>CM042146.1:41690269-41705269 GCA_023376005.1 Doryteuthis pealeii | reverse complement strand
ACACACATACACACACATATATATATATATATATATATATATATATATATATATATATATATATAATATATATGGATAAATAGTCTTTTGTTTTGTGCTTTCATATTTTTCTAATGTCTTACAATAGTTACATTGTTTTTTTTTCAAAATTTTAGATGTCATTTTTTTTTTTTTTTTGTTTTTTTTTTTGGAAAACCTGGATTGAAAAGTCACCAACAAATGCATTTTTTCTGTCTTTTTGGTTTCTAATAAAACTTCCTTTTTTAATCATTAAACCGTCCATTCTTCACATTTGCCCTTTCTTGTTTAAACACTGAAAAAAATTATTTCATTTTTAGATCTATTTTATTTAAAAAAGGTTTCATAAAAAATATACTCATAGTACTTTTTATTCTTGATTGAAACCATTGTAGCCTTGAAATTGAACAACATTCACCATTTTTATCTTTTATTTTGGTGGGGAGGTATATAAAGTTATTTTTCCTTTGTTTTATCTTTACGCCTTGTTTTCAAGATATCTCCTTGGTCAAATATCTTTACATTTATTCATCTTGTGGAGTTGTCTGTTTTCTCATTTTTTTATACAGATCTACAACAATAAAACATCTGTTATGTTTTCTTTTTAAGTTATTATTAATGATTGGCTGTTTATTAATGTTCATTGCTGCACTCAATTCTTATAACTATTAAGCAATTTTATTGCAAATATATGTTTCCTATTTTCTGGGATACTGTTTTTTTTTTGTTCTTTTTATCTTTGTGTTTTTTTCCAGTTCTGTTTGTCTCTGGTTTCTTTGTATTTTGACTATATAAATATATTTAAAATTATATGTGATGAGAATGAGATCATTTGAGACTTTCAAAGAAAACAGTTTTCTGGCAACCAGGAAGCAATTTTTGCAGGCAACCAGGAGGCATTTTTGTAAGCAACTGTGAAGTATTTTTCAGGCAAAACAGGAGGCATTTTTATCATAGTAACATTTTCAATCTGTGTTTTTTTAGAGAAATGTTTCATATAAAATCCATTTTGATGTATACATTTTTTGTGAATGATTTTGTTTCCATTTTCTTTTTTGTTTATTTTTTAGTTGCTTGCCCACTGCAGTTAAAAAAATTGAAAAAATAAAATTTTGTTTGTGCTTTTTGTTTCAAATATTTTCCCCTAGATAGATTCCACCATCAGCCACCATAAATGAATTTTAATAAAAATCATTCTTTGAATTTCTCCTGTCAAAGACTGAACAAATTAATAAAAAAAATGTAAGAAAAAACAAATTAGGTTAATGAATGGACATAGATAAACTTAATAATTACCTATATGATTTTAGCGTTTATCCCACACTTTCTTTTTTGGGGGTGGGGTGAGGTGGGAGTTAGTGGGCACCAATGTTTTTAAATATCTCAGTTTAAAAGCCTGAAATACACAATGAAGTAATTCCTAGCTTTTTGATAATTAGAATCACTATAGCCTTTTATTCAATTCACTACATTAATTCTGTGGCTGCAACTTTCAAATAGATGAGAACAAAACCTGACTTGAATTTAGACACCTAGCCAGATATACACTAACATGTTTATTGGAGCTGTGACCGCCTATAATAATTAAGGTAACTACCATACACTCTTATTTTAATTATTAGAGTGACTGCATTGTAATTTGAGCAGTAACCTCAATTTCATAACTATGGTAGAGTATATACAATATACATTGAAGAGGAATCTATCTTGTCTGATTGATGTAACCACCATATCCTTTTAGTTTATTCAATACAGTGAGTTGCTACAAGCATTAAATAAAGGAACCCAAGATAAAATGTTGTATCAGTTGAAGTATCAGATTTATGATGATTCATACATGGTGCTATCAAGATGGATTAAAAAATTAATTTATCTCTGGAGAAAAAAGAACTACTTTTAATTCATATACAATGCCGAAAGAAACATGGATTTAAGTAATTGGAGAAGGAACTCCTTCTAAGTAAACCAATGGTGGTTTGAGAACATCAGCTCTTGAGATCAGAATCGTTAGAAAAGTTAATAATAACTAATTAGGAGAAAGTGAAGAACAAAATGTTTCTCATCATTTGGCAGTAAAAAGAAAGATTGAATGTTTGACAGATGAATTCCACGTAAATTAATAGAAAATCAGAAACTGTTTCATTTTAAAGTTTATTCACTATTGTTTATTTGAACTAAATAAGGATCCATTTCTAAAATGTTTCATTGCATTTGTTTGATCAAAGTAACTTTTTGTTTGTATTTGTATCATTTTACTTTTACTTATCAAACTTTCACTTATTCTGAGATAGAATCTGAAACTTAATGTGAAAAATTCATACCAAGTGAAACTTCTAAACAAATAATTGTCCCTATGAAATAACAGAATTTTGAAAATAATAGAGATGTTTCATTATTTTTATCAATAACAATTCTTAAGCTAACATCAAATAGACCAGTAAACCTTTTTTTTAAAGATTTAAGTGAGGCTCAGTTATAAAGACAGGTAAATGAGATAATTAGTAAGAAAGACATCAGGCTAGATTAGGCATTTCCTGGCAATTCTTCTTTGCTCTCTACTGAAAATAATGAATATGGTCTGTTTTGAAAAAATCTGACTCTAGTCACTCAGTCAATGGAAAGCATTTCTAATTTAAAAACAAAAAGCATTCAAAAGAAGTGTTTCACTTTGAAAAAGGATATCCATTTTATCAAACAAATTTGTACACAATACATTTCCTGGTTTTCATAAACCTGTATCAGCTTGACTTCTAGATGAACAAAAGCTCTGCATGTTATTTCTTTCCCTTGCAGAGCATCTTGTATACTACTATACTTGCAGTGCTAATCTTACAGCTACTGGGTTGAATCACATTTTGCTGCCATGTTTTTCTTATCTTGAGCTAAAGTTGAACTCAGCAAAACAACATTAATTCTTCTACCATGATATTTCATATACCAAAAAAGTATTCATATTCCTTTGAAGGCTGCTTTTGGTTGCTATTAACAAAAATGTTGAACCATACTCTATGGAATTTATATATATATAGTTGTAAATAATAACTCAATAAATAAATGAGAGAAGTCTCTAATTAGTATATAATAGTTACCTCCCTTAAGAAATGATAATTATTAGGATGGGCACAAATAAAGGATACAGACTATTATCATTAAGTTAAAAAATAGGTTGTAAATTACTTTTTTTAGAACATCAAACACTATTTTTGCTAACAAAGATTTTGCTATGTTGTGCCATTTTTACTGTGTTATAGCAATGTACAAAATTGGATCATTATAATATAAATAAAAATTCTTTCTTATTTTTGGTTTTGCTTTGTAATGTTTTTATTCCATATATGTGGGGTAAGTTTTGTTGGTATGAAAATACAATCATTGAAGCAAATTAAATTCTGATTGTATTTACTTTGGATTCTTGGACTTGGGAAATACATTAATTAATTTTTATAGATATATTGCCAGATATCTTGAGAGAAATCTCATCGCAGGCATTTTCATCATTGCTTTAGGAGATAAAAGATTAGCTAGGGCAAGGATTTATTCCTTTTTCTGGAATCTCAACTTGAGAAAGAGCAGAATAAATCTTCCTTGTTTGAGAGTTGCTCCAAAGAACAAAAAGCCTTTAATGGCCTTTTTAGTTATGGGATCAAGCAAATATTTTTTGTTACCAGGTTGGCATATTCCCAGATATATCATGGTGTAAACATTGTAAATAATATCCATTCCATTTTTTACTTATATATAAACTAAGGAAAAAGAAAGAAGCAAAAAGCAAAAAAAAAAATATCAACATTTTTGTTCATTTATAATAATTTATTATCAATTTTATCAGTATTTATATTATTGATTATATTGACTTCATCATCATCATCATCACCATGATCTTTGTGTAGCCTTCTTTTTTTGTTCTTTTTCATAATGTCCATTTTGCCGGTAAGATATTTACAACTAGATAAGCATAGATGTTACATTAGTTTGTAGAAAAATTGAAAAATAATCTTAAAAATGGATCATTACTCTTTTGGTGGCAGCAAGCGTAGATATAAAAAAGAGGCATTTTTTTCATTTTTATACATAATTATGTAATTGTATTGAATATAATATCCAACAAAATACTAGAAATGTGACTTAAAAGCCTGAAATTGAGTTTTTTAAAGTTGTTTATTTTCTGTGTATTAAAAGAGATATCTGGGAGCTGAAATTTAATATACTCATAGTACTTTTTATTCTTGATTGAAACCATTGTAGCCTTGAAATTGAACAACATTCACCATTTTTATCTTTTATTTTGGTGGGGAGGTATAATAAAGTTATTTTTCCTTTGTTTTTCTTTAGCCTTGTTTTCAAGATATCTCCTTGGTAATATCTTTACATTTATTCATCTGTGGAGTTGTCTGTTTTCTCATTTTTTATACAGATCTACAACAATAAAACATCTGTTATGTTTTCTTTTTTAAGATTAAAATGATTGGCTGTTTATTAATGTTCATTGCTGCACTCAATTCTTATAACTATTAAGCAATTTTATTGCAAATATATGTTTCCTATTTTCTGGGATACTGTTTTTTTTTTGTTCTTTTTATCTTTGTGTTTTTTCCAGTTCTGTTTGTCTCTGGTTTCTTTGTATTTTGACTATATAAATATATTTAAAATTATATGTGATGAGAATGAGATCATTGGAGACTTTCAAAGAAAACAGTTTTCTGGCAACCAGGAAGCAATTTTTGCAGGCAACCAGGAGGCATTTTTGTAAGCAACTGTGAAGTTATTTTCAGGCAAAACAGGAGGCATTTTTATCATAGTAAACATTTTCAATCTGTGTTTTTTTTAGAGAAATGTTTCATATAAATCCATTTTGATGTATCCATTTTTTGTGAATGATTTTGTTTCCATTTTCTTTTTTGTTTATTTTTTAGTTGCTTGCCCACTGCAGTTAAAAAAATTGAAAAAAAATAAAATTTTGTTTGTGCTTTTTGTTTCAAATATTTTCCCCTAGATAGATTCCACCATCAGCCACCATAAATGAATTTTAATAAAAATCATTCTTTGAATTTCTCCTGTCAAAGACTGAAAATTAATTAAAAAAAATGTAAGAAAAAACAAATTAGGTTAATGAATGGACATAGATAAACTTAATAATTACCTATATGATTTTAGCGTTTATCCACACTTTCTTTTTTGGGGTGGGGTGAGGTGGAGTTAGTGGGCACCAATGTTTTTAAATATCTCAGTTTAAAAGCCTGAAATACACAATGAAGTAATTCCTAGCTTTTTGATAATTAGAATCACTATGCTTTTATTCAATTCACTACATAATTCTGTGGCTGCAACTTTCAAATAGATGAGAACAAAACCTGACTTGAATTTAGACACCTAGCCAGATATACACTAACATGTTTATTGGAGCGTGACCGCCTATAATATTAAGGTAACTACCATACACTCTTATTTTAATTATTAGAGTGACTGCATTGTAATTTGAGCAGTAACCTCAATTTCATAACTATGGTAGAGTATATACAATATACATTGAAGAGGAATATATATATTAATCTATTTATCTATGTATCTATATCTATCTATATATATGTATATTTATGTATGTATGTATGTATGTATATATATATATATATATATATATATATATATATATATTTGCATGTACATCCATCTATCTAAATATATATGTATACATATAGATACATATGTATGTATATAAATATACGCAGATATATACATGTGTGTGTCTACATACACACAAAGATATATATATATTCACATATACACACAAACACAGATGTATATACACACACACGCACACATTTATATATATATATATATATATATATATATATATATATATATATATATATATATATATATGCCAATACTACATAGAATCCATATTTTCCATTTTAATATTGTTGTTGAACATTAACAATATGAGAGACAAAATGATCACAGGGAGCCTTAACAAAATTCAAAGAGTCTTGTATTGGTTAAAATTTGTATTTTTTAAAATCCTTTATAAACTGTTATTATCAAGAAAATTGATTGACTTTCTTCATAGAATCCCTGAAACAATGAAGTTCAGTTTCTAATCAGACATCAGAGTTCATAAAAATTGGTCTTTTTTCCTTTCTAATATATATATATATATATATATATATATATATATATATATATATATATATATATACATTTTTAACATTGTTTAACATTCTTTTTTCATAATTTTTAAAAACTTTTCTTTTTTTTTGCTTCTATATATATATATAAATATATATATATTGATTCTGGGAAATCTTTTGGATGCATTCATTTTTTTCTGATTGCTAATCGATAGCAAAACTTTACATCAACATTAAAAATTTTCATTATTTTTTAAAATTTATTTTAAGCATTTTCATCATGTTTTTCAAAAGGAATTTGTTTTGCTTCAGATATTTTTCTTAAAAAAGGGTTCTTCTATACAATCATTCACAGGAAGAACACATGCAAGAGTCATACAATTAAAAAAGATTTCACAATATGCAATTTTTTTTATTTTAAACATATTTCTTTTCATTTCATAATTTGTTTCCCTTTTTTGTTTTCTTTTTAAACTTTGATTCCCATTTTGTGGAAATTTTCAGTCGACGAAACTTCCTGATTTGTAGTCAAAACTGAAATGTATGTATTTTCAGAATGTTCTGTTTGGGGGCGTCTTGTGTTTCTGGAAGTAATTTTTACTTCATATACTTGTTATTTTTCTTCTTTTTTTTTCTTTACATCATCAGAACTGAGGAAAACGGAAGTCACAGATTCAAAAGTCTTGGATTCGAAAATATGGTATCAATTCCCACCTGAATTTTCTTACATTCTGTGTGCAGATGTAGTTATGAAAAATTAGCCAAGATTAAAGCTTTATTTTTCCAAATCCATGGATATATACTAAAAATTGTTTTCAGTTTCTTTTTTCTTGTTTCATTTGGATTGACTACTTTCTACAACAAATATGGAATTTCTTTGCCATTTATGATTCTCCAAGACACTAACTAAATTATCAATATTTTATAAGTCAAGGATCTGCTTATTATAACAAAAGATGAAGATCCTGATGTTCATTCTTGAGTGAATTAATCAACAGTGAAGTAAAAGAAAAGGAATCACATTGCTAGAATTTCCTATGGAAAGATTTAGTTTCCAAAGATTTGATGTGTTTGTTGATTTAGCTGCTCTATTTTTGAAAACTAATATCTTAAGATAAAATCACAAGAAAAGACTACTACAAAATGGAATAAATAATTAAAATATTAACTGATATTTGTTCATATAAAAATGAATACAGGCCATATCTCAATATATATATATATATATATATATATATATATATATATATATATATATATATATATATATATATATGCATGTATATATACATATATACATATGTGTGTAAATTTATGCATATGTCTATATTTGTATAAATATATATGCATATATACATATATATATGTCTGTATACATATACATATATATGCATATATATATATATATATATATATATATATATATATATATATATATGCATATATATGCATATATATGTGCATGTACATATATATAAGTATATTTATATATATATACATCTATATGTATATACATATAATATACATATATCCATACACACATACACACACATATATATATATATTTATATATATATATATATATATATATATATATATATATATATATGGATAAATAGTCTTTTGTTTTGTGCTTTCATATTTTTCTAATGTCTTACAATAGTTACATTGTTTTTTTTTCAAAATTTTAGATGTCATTTTTTTTTGTTTTTTGTTTTTGTTTTTGGAAAACCTGGATTGAAAAGTCACCAACAAATGCATTTTTTCTGTCTTTTTGGTTTCTAATAAAACTTCCTTTTTTTAATCATTAAACCGTCCATTCTTCACATTTGCCCTTTCTTGTTTAAACACTGAAAAAAAATTATTTCATTTTTAGATCTATTTTATTTTAAAAAAGGTTTCATAAAAAATATACTCATAGTACTTTTTATTCTTGATTGAAACCATTGTAGCCCTTGAAATTGAACAACATTCACCATTTTTATCTTTTATTTTGGTGGGGAGGTATAATAAAGTTATTTTTCCTTTGTTTTATCTTTAAGCCTTGTTTTCAAGATATCTCCTTGGTTAATATCTTTACATTTATTCATCTTGTGGAGTTGTCTGTTTTCTCATTTTTTCATACAGATCTACAACAATAAAACATCTGTTATGTTTTCTTTTTAAGATTAATGATTGGCTGTTTATTAATGTTCATTGCTGCACTCAATTCTTATAACTATTAAGCAATTTTATTGCAAATATATGTTTCCTATTTTCTGGGATACTGTTTTTTTTTTGTTCTTTTTATCTTTGTGTTTTTTCCAGTTCTGTTTGTCTCTGGTTTCTTTGTATTTTGACTATATAAATATATTTAAAATTATATGTGATGAGAATGAGATCATTTGAGACTTTCAAAGAAAACAGTTTTCTGGCAACCAGGAAGCAATTTTTGCAGGCAACCAGGAGGCATTTTTGTAAGCAACTGTGAAGTATTTTTCAGGCAAAACAGGAGGCATTTTTATCATAGTAACATTTTCAATCTGTGTTTTTTTTAGAGAAATGTTTCATATAAAGTCCATTTTGATGTATCCATTTTTTGTGAATGATTTTGTTTCCATTTTCTTTTTTGTTTATTTTTTAGTTGCTTGCCCACTGCAGTTAAAAAAATTGAAAAAATAAAATTTTGTTTGTGCTTTTTGTTTCAAATATTTTCCCCTAGATAGATTCCACCATCAGCCACCATAAATGAATTTTAATAAAAATCATTCTTTGAATTTCTCCTGTCAAAGACTGAATGAATTAATTAAAAAAATGTAAGAAAAAACAAATTAGGTTAATGAATGGACATAGATAAACTTAATAATTACCTATATGATTTTAGCGTTTATCCCACACTTTCTTTTTTGGGGGTGGGGTGAGGTGGGAGTTAGTGGGCACCAATGTTTTTAAATATCTCAGTTTAAAAGCCTGAAATACACAATGAAGTAATTCCTAGCTTTTTGATAATTAGAATCACTATGGCCTTTTATTCAATTCACTACATTAATTCTGTGGCTGCAACTTTCAAATAGATGAGAACAAAACCTGACTTGAATTTAGACACCTAGCCAGATATACACTAACATGTTTATTGGAGCCGTGACCGCCTATAATCATTAAGGTAACTACCATACACTCTTATTTTAATTATTAGAGTGACTGCATTGTAATTTGAGCAGTAACCTCAATTTCATAACTATGGTAGAGTATATACAATATACATTGAAGAGGAATCTATCTTGTCTGATTGATGTAACCACCATATCCTTTTAGTTTATTCAATACAGTGAGTTGCTACAAGCATTAAATAAAGGAACCCAAGATAAAATGTTGTATCAGTTGAAGTATCAGATTTATGATGATTCATACATGGTGCTATCAAGATGGATTAAAAAATTAATATTATCTCTGGAGAAAAAAAGAACTACTTTTGTAAGGAGTTTAATTCATATACAATGCCGAAAGAAACATGGATTTAAGTAATTGGAGAAGGAACTCCTTCTAAGTAAACCAATGGTGGTTTGAGAACATCAGCTCTTGAGATCAGAATCGTTAGAAAAGTTAATAATAACTAAGAAAGTGAAGAACAAAATGTTTCTCATCATTTGGCAGTAAAAAGAAAGATTAAATGTTTGACAGATGAATTCCACGTAAATTAATAGAAAATCAGAAACTGTTTCATTTTAAAGTTTATTCACTATTGGTTATTTGAACTAAATAAGGATCCATTTCTAAAATGTTTCATTGCATTTGTTTGATCAAAGTAACTTTTTGTTTGTATTTGTATCATTTTACTTTTACTTATCAAACTTTCACTTATTCTGAGATAGAATCTGAAACTTAATGTGAAAAATTCATACCAAGTGAAACTTCTAAACAAATAATTGTCCCTATGAAATAACAGAATTTTGAAAATAATAGAGATGTTTCATTATTTTTATCAATAACAATTCTTAAGCTAACATCAAATAGACCAGTAAACCTTTTTTTTAAAGATTTAAGTGAGGCTCAGTTATAAAGACAGGTAAATGAGATAATTAGTAAGAAAGACATCAGGCTAGATTAGGCATTTCCTGGCAATTCTTCTTTGCTCTCAACTGAAAATAATAAATATGGTCTGTTTTGAAGAAATCTGACTCTAGTCACTCAGTCAATGGAAAGCATTTCCAATTTAAAAACAAAAAGCATTCAAAAGAAGTGTTTCACTTTGAAAAAGGATATCCATTTTATCAAACAAATTTGTACACAATACATTTCCTGGTTTTCATAAACCTGTATCAGCTTGACTTCTAGATGAACAAAAGCTCTGCATGTTATTTCTTTCCCTTGCAGAGCATCTTGTATACTACTATACTTGCAGTGCTAATCTTACAGCTACTGGGTTGAATCACATTTTGCTGCCATGTTTTTCTTATCTTGAGCTAAAGTTGAACTCAGCAAAACAACATTAATTCTTCTACCATGATATTTCATATACCAAAAAATGTATTCATATTCCTTTGAAGGCTGCTTTTGGTTGCTATTAACAAAAATGTTGAACCATACTCTATGGAATTTATATTATAATTAGTTGTAAATAAATAACTCAATAAATAAATGGGAGAAGTATCTAATTATTATATAATAGTTACCTCCCTTAAGAAATGATAATTATTAGGATGGGCACAAATAAAGGATACAGACTATTATCATTAAGTTAAAAATAGGTTGTAAATTACTTTTTTTAGAACATCTAAACACTATTTTGCTAACAAAGATTTTGCTATGTTGTGCCATTTTTACTGTGTTATAGCAATGTACAAAAATTGGATCATTATAATATAAATAAAAATTCTTTCTTATTTTTGGTTTTGCTTTGTAATGTTTTTATCCATATATGTGGGGTAAGTTTTGTTGGTATGAAAATACAATCATTGAAGCAAATTAAAATTCTGATTGTATTTACTTTGGATTCTTGGACTTGGGAAATACATTAATTAATTTTTATAGATATATTGCCAGATATCTTGAGAGAATATCTCATCGCAGGCATTTCATCATTGCTTTAGGAGATAAAAGCTTAGCTAGGTCAAGGATTTATTCCTTTTTCTGGAATCTCAACTTGAGAAAGAGCAGAATAAATCTTCCCTTGTTTGAGAGTTGCTCCAAAGAACAAAAAGCCTTTAATGGCCTTTTTAGTTATGGGATCAAGCAAATATTTTTTGTTACCAGGTTGGCATATTCCCAGATATATCATGGTGTAAGCATTGTAAATAATATCCATTCCATTTTTTACTTATATATAAACTAAGGAAAAAGAAAGAAGCAAAAAGCAAAAAAAAATATCAACATTTTTGTTCATTTATAATAATTTATTATCAATTTTATCAGTATTTATATTATTGATTATATTGACTTCATCATCATCATCATCACCATCATCTTTGTGTAGCCTTCTTTTTTTGTTCTTTTTCATAATGTCCATTTTGCCGGTAAGATATTTACAACTAGATAAGCATAGATGTTACATTAGTTTGTAGAAAAATTGAAAAATAATCTTAAAAATGGATCATTACTTTTTTGGTGGCAGCAAGCGTAGATATAAAAAAGAGGCATTTTTTTCATTTTTATACATAATTATGTAATTGTATTGAATATAATATCCAACAAAATACTAAGAAATGTGACTTAAAAGCCTGAAATTGAGTTTTTTAAAGTTGTTTTATTTCTTGTATTAAAAGAGATATCTGGGAGCTGAAATTTATTGAATTTTTAGAATTTGCTTTATTATGAAGCCTATGTGATACTATTGTTCTGTGACAATACCAATTAAGTTTTAAAATCTCTTAAAAGATATTTTGAAAACTGAAACATTCTTTTGTTGCTATAAAATCTATTTGGATATATCAATAAAGGAATTTTAAAAATTTTATTAAATTATCTAATCTATACAAAATTTGATATATCCAAATAGATTTTATAACAACAAACATTTTATTAACAAGTCATTTCAAAAGCTTTCCAGTTGGGTTTGAAAATGCTCATATTATAAAGAGTGAAATGTTACATAGGAAATAAAACAATCTTATTATCAACTTCAGGATTTCAAGTTCTATTTCTTATATTCATGTATATGATGAATGGGATGAGAGTAGGTTGATTATTGTTTCATGTATGTAAACAATATTCAAAATCTTGTTCATTTGGTTAAAGAACAAAGCCCAACAGTTTTCTTCTTGGGTCTATTTCAACCCAGGGTTAATGGCTTCATTCCCTATGGATTATGGGCCTTCTACTATTAAGTATACTTCATTGTCTTGCCTTTTAAAACTCAAGATAATTATATATATATATATATATATATATATGTATATATATGTGTGTGTGTGCATGTGGATGTATTGTCAGTGTCAGGCTATTTATTAATTTGTGGTAATGTCTGTCAATATTTTAGGATATAACAAGATCAGACATGAACTCACCAGTAGATGAAAATACTTGCTCAATGGATAAACCGCAGGCCATTAGCTGAAACATATGCTTAGCCGAATATTTTAATGGCACAAATAATGAAGTAAACAAACTTTGGCAGGAGAACATTATGTGGTTTTCATGACCGTGTCTAGCATTTCAGTTTTATGAAGGATGGGAATCATAAAGTTAGATGAGTGCTTTATTTTCAGAACATAGCAAAGGCTATAACATCACCTTGTACATATCTATCAGGAGAATATTTGTCTTCATAACATGATTATTATTACTTTAAGATTATTCTTAAAGCAATAGATTTGTTCACATAAGTAGTGGCTTTAGACATAAATTTTGCTTTTCTCCATCAGATTTGATATTGTAACTTCTATGTTTAGAGTTCATTTTATATGAATACCCATTTTATTTTAAATAAGGGGTATATTTGTGTATACATATATACTAAGCATAGAATGGTCTGACAAAATTTCATAGCCATGGGATGCCCAGTAAATATCAAATATACTAAATCAGTAAATTGGTTTGCAAGAAATCACTGCTATGATTGGTGATTTTAAACAAAAATTTAAATAAAAAACTTTTTTATAAGAAAAAGCATTAAATAATTATTGCTTGAAAATCAAGACATAACTTAAAACAGACACATATTTGTATCATCTTGCAAGTCCTTAAGAGCAATTTTCTTGATAAATGACCCCGAATATAAGTATAATATAAACATTCTGTAATATTAGATAGTAAAGATCCCAGGTGGTAAAATTAAAAGAGATGCTATTTTCATTTCATATATTTTATGTTTTCTCAAGAAAATATGAAAATGTGGGAAGTTGAACTCATAAACAAAGTATCCGTTGAAAAGTCAAGCTAATCATTGATGTGCCGGACCTTCTACCTGACTGGATTGATATAGAATTTTTTCTTTTCATCATTGGAGTATGATGTCTATGAAAATGGATAATAGAGACATATATAAAAATGAAATCCGTTAGTTGATCATTCCATGTTATCATTGTCCAAGTGTGATTTTTAAAATTTATTTATGAATAAATCTCAGGTTGCTTACTGTACCATCTATTTCTAAATCTAAGTACTAAACAGACTCATATCTGCTTATATCTCAGCATGACTTGATCGTAAGTTCGTGGATGCATTAATTCTTTCAGTCTTAGTTGTTTGGGACTCATTAAATAGGCGTCCGATTTTTTGAGAGCACATATTTGAAATAATTATTTTATGGGAGTTCATTTTAAATGGTAATTTAGTTATTCCCAAGCAAGTTTTAGCTCAGTAATTCTGTGCCTCCCAAGAGCGATAAGGTTGTCTTAAAAACAATTGTGAGTATAGTGTCTTTGACCTTTACATGGCACCCACACGATTGTGGCATTGCCCCAGGCTATAAAAAATAAGATTAATAACCACCTACTTTTCCGGTTGCGATTAAATCCATGACATTTTAATCAGTATCGTGTTGATCATTAATCGACTATATTAATGAAATTTTAAGGTTTCTTATTCTAACTGATCCGATTTTTTCTGATATTTACTTACCAAAAGAAATCATCTCTTAAAAATGAATTTTGTAATTTTTTAATGATTCTAATTGATTTATTACCTCTTCAAATTAATCTGTGAATTCTTTGGATTATCATCTTAATTGTTGTTTTGATAATTCTCTTGGTTGGTGTGCTCTTCGTTTTTTCTAACGTGCACAGAGAATTTAGTTTGCTTCCGACTTGTCCTGCTAGCTTTTCTCATTTCAGTAATAATCATTCACAGATTGAGTGACAATTCACATTGAACTCTCGTCTATCCTAACTAAAATGAACAGCAACAAAAAACTACCAACAATCATGATATCGAATTATATAATCCTTTCAGGATTAATAAGTCTGATTTTTTTTACCTCAGCTGCTTGCGTTTCTTGACATCATTTTAATAAAAATGTCAGCGTCCACTAGCTAGTTTTACCTCGACAGAATCTAAGGTAATTTTAAAAGAATAGATAAATATAATCAATATGATTATTCAACACCTACTGAACATCATACGGACTTTAGATTTAGAAGGATCCCGATACTGGAAGCCTCGTAGATTATTTTGCCTTAATCAAATATTTTTTCTGAGGTCAAATTTAGATGGCCAGCATTTCATATATATCAACTGCAGACCAAAGTTTGAGAATGGCCCTGAAAATTTGAAAATGTTGCAAACCACCTTAGAGTCGGGACAGGCTTAGATGACTGATATGCAATATTCATAACCAACTGATTGCCTACATTTTGTGAAGCAAAACATGATGGTCACAAGAAACAAAAAAACACCAGTTGTAAAGCAGAAGACGCCGATTTGTGAATCAATATATTTG
>CM042146.1:41682769-41685269 GCA_023376005.1 Doryteuthis pealeii | reverse complement strand
TCTCTCCCTCTGTATGTGTGTGCGTGCTGCTCGGGTCGTCCATTTTAAACAAAGCTCAGGCACATGGGCAAGTGACTGCTTCTCTCCAAGTTGACTTGCTGAAAAGATAAAAATATATAAAGAACGATTAGAATTAGAAGCCAAGAAGGAAAATGATGAAACATCAGAAGAACATTTTAGACATTTTTAAAAAGGAGATAAACCAAACCATATATTGGACTGAATACTCCGGGTTGATACAAAAGTTCGCTCGCATCATTGTTTAAAGAATGTTAAAGAAATTTTAGAAGTGTCTTTCAAGTTTATGCAACTCCGAGGAAAAACTGAAACGCTAACAAAATGTATTGTACTTAAACAAAGGAAAACGGATAACAGGTAATCTTTCCTTGCTCGGCACATAAAAAGGCATTTTAAACAAAAAGTTAATGGCGATTAAAGTAATCAATTTAATATATCAATGAGTGAGTTTGAGAATTACAAAGTGCCTATACACTTATGCCAGAAACAGCTAAATACAATATATATTTTTGATATATCCTCATAGAGAAATTCTTATTAAGCTAACCGTGGAAAACATTTCCGGTAGATTGAGTTCGATCCTCATTTGTGGTCATGTGCCGTATTAAAATGAATTTAATATTACGTTGATGCAAAACTTCCCAAAGCCATTTTTCGCATTGATAGAAAGGTCTTAGAAGTAACTCGTACGTTTACTTTCTTCTTTCAGGTTCCAACAATTTTCAATATTTAGTAAGCTATTCGTAGTTTGAAACAAGACCAGAAATTTGGAAACACACAATGTGAATCAACGTTGCTTCGGTTTGCTAGGATAGTTTGCTAACTATTACGATGCGTAAAGTTTCTTCGACTTTCTTTTCAGTAATTTGCAGTGCAACTCATTTTCCAAACATTTGATTTTACTAAGATTGTAAACGATTTAGTTTTCTTAATATAGAGCTGAGGAAGCTTCAAAGGTATTTGTAAGATTTAGATACATACGTCTTGATATATATATATATATATATATATATATATATATATATATATATATATATATATATATATATATATATATATATATATATCCGTAGGTGGATTAACAGGTGAGGTATTATTATGATGATTCTAAGTTCGACCTTTCTCCCAACAATAGAGTATTGTTTTGTTTTTTTCAGATCCAATGTTGAGAGCTCAATGTTCAATATTATTCAACAGAGCAATATAATTGGTAAAGCAAAAGGCTTAAAAATCGACCATTTTGCGGCTTTAGATCTATTTATACCCACAGGTATCTGTCTACTTGTGGGTAGCAAAGACCAACCTTACAGAAGTACTATTTCTTTGCAAATTAGGTTGCGAATACCTTATTAAATTAAAAAAAATGTACATGTACAGCTATAAGAAAATATTGCTATAAGGTTTTTGCTGGTTTATGGTTTATTTGTTATAAATGATATCCATCTCACAATATAATGTTCTGCTGAAAATATTAAAATCTTGGTATCTTTGTTTTAAAAAGAAAATATTTAGGGTTGAACTTATTGATGTATGCATAAAGTATTCAGATATTGGAACTACTTAATCATTAAGCTACAGCTCAGTGTTCATCATAAGAAAAGAAAACATAGCCTCATAGAATCAGGTAGTGTACAAGATAACAATCTCACCTAATTGGTATCCTTCCAATTGCTACTAAAATCTAATAAGGAAAACTACACAATTCTTACCAGATATGCAACTGCGTTATAAGATAATTGAAGGGCAAACCCTTGTGTCAGACTAAGTTAAACTTGGAAACTCTAAAAAGAAACTGCACATTTGGTTGTATCTTACTCACTCGAAAATAGTTTTAAATGAGCAAAAGTGTTTATATTTCGTATAAACATTAACGCGTCATTGTTTATGTAATCTACCACAGTTGAAATTTTCTTTGACTAGTCCTACGGGTCTTCTTTCTTCTTCCATTGTAGACATTGCAATACTTATTACATAAACATGCTCCTTCTAGATGGAAATGTACTTGTAGTGATGTTTCTTTCGATACGTACGCACGTAAAATAAACGTTGTTTGTATTTGATCACGGTAAACTGTAAAATCTATTATTATCATTTTTCTTTCATCTTAAATTTTGATACTATCGTCGTCGGCTAGATTGAGGCAAATATTCAAAACACTTTCTTGAAAAGTAGTTTAGTTAAGTGAATTCAGTAGGAGCCGCACAGGAATACAACTAGTAGGAGACAAACCACTGGAAAGAGGGTTCTTTTTTTTTACCTTTCAAACGACGAAGTTGGGCTGAAAAAAATCACAGGCTTAAAAGTTAATATGATGACATCATATCTAATCTTGGTGGGATTCAAGCACCGAAACACCGATGAAAAAGTGCTTGCACAGCAAAATAAACCTCATTTGGTTACATTCCATTAGATTATTTTGGTCAGCCTATGAACTTTTTAGCCAATCCTCATAGAATAGTAAACCTGGAATAGGATTTTGAAG
>CM042146.1:41635269-41677769 GCA_023376005.1 Doryteuthis pealeii | reverse complement strand
TTCCCAACCCCCCCCCCCATATATATATATATATATATATATATATATATAGCTAAATAAAATATATCAGTGGTCTGAAGAAGCTCGTGAACATACTCGGAGTGGAAATGGTCCATAACCACGATACCCATGGTATTTAAGGCCTTTTTATTCCCAAATAAATTTGCTCTGTTTACAATAATTAAACATTGAGCTCTCATACGGAACCTGAACTCTACAACAAACTACGGGTAGAGAATTAGGACCCGCCGAGAATCACCTTGTACCAAGAAACTTGGTACCGCACCAAAGTATATATATATATATATATATATGTATATATATATATATATATATATATATATATATATATATATATATATATATATATATATATACGAGATTGGAACAAGTAACCTGACACATTTGAATAAATTTGATCTGATTTTTTTTTTACAGCAGGTTGTGTGATCTGTTATTGATCGTTTGATTTTAGGGTATTAAGGAGTAGAGGATATTATGTTTAAAGACAAATTGCCATGTAAAATAGATGGTAGTTGTTTTTGTTTTTGTTTTTTTTAAATTTACTCCAGAATCAATAGTACAAACATGAGTATACACGAGGGGTTCTGAAACATTCTCAGCCCGTCTATGACATACACATACAGGCGAAATGTTCAACACACATGAAATATCGTTTCTAAAAACTGTCCCCAAAATTTAATAAAATTGAAAAAATAGCTTATTACTTTTATAAAGAGATCGAAATTTTTTACCATTTTCTCTTTTTCTCTATCACTCTCTCTCTCTCTCTCTCTTTCTTTCTCTCTCTCTCACTCGCTCGCACACTCACACACACGCAAACGCGCCTACTCATACCCGCGCGCGCACCACACACACACACACACAAATATATATATTTATATATATCAGTCACCCACAGACTTGTGTTTCGACGTTTACGTCTCATCAGTGCGGCTCGACATTTTAACAGCTACCTCTAGATATATACATGAGTATTTGGAAAGTAATAACAAAACAAATCCAGTGAGTATGAATGATGTGGATGAATCTCCCATCCTAAAACACTTATCTTTACTTGGATTTATTTGGCTGCAGTCGTTGAAATTTAACATGATTACATTTTTGATGATTACATTAAAATGAATTTAACTTATATTTGTTTTTATATCCTCTCTGAAAAACATAATTACTTTCTTGGCATCCTAATATATATATGATTAGAATAAGAGTAAAACATCATGTAGTTAAAAACAAAAGCGCTCAATGTACAAATGCAACGCTACGATAAAAAAAAAAGATATTGAAATATTAGCATACAATTCCTCATATTGATACTTTCAACGAGACTAGGATTACTATATAGACAATCTGATGATCCTGGTCTTCATTATTCCATATATTATGCAAAATAATATTTTCCTACGTGTTATCTAAATTATGAGAAGTCTTTTTATTTTTTTCGTACATTTGGACATCTTTGCAAGTGTTTTCACACATTGTGCAGTTGTGAAAGTATTGCGTAATATTGAATATACTTAATATAAGAATTTCATGGGAAAAAACAACTTATGAAAACACTTTAGAAATATTTCAAACTTCTTGGTCTTAGAGATTCAGAGAAAACAAGGAAATCAGAAATACTTGCAAATATTAAAACAAGATATTAGTTTTAAGATATGGAGAATAATAATGATATTTACTCTCAAAATGTAATAAAATTGAGTATTATGTTATTTAACGAAACATTGTCAATCATTATTAATTTATGTCTTAGCTGTTTATATTACAACTGCTTTGATGCCTTGTTTGAAATAATTGGCACAAGAAAAAGAAAATCATGCGTATTTTATTATATTACTTTCAGCTGTTTTTCATCGCAACTACTCATAGCGTCAGTCTGTGACGGTTAGTAAAGAGACCACATTGGAATAAAAGTGTAAACTCTCGCCAATACCTTTTGCCTCCAGATATTTTGTTAACCATACCATTTGCTCTAGCGATTGAGCTACACATTTTTTACGTATGGCAAATGATCAAATCTTATTATTTAAATTTATTGTTTCTTTTTTTCTCCCCCCCCCCCGACGCCATATTTTCATTAGCTTTATGTACATTACAACTACTAGTAGAAATATGATTTTTTAGATTTATTAAAGGGTATGTTTAACTGATTGGATCTTATCTTGTAGCCCAAACAGTAAATCGTCTTTTAAAGCGGTAGAATGCAGATTCAACTCACACCAGGAATCGTTTGTCATTTCCGATCAGTGCTGTTTAGTGTCGGTTCTATATCGACGATTTGTATAATTTCGATAAAAAGAAACTAAAATTTAAGGCGAAATATTTACGAGCAAAAATTGATGACGATTAATAATAAATAAAAATATTATATTACACTGAGGAACAATTTTAGATATCATTTCAGTTGAGTTTGATTTTTCATTTGATTTAGACTAATATTGACATGCTGATTTCAAAACTAGTCAGTTCTCTTCAATCACGTCAAGTCTTTTTTCTACAGCTTACTCTCCAAAGCAGCACAATTGTATTGTTCGTCTGTAGGTAATAGGACTGGTCAATTGGTTGCGTTGATTATTTTATTGAAAAGAAAGGAAATATTTTTATATCTGTTAACTAGGTTGATTTCCAGCCAAAGAGCCAATATAAGCGAATTTGTGAAACTGGTCTATTTTGCATATTTTAGATTAAAAGTTGTTGATTAAGACAAGTCTTGAGTCCCTCACAAGATCTGCAAACAGTGTGTTAAGAGTTTAAGGATATGGATCAAGAGAACACGTGATGAGTTGGCATTTGGTACCTATGATTTGGCGAAAGCCAAAATATCATTGCACAGACTGTTACTTTAGTTTAATAAAAACCTTTCCATATAACAAAAAAAAAAAAAAAAAACAAAACAAATGTAAAATTGAGTATCCTAATCTACCATCAGTTATGCGTCCTCATTTAGCTGAAATCTAAGTGCCAGTTTTCGTCAACCTCCCTCTCTTGGAGATCTCAATTATGATGAAGAACTCAGTGACAGCAATGATTCAAATGTTGAAACTGGATATGACTCAGCTTATAGAGGGTTCGATCAGCATCAGTTGAATGATTTGGCACAAGTTTTGGAGCTATTAAAAAAAGCTTCGGAATTCCTAGCATTAAGGCTGAATAAGACAAACTTTCATAGAGATAATATCAGAACTCGAAAGGAATGTTTGGTTGTCATTCAAAGACATTGTCAAGAAATTTCTTGGAAATGAAAGAGCAAAGAATTACACTGAAATTGTCCACAAACTATTGGATATCCACAAAACGAACAATCGCAACAAGAGAATCAAGTTCGATTTTCTGCATAGACATATTGTTAACTTCTTGGAAAACCTTGGTGTTGTCAGAAATGAGCAAGATGAATGATTCCACCAAGATTTGAAATTCCTGGAGGAATGGCATCAAAGATGTAAATATGATGGTTGACTATTGTTGGAGTATAAAGTGAAATTGTCCTCCAGAAAAAGAATCTATACGTGTAAATATTTACCTTAACGACTTGCACTCAATTTGGCTTACAGTAACAATATCCTTTGTGTGAACATAATGAATTTGTACGAACATTACAGACAATCATTTTTTATTATTTCCATTGTAATTTTTAAAAACATTCAATAAAATAAGCACAAATTTGTTACATACAGTATTTTAATGGTTTTTGTTACTCAAAAGTTGATGTAATAGAGAAACCATTGGGTACATTTTGAATTCAGAGTCCAAAATTAGTCAAAAACAAATGTTAGATCTAACTCAACAAAAATTGTGTTACCCAGTGTAATGTTTTATCATTTCCCAACATTTGTAAATTATTCAGACATTCAATAAAATAAACACACATTTGTTAGATGCTGTATTTTTATGGTTTTGAGTAAAATCGAGGGTATCTCGTAGCTCAAAAAGTTGATGTGATGTAGAAAAACTGGGGTCATTTTTGGATCAAGAGGTCAAAACATAGTCAAAAACAAGTGTCAGATTTAACTCAACGAAAATTGTGTTCGCAGTGTTTTTAGTAAATAATTATATAGCTCCGATCAATCAGAGAAAGATAAAAGGTAAGCTTAAATGACTCTATTTTGTTTACTGTTATTTCTTATAGAAAAAGAACTGGCATAATTAAGCAAAGAGGGAAAAATGTACAATGTTGCTGAAAAATATTATATATATATTATATATGTAGGAAAATATGATTTTCTAGCTGAAAACTTGCTTTATCTAGCGGTGTTATTTCACTCCCAGTTGAAGTAGAGGAGTTCTCGGAGAAATAGATATGAATCTTTACTTTTTGAACATCATTGTTGTAAAAAACAAGCAAATAAACAAATTAAAAAAAAGAAAGAACTAATAATTACTCCGCGAAATTTACTAATGTATTTATTTATACGGGTATGCCCTGTATAAAAATTGCTGTTAACTAATAATTATTAGCTAGAAGGAAGCCCACCTGTACCAGGCAAGAATTTGGGATTGTTCTGAATTTAGGCAAAGAATGGCACAATCATTGATTAAATTCTGATGATGCAAGGATTGAATCATTGATCAAATTAATCAATGTGAGAAAAAAGTAAAAGGTTTTTCGCTCCAAGGCATCGATTCACACGATTCTTTTTTCGTGAGGCTGATATCGATGGTGCATTTTTTATAGTTGTATTTACTCAGTCATTTATTCATTGAACAGTGAATGGCATCGTCTGTGGGAAGAGTTCTTTGCAGGAATCGATAATTAATTTATCTAAGGGGAAAGCACATGCCCATTTCTTTGTTGTTGCTATTTATTATTCTTGCAGTGTCCCCGCACTCATTCATTCCCCCTCCATCCTGCAAGGTACATCATTCAATTAAGTAATTCAAAGGATACCATTTTCCAAGCTGCAAATGACAATGTGATTTTTACTTCCCAAAGATTAAGGGTGAATGTCAACCTGACTCCTCCTGAAATATTCACGCGATTTATTGGTTTTGAATATCGATCTTTTTGCTTTTGTAAGTTTTTTCCTCCCTCTCAAGATGAAATCCTACAAAATTCTTCTGACCCAATTGGTGTTTTTGATTCCCTCACTGGAAATAATGGTTAATGGAATTAGTACTACTAGCTGAAAACTCGGTCTATGGTCTAATCAAAAATATATTGTGAGAATAAAAGTCGTTGCGAGTGTAATGTTCATAAACTTATGGTGATCAATACTCATAAACAAAATATAAATGCAACATGTTTTCATTTTCTGGTAAGCAGAAAATAAACATGAACAAGAAAATAGACAGCAAAAAGCGACGATTTTTAAGAGTTCACAAAAAATTGGCTAATTATGTGATTTCGGTAATTAAGTAAAAATGTTAACAGTTTATTTTAAGAGAAAGACTAACGAAATTAAATAAAAACGCATTTAAAAAGATTACATTTATTATATCTTAATCGATTTCTAAAATCATACATAGAATTGCTTTTAATACGTAAGTACAGAAACTGACCAATTAACAAACCAGTTTAGGGTATAATGGGTGAACATAGATTTTTCCACTTTCTACTAGCATTGTTTCCTTCGAATAAAAAGGAAAGAAAATCAAGAAGGACATTTTTACATGTTTTTATTATATAAATTGTCGAAATTTCCGTTGAAAAAAGTATCACCGGAAAATGTCAGAGAAAAAATGAATGAAATAAAACAGGGGCAACAATGATAACATTAGTTTCTGTCTTGGCCATATTCAACGAGATAGGGCTTTATGTAGTTAAGCAAAAAGTTTAATTGGTTTTCCATCAAGAGGAGAGAAAGAAAAAACTCTGAATTTAAAATCAGGCGGAATTGGCCTCACAATTTAACTCATGAAAAACTACTCGCTACTGAAACCCTGCACCATCACAGACGTGGTACGAATGCAGCCCTACACCCCAAAGGAGTCTATAGAAGTTTACTTGAGAACTATAGCCCACTAGATTTATATAAAAGCGACATTTGAGATAGAAGACCAATAAAATAATAACCAATTAAAAGAAGACGTTCTTTAAAAGTACTAGACATACCGTAGACAGAAATGTCAACTTACCAATTTAACCGTCCATATAGTCAAGGTATATCGTCGTCATCTTCCCAGGGCGGAGCAGTAGGCAGCATGTGGTGATGAAATGAAGAGTCTGTGAGAAAAACTTGGTCAGAAGATGTATCACAAAGAAATGGGCTGAACAGCCGACATGACTCTGTGGGCGATGGGAACGCATGATGATAAAACGTTGCATGGTACACATCCTGAAGTGGTTTAGTGCCAATGATTATGTCCACAGGAAGTTTAATCTTGCGAGCTAATCCCGATGGCTTGATACACAGCTGAAACAAAGAGATGGAAGGAATTATTGAACGTTATCTTTCCGAAACAAAACATTACCATAACATATATACAAGACATTTGAGATACTAACCAAAATGTTTTGGATATTGGTTCATCAATCATGTTAATCAGTGTTACTCGTAAATCACCATATATTTCTTGCGTCTCGAAATTCCTCCAATAATAAATATCATTGTTTTTCTTTCTTTGTGGTGTGCCTTTCGGACTTTCAGTTTGTCAAATTTTGGGTATCTTTCATGAAAAGAAACCAATAAGACCGTCGCCTGACAAGTAGTTATCAATTTAATTTTTGATCTGGAATGTTCAATGGAAAATATTCAATCTATGTTGAAAAGTCAATATATATTATATAAAATGAATGTTTTCATAGTTCTATGGCTTACTGATTTATCTCACTGAGTGTGTAAATGTGTGTATGTGTGTGTGTGTGCGTGTGTTTGTGTATGTGTATGTGCACACAAGGGTGCGTGTGAGCGAGGACACGCGCTTGTGTGTCTGAGAGAGAAAGAATGTATGTACATTAGGGTAGGTCAATTTTTCACTTTTCTAAAAAAGATATCAAGTTCTCCCAAACAGCGAAAGTTGTGTGTTGGTATAATACACCCTAATACTAAAAATTAGATATCCTAATTACATCATTTTTTGAATATATAGTATCAAACATCTTCTGCTAGAATGCATCAAAATCCTCTTTTTTAAAAACATTTCGGGCGATAAATTGTTTAGAAAATAAAGCAATTTCAATATTTAAACGAGAAAATGTTGTCATTTTCTTATATTGAAATAAAATAAATAAAATATAACTAGAATTTAAATTGAAAGTATTTCCCCATCACCGACGGCACATCCAATATGCAGCTTTTTACCTCATTAATTAAACTTTAACAGTGATAAAATTTCAAAAGATTGAAAAGGCAGATGATTTCTTATGTTATGAATGAAACAATGAAAGAAAAAAACAAATATGGATGATGCTGGGCACAAATTATGGGATCATTTATTTTGAATATCTCTTGAAAAAGCTATTGAGAGAATTTGACCAACTTTGACTAGTGATTATTGTTTAACATATAGTGTCAAATTGCACCACGTAAGAGCCCTTAGAATCAAAAGATCGTCTTGGATTTCAAGTGGCTGTTGCTTAATTATTTTGATCATATTGAAAATATACAGTTGTTGGTTATGAACCTTGTTATCCCTTTTGATTTCAAACCAGCCAATCATGATGAAATTAATAAGGCTATGAAGTTTGGCAGACATATCTTATGGGTAAGTAACTCAAGTCCATAAACATATTAGCCTAATGGGAAAAGTCACCATCTTGCCTGATTTATAGGCCCAATTTTCCATCCAGCTTTCTACTAGAAATTCCTACTGTATATACCAAGAAAAGTTTCTGGTCACAAATCATCTATTTCCATAATAATAAAACAAGAAATATCAACATATTTTTATATAAATACTATGTTTGAAAGAAAGAAGAAGAAAAAACACTCCAATGAATCCACAACTGCAAGTACAATTTTTAAAACTATATTTTATTAAAATATATGAAAAGAAAATGTATTGTATGATGTTATCAAAAATTACAAAATTGAATGAAAATATCTGATTTAGAATTAGAAAATGAAATCAGAAAATATGACAAAAGTAATGATCTTCACTAAAAACCCAACAAAATAAATGAAAGTTCCTAGATTAGCACATAAACAGCTTTGTGAATAAAAGACAATAACTTTGAAAATAATACAGGGAATATTATGGTATTTTTTCAATAGAAAATAAAACTAACTACTCCACTTATAATTAGTATATATGTTTGATAATATTTAGGTTTACAGCTTATATTTATTCTTATATATGTTTATTAATCTGTGCGTTTATATCTTGATTTACATATATAATTGCTTAAAGTGTAAAGTTGTGTAAGATATTAACATTTGGAAAGGTTTGATTGACAAAAATAAAATAAATTTGAGTTATATACACAAAGAAAACTATTAAAAAACAATGTATATTATAGCTATTTAAAACAAGTCTAAGGTGATACATGGAAAAAACTCGACCTTTGTTTGATATTTATACAATTTGCAATAACACCGAATTCAAAATGTTCTCTTGGTTTTTTATTTGGGAAATGAGCAAATATCTTAGAATCTTTCAAATTAAAATCATGATCAGTGTCAGATATATGTTAGGCTATGGAATTTTTTATATTTCCGATTTTAACATCCATATATATATATATATATATATATATATATATATATATATATATATATATATATATGAATTCATTCAAAACATACATTTAGAATAGTGCCCTTGGTATTATTCCTGTGAATTTGACAGTTGTTGAAGCACCACTGAAGACCCTTATTTTGATATGAAGATAAGAATTTCTCTCTTATTTTCTTTCATTTTCCTGTCATATACAATCCTAATCTTCAGCTGATTTTTTAATTTAGGAAAATAGAAAATAATCAGAGCTTGGTCTAGTGAGTAAAGTTGGTTCTACACTAAAACAAACCTGAGGTTTACCAAAGATATTTTGTTCAATTTAAAAAAGTTTCATGAACTGATATAGATGAATTCTAGATATATAGATAGCAAATCTAGATATTCAATCATCACTTTATCATACATGTTGCTTCACAGTGCACATATCTTTGAAAATGTAATTTTTTACATTTTAAAGATGTATACACAAGACATACCCATGACAATTCTGTCTGTCTACCTTATAATATACACACAACCAAATCTACACACACACACATACACAAACACAAACACACACATACACACACACACATACACACACACACACACACACACACACACACACACACACACACATACGTAGACAAATGTTTAGTTATGTATATTTATATAGTTTCTATATATGAGAACATTCCCTCTCTCTCTCTCTCTCTCTCTCTCTCTCTCTCTCTATATATATATATATATATATATATATATATATATATATATATATATATATATAGACACACAGTCTGTCTGTCTTTCTGCCTGTCTGTCTGTCTGTCTGTCTCCCCCCTCTCTCTCTCTCTCTCTCTCTCTCTCTCTCTCTAATATATATATATATATATATATATATATATATATATATATAAAGAAGATTGAATTCTGTCACTTATATGATGTTGGCATAAGCTCAAACTCTGAATGTTACAAAATGAACATTCTGAATATGTAGATGTTTTAAAGAAAAATATGTTAAAAATACCAAATTCCATTCTTTTCACCAGCTAAAAATGCTTTTAACAACTTAGTCGAAGCTTCCAAGAAGAAAATACAAAAAAAAATATCATCAAATTTATTCCTTTTATAGATTTTTTTCACAGAAGTGATAAAAAATGAACATTTATAAGGATATCATGTTTCATTTTAACATTTGCATTGCTTTGGTATTATTTATATGTCTAAACAGCCATAGATAAGATAAAATAAATGAAAACATAGCTAAATCTTAACACAACATGCACGTAAAGGTGTTTTAAAGATTGCATTTAAGGTCATCATTGCTATTGTAGTCAAAGTAGAGCAACATGGCGAGGAAAAATATTCAGATATATAGAACACCTAAAGCAGGCAAGTACATGCATAATATATATATATATATATATATATATATATATATATATATATGTTGTGTGGTGTGTGTGTGTGTGTGTGTGTGTGTGTGTGTGTGTATCTATACACATACAATATTTCAACTATATAAATAAAAATAGAACAAAGTAAAACCTCACGACTCCGGGTTTCACACGCCTGATATTCTGAATATCGGGCATGTAAATTTATTCTATAGTTAAGATATGATATTGCCCGGCATAGTACACTGTACTTTAATGATTTAGAATAGTTTTGGCCAGTTTAGCGCAGTTGATAGAGCATCTGTCTAGAAACCACAAGGTTCTGGGTCCGATACTGGCACTCATCAACTCAGCGCATGAGTAATATAGCTTGGATCTTGGTAAAGTGGAGAGTTGATGGTTGGTGTGGTGCTCTACCTCAAATGTGTTAATAGTTTCCCTGGTCTAATGCTTTTAAAAAATGATAGATTGTCTCGTTGTTTGTCTGATATAGACAATAGGCCCTTCCGCCACCTTTACTTTCATGCGCGCACCCCCCCATATATATATATATATTTATATATGCGTATATATATATATATATTATTCAAAATCTTTATGAAGCTATTTACTTTTCATTTCACACTTGATTTTGGGAAAGGCATACATCTTTCTCTTCTTCCAGCTAGAGGTAAAATAGAAGGCAAGTCTGGGCACTAGCTTAGATAAGACAACGCATGTAGGAAAAGAAATAACTCAGAATTTAAAACCTGAGGAGCGTTGTTGGAAAAAATCTGTAGCATATTTGTGCATCATTACTTTATTAGATACATTGCTCTGTTTGCTTAGTTTGTCTTCATTTAGATTTCAAATTTTCAAATTAAAAGAAATCTAATGATTTTATCTCAATACCTTTTGATGACACCTTATATATATATATATATATATATATATATATATATATATATATATATATATATATATATATATATATGAGATGTTGTCGAAACTTCATAGACTGAAATTTATAAATAAAAAAAATGAATTTTCAATTCTAAAATCTCAAATGAGTGATTTAAGTGAAAAAACTATTCTGCATGCTAATGGGTTTATCTGAATAAAATAAACACTTTATCCATAGTTCATTTTGGTCTTAGTATATATGGCTTCAGAATTTTCTCCCTTTGAAAGAGATTTTTCATGGTCAAATATAAGATCACGTATAAACATAATTTTACATTTTATAATTTCATACTCTGTTCTATGGAATTAGAAAATTGAAAAGTTATTTAAAACTATAGTTTCTTTTTTATTTAATTAACTGATAATTACTTTACAAATCATTAAGAATGAATTAGTTAATAAATTACCACATTGATTGGTTTTACTAAATAGATCAGAGCATAGATGTATTGTGGATTCAGTCTGTTGTTTTTCTTTAACTATTTAGACTAATAAACTAATATTTATTGTTTGCTTTTTACAACTCACTTGGTAGATTAGACCGATTTTTCCTAAATTTAACTTTGTTTGGCACAAATTGAAAAAATCATGTAAATCAGTATTAGAAGTTTAAACGTTTTACCCCCACTTAAATCTAAGCCATTGGATTCTAGGATAAAACATAACTGCCTAAACCAAGAAGCAGAGCATAAATACAGAAATATACCCAAATAGGAGGAATATTGAGATGTACCAATCTCCTAATTGAGGGTATTGCGGTTATCTTGAAAACATAATCTAAATACAAATTTATCACACCATTGAGGGCATAGGGTCACATCCACACAGTATCTGTAATGGTGTTCTGGTTTTGTAGCAATTAAGTGTTTATAGAATGAAGTTGCAAGCCTCACACCCTCTAATTTTGAATTTAGGTTTTTTTCTTAATCTAGACCAGTTGCCTTACCAAGCTAAAGAACCTAGTCTGTCTATTATTTACCCATGGCTGGGAAGGCTTCATACATTTTTAAAGGCAATCCTGTTATCTAGGGAATACGCCGACTGCATCTCTGCGGAGAGGTAAGGCCCCTCAAATGGGTCCACCTGTTGACCGTAAGTAGCGACCTGTGATGCTTAAATCAAATCCTGGTGGCTGAGCAGTCCATGACATGCAACGCCTCACTTGGGCCCTTATTCAGGTTAGATGGCTAGTCGAAAAATCCTCCTCTGAGCAATCGAATAATCCCATCAAACCATAACATCTATATTATTATTCCAACCGTATGGCTCCTCTGACAAACCCACAACACTTTTTATCATATATGTACTAGAAGGCGGTAGCTGAGCGTCTAGGATATAACATTAAACTGCATCTAGTGTTAAGGCTCCACTTCTGCATCTAGTGTTTAGATTACCCCCCTCATTGTCCTTACCCCCGGATCCACTCTGACCAGGAGTGGTAGTGTCTGTGAGGGTCCCATCTATCGGCCAAATAGAGATTTAGGTTTGGGTCATTAGTGTCCTAGGTATGACGTTAAACTGCATCTAGTAACGAAGTTCCAATTCCGGAGCTCTAGGGAAAGTGAAGTGCCTCTTCATTCCCATTACTCCCAGGTCCACACTGTCCCAGATTGGTAATACCTGTTAGCGTTCCATCAAGGTGTTAAATAAATCTGATTGCATCTGCACAAATAACAACTGTACTCAACAAAGAATAAATAAAACAAAAAATGTCTTCAGCATAAAATATCCCAAGGGTTCACATGCCGTAAAATCCAACCAACCAACTTTCTAAAAGGTTAAAACCTCAACAGTGTATTATCTACTACATATACAGGCAAATACTGCTATTTATTAAATCAAGTAGGACACAAGGTTTACTATGAGTAAGTAAAATTACGAAGATTATGATGTATGAGTCATTCAATGTTTATTTGGAGAATTCATTGTTTGAAATGATATCTTTTACACTGACACTGACTATTGGCCCCAGTGGAAAATGTGTTGGCTCTTTAAATGTTATTTACTAAGCTTTGCATTTTCTGTAGGCCTAAGATTTATTTTACAGTATTTATTGTTAGTAAGTTCTGCGCAAGGACCTGTAGTTGGGAAATATTGAATAAAATTTCACTCATAGAAGTTGATTATTTTAATATTTAGTTTGTCATAGACTGTGCTTTATTTAGGGCTTGAACTTGCTTGCGTTCATCAGATATAAATTTAAGTTTATTTCGGCATTTTGCCCCTTCAAGTCAAAGGTTATATTATATTATCATAATAGTGTGGGATTTGGGGAGTGCTATGTTAAAAGAGCTGAAATTTATGAGGTTTTATGAAGGGAAAACTTGTAGGAATAAGGGAAACGGTTGCCTGAAAATGACAAAAAAAGTAAAACGTCCAACAGCCGAAGTAGCAAGAGGGCCGATCCCTCTAAGAAAGAATTTATTGAGGGAACAAAACCACCCAGAGAGTCAAAATCCCCACCACCTGCTTAACTAATTCCCCAGCCATAAACACCCCCCCCTAAGATGATGAGAAGAACTGAAACCTGATACCTTTTCAGGAGTTTTCAGAAAAATTATATATAAATCTTCATGAATTATCTGTTTACCATTTTCAATAAAGTTAGCGGTCTGATGAAACTCATAGGTATACACAGATACATGTGGGCAGAAATAGATCTATAACCACAAAATGGCCGATTTTTAAGCCTCTTTTCTTTACCATATATATATATATATATATTATATATATATATATATATATATATATATGAAAAGATTTCAGTAAGGTGGTACTGATTCATTTTCTTAGTTCTGCTTTTTCTCTCTTTCCTGTCATCGAAAGTACTTATTCAATTTTGACTTAATATATATTCTATATATGTTTTAATATAACACAACTGATACATACAGTCGCATACGCACACACAGACAGACATACACACACATACATGCGCACATACAACTAGCAAGAGAAGTGGGAATATCATATTATTTATGCTGTCAAGATGATGGAAGAATTTATGTGATTAATATACTCTCTAAACCTTTCTGTGTATAAAATTGATTGGTTCGTATCAAAAGGGACATTTTATTCTACCATATTTGTGAATGGAAAGCAGGAAAGGGCAACACGTGCTCATAAATCAAGGGGAAAATCTGATGATTGTGTAGAATTCGGGAAATAACATAAATGGATGTGTAAAAATTGAAGCCATCAGTTCACTGAATGTTTCACCCTGAAATTCACAAAAGTGTTTACATGACAGAATGGTAGAAATATTTTAATATGAAACTTTACTAAATTTGTCACCTTTTTCATTCAATAACAATCAAAGTAATTCTCTCTCCCTCTCTCCCCCTCTCTCTTACATTATATATAGACATATATATATATATATATATATATATATATATATATATAATATATATATATATATATAGAGAGAGAGAGAGAGAGAGAGAGAGAGATAGATACATATGTATATGCTTGTTAAACTTGTTCGCACCACACACACACACACACACACACACACACATATATATATATATATATATTACTCAGTCGGCTGTGGGACACCATCCTATTTTGTTAGTGGGGAATTAATATCTAGACTGGATCCTTATCCAAAAAGTTGTATATATATATATATATATATATATATATATATATATATAATTTTATGTATCCACATATATCTATGTAAATATATACATACTGGCAGAGGTACCTATCTACACTGGGTAAGAGATCAATCAGATCTAGTTATAACAACAATGAAATATACTGATGTTTATGTGTTCATTAGAATCAATTTATGCAAAAGAGCTGAATATATATGGTTCTGAAAAACCGGAAATTTTTGTGAATGAAATCAATTTGTATGTTCTTCTGGGTATATATCATGTGAGGGGGATCTGTTTCTGGTTCTCTATTCTTTTATGAGAGTCACCCTTGGTTGCGTCCTCATATTTAATAGTTTACTTACTTTTGTACTTTCTGTTGTCTGGAGAAGCTATCTTCATGGCTTATTTTTCTCATGTAGCTATTAGCTTTTTTGCGGTATGTTCTTTCTTTCTTTAGTCTGTAGCTACCTTCATTACTTGGTCTTTGGTATTTCTTCTATCGGTCTAGTTCTGTTGGTCGGTGGATAGTTTGCTCATTCTTTTTACTTCTAACTTCTTCAAAGTTCTGATGTCTTAAGATGTACGAAGGTCGTCGTAGATTTTAGAGACAAACTCAAGGCATATAATTTTTGTGATCAAATTTTATTAAACCTAAACTTAGGGTTTCTCAACCAATGCGGGAGCCGAGCTGATACGTCTTTTCATCATGAGGTTCAGCAGTTGACTATTTAAATATCATCACCGTTTGCGTATCCGGAAATCGAGGTTAAGCTAAAATTCTTGCGTGTGAATCACTTTAACGCTTCAGATTTGAATGCAACAACATCTGAACCCAAATATTTTAATTCACTAACTGTCCAAAACGACGGTACGCCATCAATATATAATACGCAGACACAAAGACGCCAGCTTCAAACAATCTGTTTTCCGTAATTTTTTCACGACTTTTCAAAAGCGGAGTACATCGTATCTACAACAGACGATGAATTTTCAGGATTTTAAATATTATCGCTGATTTAGCAATCATTGTTTTATTATTATCTAATGAATTTAATATTGTTCTGAATTTCATGAAGTTTTCATGAGATATATTTCTCTTTGAATGAATTATGCTTACGGTTAGAAATTTAAATTGCGTATTATATGTACATTTACATACAAACACACACACACATACATACACACGCACCCCCCACACATATATATATATAAACATATTCCATTGGCATCTAACAAATAACTCCCTATTTCGCCACATAATTTTTTTTACAGTAACCCACCCTTATATGAATGCTAAATTTGGTATCTCTATATCAAACTGTTATGAATTTGACAGAGGACTGACGAACAAAGTCTTCCAAATTATAAATATAGATATAGATATATTTAAAATATTATATACGCACTTATCTAGTATATATCTATCTTTAATACATATTTATTAATGAGAACCTAATTTATAATCAATATAGTTTATACATGAAATTTAAAGAAGAACATTAGTTTATATACACTATGAAATTGTCGTTGTAATATCCGATGGTCTAGGCGATTTTTAACGAATCTTTCAATAAATGCATGTTTAGTTATATACATCTTTACATAGTTATTTTTATTTTGGTTTGTATTTATAATTATCTAATCTATAAAGTTTTGCGAGAAATTTATCTATAAATAAGATATAGCCACTTATTTATATATCACCTTAAATTCTTACCTGCGAGATTTTGTCCGTATCTGCTAACGGAATCAGATACGGACAAAATTTACGGCAACGAAAACATTTCGTTATATAAGATAATAGAACTATTGAGTTATAAAATAATAAAAAGTATTTTTTTTTACTCATTCATTCAATTAAGATACAATTTGTAGAATTGTGTAAAAATACATATTTTTAAATCTTTTTTTCTTCGCATATCGGTTTGTTTATTTAAAAAAAAGCGGTGTAAAAACAAAAAATGACCCCTCCATTCTTATGTACCTGTTAATATAATATTTCATTACACTAAACTAAATGTCTGTTGACGTTTGAAAGCAATTTATGGAAAATAGTGATAGATTTGAAGTTGTGGGTGAATTTTTAAACTATCATTCATTCAATTTGAATAAATTTTTTGAGAATTAAGTAATTTAACAAAGATATTTTCAAAACAAAACATTGTTTTCTAGAACTCAGTTGGTGCATTTTAGGTAAGTAATTTATTTAAAAAATGTTATTGTCATGTGAGGTTGTTATTTAATTTAGTCTTCAATTCTTTCAGTTTAGATTTATTAAATGTTTTATTTTATTAAAGGAAGGAAAATAAGTTATTTGCGGAGATATATTTCTTACGGATTTGACTTCTAAAATGTAACATGGACGTAGACGGAAAAGTTTTGTTTATTTATTCATTTAAAAAAAATTTTTTTTTTACTGATCAATTAAAAAAAATTATTTATAACTTTTGCTCAATATATTTTAATTTTGTATTTGCAAACCTTTATTAATGTAACTGTAACACCCTTTTTTAAACTTTGACAAAACGTAAACCTACCAACTTATTTTTTGTTTACATCATTTACGCTGGAAAGGATAAATTTTGTTTAAAAACTGTATTTTTATTATTCAGTGTAGTGTATTAACTATTTAATAAATAAAACACTGAATAATCATTTTTAAAAAACACCCTTCCTTTTATTTTAATAAATTTCATTACGATAAAAAGGAAGAGTGTTTTTTTTATTATCATTCAGTGTTTTATTTATCAAAATAAAAGGAAGATTTTTTTAATAATCTTCACTCTACAGATTTATCTATTAAAATAAAAGGAAGAATTAAAAAAATATTTTGGCATTGTTGTTTTTTATTACTTTAATTGATTTGTTAATTTTACTTGGATACTACCCCTCTAACATTGAATTTTAACTCCCACTCCCCTCAGGCTATATTTTTCAAAAGTTTATTTTTATGTACAGATAATGGTTCAGTAAAGAAGATAATGGATATATATATATATATATATATATATATATATATATATATATATATATATATATATATAAACCATTATATGTACGTACATATGGCTATAGATTCTTTATACCAAGGCCATAGGCGTATATTTGATTGTCTCTAGATGGCCTCTTTTGATGAACTTTGACCTTCCGTACCAAAGCAACTCAACACAATGCATTGCAGCATTAGCAACAATAATATCGAACATAAATCTGATTCGTTTTGAACTTTTGAGCTGGAGTTTATACTTCATCAAATTTATGAAGCCATCTATCCTCAGTCACATCTTTATTATTCACTTTTTTAAATCATTTAGTTTTTTTTATGTAAGCACCTGTTTAGTTTGTATTTTTAAGTTGCATCAATATCTACTTAATACTTTCACCACCATTTTTGGTTTCTTTTTGCATTTTCATACTTCATTTACTCTGTTTTTCCCTATTTCTCGTTTTTTAATCCCACTCTGTCTCTATCTCCCTTTCTCTCTCTTTTGCTCGCTCGCTCTTTCATTGTATTTTGTCATTTTCTTGCTTTTTTCTACTGTTTCTCCTTCCTGTTTCTTTCTTTCTTTCTATCCTCTTCTTTCTTTGTCTATTTTTCTTCTTTCTTCTTTCTTTTTCTTTACTTTCTTTACTACTTTGTCTTTACTTCTCTACTTGCTTTTTAGTTTCTTTTTTTAATCTAATCTTTATTTCCTTCCTTTTATTCTTTCTTTCTTATTTAAATTTAACCCATCAAATGACCACAATAGTGAGATAGAATTCACTTCATTATACTAGCAAATGGTATATGAGATCTGATTGTTTGCTCTGACTGAGGTTACATTGCACTCATTTTCATAATTGTTAAATGATCAAATTCGTCAAATCCAAAATATAAGTATAATACCAAATTTACGTATTTTAGTTTATGTGTGTATCAACAAAGGATTATATATATATATATATATATATATATATATATATATATATATATATATATATCATTTTGTATGTATGTACATTTGTTTCAGAATATGTATGTATTTACTCAGCCCTGCCACAGGCAAGATGCGACACAATGTCAATTTTCATGCGGAGGTATAAATCCAGTTTTCCCTCACCTAGACTGGTTGCCATACTATTACTAAAGAGCCCAGTCTACTGTATTATTTATTCATAGCTATTAAGATATGGAATATGGATGTAGATAGATTAGGAAAAAAACAGATAGATCTGGACAGATTGAGACAAATAGATTAGAACAGGTAGTATGTAGTTATTTTTGAACAGTCGTCTGGTTACATATATTTAGTGAATACATGTACAAATAAGCATGACAGTCTCCCTCCCTTCAAAATCAACGAATATTTACCACAAACAGCCTAAAAAGAAATCATATCAGCTGAAGCCAAAAAGTTAGAATTTACGTTTCCCCAAATCTACCAGATTTATCTTTATTATGAACAATCTTTTCAAAACTGTAGCCTTTGGGATAATTGCAAGAATCTTTTTTTCTTAAATAAGTAAGAACTTTTTTGAATAAGTTGCTGAAACCAAAAGGAACATTACCCTGTCAGCTAGCTATGCCTTTCCCACTATAGTGAAGGTGTTCATCAATTAATTTGTTGTTGAGAGTAAATATTTGCAAACATTGATGAAGCATATCTTATAAGTGAATGAATTCAAATAAATCAAGTTTTCATTTTCAAAGTTGTTTTGTTTGATACATATATAAGGCTATTCTAAAGAGCATGAAGCTATTTTGAATATTTCAAGAAGTGGTTATGCATCTTGATGTTATTTGGGAAATAATCAAAGTGAACTTCATAGTACATGTGTGAAAAGATAGCTTCACTAATCAGCAGTGAGGCGACGTTAAGCGAGTTTGTGTATTGTTAGTGTTGGGTTACCGCCCCACTTAAGAGGTGTAGCGTTACTTCCTTAATAAATCCTTTCTCATTTCCTGTAGTAACCCGCGTCAAGGAATCGAACACCAGCTTCTGTATTCATCTGTCAGTATCCAATTTAGTTTCACAATTGACCGTCTATAGTAGTAGTAGCTAAAGCAGGGAGAGAGACAAGGAAATAGAGAGCTGTTTTTTACGCCAATTGTGACAAGACAGAAAGAAAGAAATACCGAGAAAGCGGACGTCTATCTCTCATTGCTCATCATCAGCTCATTGTGCGCGTTTTTTATCCGGTGGACGCCCTTCTTTCTTCTCTCAGAATGCAGTTTGCAAATATCCTAATGATTTTAATTAATTAATAATTTTCCCTAATTGGGTCCTTCCACGTCAGCATAAAACTTAAAATATCAGCTGATTACTGACTTACGTAACGTGTAAACCCCCATTCAATTCTTCAGATGCTTACATTCATTACCTTTCATTTGTAAACACGTTGAATCTCGGATTGTTTTCATTCCAAACATGTTTCTCTAACATTCTTGTTTTTTGTTTCGAATCTAAAACCCAAATTAGAAATTACTAAAATAATTAATTGAAATCCCTAATTATTTTACAACTGCTTCATTATTCTTTACATTTATGAAGGGTTTATTTTGGTTTGGGTGAGGTAAAATCCGATCACCACGAATTATGGCTTTCTCCAAATCTAACATTGTCAATGAAAAGAAAATTTCAGACCTTGAACGAAATTAAAGAGAACACGATAAAACAGCAGATGGTGATTTAGGGAAATATTTAATATCAGCAGCATCGTGCGACAGCATAAGAACATTACAAAATAAGATGACAAGGTAATCAACAACACTGCATGGAATAGAATCGGAAGAAAAAGACAAGACTAAAAAAATAAATACATAAAAAAAAACATTGATAAAAACGCTGCCTAATCATAAGACCATGGAATCGCCCATCAAAAATGATTTCTTCAGCTATAGGACCCAAGATCGAATTGCAGTTGAAGAGTTGTTTATAAAGCCATCCCGTCAATTCATTAAATGAAAAAATAAACAAAAAGAAACGCTGAGAATAATAGCTATACTAAACTATTATTATTATTATTATTATTATTATTATTATTATTATTATTATTATTATTATCTGATCTGATCTCACTGAGCTTGAAATATATTACTTATAGTATATAGAAAAATAGCGCCCAGCCTCAAATGTCCTGTAGTAAATATTGAAAGGATTATGGTGTTAAGCTATACACAAGTGCTAGTAGTAAATGGGGCCTGGGTAAACATTATTCTCCTAACTATCTTAACTTCACAAATAAGACAACATTTAATATAACAGTATTGTGGAGTCAGGCAAGTTCTGATAGTCTATGACGCCTGAGTAAATAGATACCTAAACTTCACATATGAGACCCCTATTAACATTTAGCATTATAGTGTTTTGGAGTTATAATACGTACAATTATATCAAATACCTCAACTTCGCATATGAGACTCGGGGGTTATTTTTTTATCCGTTTCTGGGACAATGTTAAAATATTAAAAGTAATGAAAATATTTGAAACTCGAAAAGAAGATGCAATAATCATTTTGATATTGTCTAACTGACTAAAAGAATTTATAAAAATGTTTTTATGTTTACAGAATAAATAGATTAATTAAACAGTGACACATGTGAAAAGAGAAGGTGCAAAAGAATGTGTAAACAGGTGTGCTTACCTCAAGACAGTACTGCACATCAATTATCTTGCATCCACGCAGGTGTGAAGGTGGGACTGTGGGAATGCTCAAGAGTTCTCTCTGCCACGTCTGTTTCCCCCGTGGACTGATTCCACTTTTGTGAATGGTCACTAACACAGTTGATTCTGAGAACCGGCCCCGATACGAATAATATGTCACATTCTGCAAGAAAAAAACAAAACACAGAGGCATGAGAAGCAGTTAAAGCAAGACATAAATTTTGATAGAACAATAATCAAATGCGCGAAAACAAAATAACATTCAATGTTACCAGTGGAAAGATATTTCAGCAAAGAAAACAAAATCAGGTTTTAAGTGCATATATTTATATTGTGGTGCAGAACATATAGTTAAAATCGAATTGGCGATATATATTCATCTTTTTTCTTACAGATTCTTAATGACGTAGAACTTATAAGGTAATAAATAATAACAAATCACATCCACTTTAATGTTCGATTGAAATGATAAAATCTTGGTATGTTCGGTTTAGAAGAAAATTAGCTTTTCATTAAAAATATGTATTTTAATTTTGAGCGAGACCGTATGTGGGTGTTTGTTAAAAAGGAAGAGAGAGAGAGAGAGAGAGAGAGAGAGAGAGAGAGAGAGAGAGAGAGAGAGAGAGAGAGGGGAGAGGGGGAGAATCTCTCTCTGATTTTAAGGGAAGTTTGAATATTTACTTCATATGAACACACACATACAGAGAGAGAGAGAGAGAGAGAGAGAGAGAGAGAGAGAGAGAAGAGAGAGAGAGAGAGAGAGCATCTTTGCTATTGGAAAAATACGCAGCTATCATAACCACTAATAATACTTATTGAGAAATCACGGATTTGATTCACGAGCAAAAATATTGGTAAATAAAAACAAACTTTTTATGATGTAAACATATCAATTCTTTGTCACAAGTCCTAAAGTTTTGACAATATTTATTGCACATTTATGATTGGCCATTGTTTTCTTGTGACTATGCAAATATATTCAGTTTAGTTTTATGGAGATATGCAACATTGATGGAAGGTGTATTTGGAAAAGCCACTCCTAGTTAGATCGAACATCATTGTTGGTATGTAAACATAGGTATATTGACCTTGACAAACATTTTGTTTCTAACCCTCCAACCCCAAAACTCCAGAAAAAAATGCTTAAGTAATTTGAATGTCAGGATGCAGCAAGAGCTTCTCGGAGAAAAATGGCAGCTTGCTAAAAATTGTCATTCTGTAATAATAGCTTTAAGCATTTTGATACAGAAATATCAGAGAGGTAAATTTGATTTTTTATTTATTGTCTTTGGTCTTTAGAAGAACCGAACGATCTCAGTATAAAAACAAACTTTATAGGCTCTTTTATTTTTAGTTGCAATGGAAAAGATGGAGATGGGTTTGCGTTTCTGTTAGTTTGTGGAGAAGGTCGTTGCTCGTATTGAGTGTCTCTTTTTTTTAAGTCTTTGATAAACATGTAGAAGAAGGGAAATAATAAAAGCAGGAAAAATATTGCTATTTGATTGGAACTCCTGTGACTGTCCAGTGGAAGATTCTTGCCATATCAGGTCACATTTGGAAAAGAAAATTCAGATTCTGTCTCGCTTATTTTCATCATGGGAAATCTTTTGAGTACATCTGACCTTTTCATATGATGCATTTTCCAAAAACAAGTCACAATGTATCTACATTGGTTGGTTGGTTCTGTAACTAGAAAGACGGTGAGATTCGATACTACACTTTTGTTGTTCATGTTATGGCATCTGAGAAGGTGAACAAGGATAGTGTCCCTGCCTATCACCTATTCAAGTAACAGAGAACATGTACGACATTGTACCATTAACAGGAAATAGTCTAATTTAATTAAATCATTCTCTGTCAATCGTCGTGCCAAGCCAGTAACAAGGCCTATAGTCCTGGTTTTTATTGTATTTTTAGGGCAAATCGAGTTAGCAGTTGTCATTTTTAAAGCAGCCACACTTAACATAGGAAATAGAATCGGCGACCGGACCACTAACCATAAAAACGTTATTTGCGTTTCCCTTCCTTTTAATTTCGTTAGTAAAAGCCTGAATCCATCTGTTCTATTTCACTCCTGACTATGAATAAACAGTAGAACAGATTGTCTGTTTAGCCTTTGTGAGGCAACTAGTTTAGAAGAAGGAAAATTCTAAATTCAAATCAGCTTTACTTTGTTTAAAGATTGGCCTTGTATCACATCCTGTCTAGGGTAGTGGGGTTAAGTAAATATATGCATATTTTTCAAGTGAGGAGGGGAGTCCCTGTTACGTAGTGGGTAACGTGCTATACTGCGACATCTTAGTGACCGACGTTGAACTCCAATCGCGCTATGGGATTGTCTGCTCCTGTTTGGCTGGAAGAGTTATCTTCCCTTGTGTTTCTAGTTTTCACCACCAGGCGCCACTGACTTGCCCCTGTTTGGCTGGAAGGGTTATCTTCCCTTGTGTTTCTGGTTTTCACCAGCAGGCGCCACTACTATTTAATCAGTGGAGTGCCAAGTTTGAATCCTCTTTCTTCTCCAGGACCCAACGAACACACATGGATTAAACACTTATGTCTACACCCTTGTTGTGTGGGGGATTCATTCCCCCAACACTATGTCAGTAAGTCACTTTGCCTTATGGACTCTTCGTATCTTCTATATGTACATTTATGTATCTCCTTTATACTTCCATTTTGTATCTTGTCTCCTATATGTCTTATTTATATATCTACTATGTATCTTGTATATGTATCTTCTCCACGTGCTCAAAGTCCATTGTTGTATTCAACACCCTTAGTCGGAGCTTTGTTTATATGTGTACCACGTTGGGAGGCCTCTAAGCCAACCAACTAATTAGAATTAACTTTATTACCGTTTGACCCCAACAGCGCTTTTATGTTCACTTTTGGGGGAATACCTTTAGGAAAGGTATGAAGCCCTTAGCCCCACATCTATGGGTCAAAGAGTGCGTGTCAATCAGAGTAACAATACAGTATTTTGAATAATAAATTAAGTATATCATTGTGTTTTATATCATACTTTTTTCACACAAGTGTAGAAAAGAGCAGGAAATGGAGAATGGTTTTGTTTTGTTTATTTATTTAACGGAATATCACCTGATTATTGGTTATATAATGTCGAAATTTGATTCATTTGTAAATGTTTGAATTTCTAATCACAACTATATTTTCAATGCACTTTTTTGTCTGTAATAATTTCTTTATGCATCTAAAATTGCTTTTTATTGCAAACATTAATGCTGAATGTGTATTTTAATACTGAGAACCTTAGATAGTCAAAGTAGTAGAAACATGATATGAAATAAACCTAACACAAATATTTTGCAAAGTGAAAATGAAAGAAAACGAAAAGATTGACAAATAACTGGACCTTGTCAGAGAACTGAAAAAACTGTGAAATACGAGTGAAAGCGATACCAATTGTAGTTGACACCCTTGGTAGGAAAAGAGATTAGAGGAATAAGAAATCAGATGAAGAATCGAGACTATCCAGACAACAGCATTGTTAACATCGACTAGAATACTCAGAAGAGTTCCTGAGACCTGATGAGACGTTGTCACTTAGACTCCATTGAAAGACCACCGGGTAACGTGTGAATAATTCGCAAGAAGGGAAATAATGATAATATAAGACGCAACAGAATAGCAAGTATAGGTTGCGTGGAGACAAAGAAGAGATGGTTAATCCCCTAAGCAAATGCAGTAAACTAGCACAAAAGTAGTACATGATTAAGTACGACTGGATGGAAAAGATGATCCACTGGTAATTGTGTAATAAATTAAAATTTGAGTATACTACCAAATAGTATATGCACAAAACAGAATCCGACCCAGAAAATGAAACTCTAAAAATTATCGAGGATTTTTTTTTAGATACAAATAGATCACCACATCCTGACTATAAGGCCAAGCCTCGTGTTAATAAACAAAAGAACTTGTAGTGTAATGGACGGACCAAAGTGGGAAAATGAAAGAAAGCGAAAAGATAGACATATACTCGGTTTTTGCCAGACATTTAAAAAGCTGTGCAACGAGAAGGTTACGATAGCATTTGTAATTGTAGATAGTTTCCTATTATAAGAATAATATTTAAACAAACATATTTGACTCATAGATGGAATTGTAGCAGGTAAGACCACTCCGGGTCAGAGTGAACCGAGGATTAATGACAATGAAAAGATACTCCACATTAAACAGTGTTCCAGAACTGGATCCCTGCCACTAGATGCCGTTTAGTGTCATACCCAGGACACTCCTGGGCTGAGGGTCATATTACTTTCTGTAAAGAAAGCTCTGTCAGAACAGTAAAAAAAATAATCTGGATGGAGTAAAACCAATTTTGTTAATAAAATATACACCGTATGATCTACGTAATATTAAATCATTATTTAATTAAAAACACCTGTAAATTATCAGAATCGTATATCTGTAGATATATAAGTGTGTTTACCACAGCAAGCACATTATGCCTATGATTCACAGCAGCTGCCCTTATTTCTGATACAGGATGTATATATATATATATATATATATATATATATATATATCAATGTGTATTGTTGGCAATATTATACTTGAAAAAGCGATAGAAATCCAACGTTCCATAATTATCACAATCCTCACTCACTGTAACACACAAACTAGCAATTTTATTTATCATACCGTTATATTACGTTATATTACGTCCAACGCGAAATATTATACCCGTCTACACTATACAATAACACTATACTAATACAATGTTCATATCATAATACAAACTCATTACATAACACGGTCATTACATGCACACATAATTATTATTAACAGTGTACTAAAAAAACACTCTATTAATCACACATAACCATACGTCACCAAACACAAATACGCACATTCATACGCACACACGCGCGTGGATAGGAACTTAACGTCGCAGTCCTCACACACTTTCATGTGTACGCGCATGATAACATACGCACACGCACAAACAGAAAAACGCACCCGACATTGTACACGCAATCACGTAAACATGTAATACGAGAATACCGTTAAAAAACGCACACATTTAATCATATTTATATCATTTGTATCATTTTCAAAAACAATTTGGTTTGCCTGACGACTGCCACAGAGCAAGAAACCGAACGGTGGCAATAATTGTTCCAATGCTAATAAAAAAAGCTAAACCTTCTATTTATTCATATATATATATATATATATATATATATATATATATATATATATATATATATATTCTGATAAAGGAAGTATATATATATATATATATATATATATATATATATATATATATGGGTGTGTGGGTGTGGGTGTGGGTGTTATTTCCCTCGGTATATATATTTACTATATTATTCCTTCATCAACTTAAACTACTTAAATCGGTACAAACCCACCCACACACAATCTTTCCCCACCTCCTATCTCGTACATCTATACTCCCCCACACCAACATGCTAGCCTTGTTTCTTAGGTAAATGCGTTTCATACATTTGGTGTTTGATAATTACTCACTCAAATTTTTTGATTTAAAACCTAAATTTGCTTTTTATTGCCAACATTAATGCTGAACGTGTATTTCTCATACTGAGAACCTTAGGTAGTCAAAGTAGTCCATAATTATGTACATTAGTCAATATATATATAATATATATATATATATATATATATATATATATATATATATACACATATATAAATATATATAAATATATATATATATATATATATATATATATATATATATATATATATATATATTAGTAGCACTTTGATTTCTGTCACTAATTGGTTCCTGGAGGGAGTTAGTAAAACCGACGTAAATCAAGACATATTTTTCCATTTAGTTGTATGCATATCAAATGGAATAGACGATGTGTATTTTTAGATCTTTCTCTCTCAGCGAAAGGAAAGTTTTATGCCTGTCAAAATTATATAAAAACCCAGTACATTCTAAAATCTTTGGCAAAGTTGACGTGATCAGACGCCGATGATTATTTTATTTATTTATATTCCTTTAAGGATCGCAACAGTATATCTATTCAATTATTCTTTATTTAGGCTTTGTTGCAGACGTATTCAGATGCTCAATATAGTAATTCACTAGCATAACTTGAACCACGTCTGACGATTGTGTAAACTACATGAGACTTTATGTAACGTTTTTAAAAGTACATCATTTGTATACTTTAGGTTTCAGACTTATTTCTAGATAGTCACATAGAACACTTTTTATGCGCTTCGTTTCTTTTTTGCATTTTATATATATATATATATATATATATATATATATATATATATATATATATATATATATGAAATGAAGCATAAACTATCGGCCTCCATTGCTTGACTTTTATAAATTATTAGAAAGCAGTTCCCGGCCTGTATTATAATTTGTATAAAGATGTATTGATACATGGAACCAATAACCAATACTACTGTATTACTGCACTGATGAACAACATAAAACATTCCATGCCCACTGACGTTGAAAGAAATATATCTAAGGAAAGATTGCAAAAGTAAATATACAAGGGGAGTCCACACATATTTCCATCGAACTATTTCCGACCAGGGAGGATAAACGTGATTTGGAAAATGTTACATGATCAATCGATATTCAGTGGTAAAGAAAAATGCAGCTGTTGGAAAGATTCTAAATATAAATTATGATTTACCTTATATTTAAAGTATATGAGAAGAAGGTTGTTGGATAAAAAAATAATTTCTTGTTCTACAACCCCCTGTCTGATGATGTGATGTAAAAATATATGAAATTGACAGATACAAAGGAGAATAAATATGACTGAGGTAACAATACTACTAGGAAATAATAATAATAATAATAATAATAATAATAATAATATATATATATATATATATATATATATATATATATATATATATAGGATACGATGGGTAAATTGTCGCCATTTTAGATTAATAATTTTGCACAGGTGTTTTGTTTGGTTCATATTTTGTCAACTCACGTCAGTTGTGCTCTGTCTGTGAGGAAAGCAGCATTATGCAATTCACACCTCTAGGAATTTGAAAATGGTATGCGGTACTGCTTGCCATTTAGTCTGAAAGCTCCAGTAAGTGCATTTAAGAATGTTTGGGTATCAATCTGAGGACAATGCAAAGGATTTGAAAAGAATTGGATAAGTCGAATGGGCATTACGGAAGTACACTGATTGTTCTGATAAGAAAGAAATCCCGATTTTGTTGCAAAGATCCAGACCATTATTGAAAACAATCAAGCAAGTAAATCAGGTCCATAGCCTTGGATATATGATATGAGTATCTGAGTTTCTTATCAGGCAGTTAGTGCATGAATACATTAGCTATTTCCCATACAATATGGGAAAGGGACAATTTTATCACAGGAAAACATTTCAACAAAGTTAAGCACCCCTCCAACAAAAAATGCTTTGGTTTTTCTCAGATGATCTGATAGTAAACTCATAGAACTGCCGATAGTGATAAAAAGCAAGCAGCCAGTCCAAATCATAGTGTTTGGAGTGGTCACTTGCGATAGTGACGTTATGTCTCTATTCTTTTCCCCGCATAATTAAGACTCAACACGGGGTGTCTATATTAGGGTTGGGCGATTTTTCACTTTTAAAAATATCAAATTGTCCATCTATGCGAAAGTTGTGTGTTAGTATACTTAATACTGATGCCAAAAATTATATCTTTTACTTACACCATTGTTTGAGGAAATAGCATCAAAGATCGTCTACTAAAATGCACTAAAAATCCTCGTTTTCGGAAAGTTTAGCCTAGAAATTGGTTAGAAAATTTACCGTTTTCAATATTTAAATCAGAAATGTTATTTTATTTCATTAAAATGAAACGAATTAAATATTATAAATAAAATTCCAATTGAAAATTGCCCCCCCCTCCCATCAACACCGACACCTCTGATATGCTGCTTTATACCTCATTAATTAAGCTGTAACAGACGATCTTTGATGCTATTTCCCCAAACAATGGTACAAGTAAAAGATCTAAGTTTTTGTATCAGTATTCAGTATAGTAACACACAACTTTAGCATAGCTGGACATCTTGATATTTTTAAAAAGTGCAAAATCGACTGACCCTAGTCTACATCAAGTGCCTGGTGAGTAGTGCAGCACTGGATCGAGAGGATGACTTCTGGAAGACCATATGTCAAGCAACAGAACTATGTGCCATGCCACACAAGCAGGATAATCCAGTATTAGCTGTAATGAAATTTCTGCGAACATATTACCCATAACATCTGGTAGCTTAACTTCCCAGATTGCAATCTCCTTGATTATGTGTGGGGCGCGGTTGAGTGAGTGACCCCCTCGTCCCAAAAAAATAAAATTGTGAAACACCAAAGATGAATTGAAGTCAAGGATAATGGTAGCATTTACCAATTTAATCAAGGAGACCGTCGGAAACGTGTGGCTGGAGATTCCAAAGGCAATGGCAATTACTTTAAATACATTTAATCTACTGTATTTTAAGATATTTTCATGTAATTTTGGTAAATATATGATCAAGTGAGATAACAATAATTATATTTTTTCGTAATTTACACGACAATTTACTCATCGCACCCTAGTCACACACACACACACACACACACACACACACACACATATATATATATATATATATATATATATATATATATATATATATATATATATATAACAAATCAAGATATTTCGCACCACTAGAATATTCAGGGAGGTTATTATATAGAGTCTTCCCCAGTGTTATTCAAATACACCCTTGAGACTTTTGAATTGGACGGTATCTTGTTTTCTCACTTTCAATACAATAGACTTATGTTGTTTTTTTTTTACCGAGAGTGGGGTAAAATGGAAGACAATTAGAAAACTCCTGCCAAAATATTGAGGGAAATCTTTTGTTTGTGTGTGACCTCTAGTGCCTCTGAATATTGACGCAAAAGATTTGAAATAAAAATGAAAAGAAAAAAATATTTTTCAGTCAGACTTTATTAGACGGATAATAGGCACAATATACAAAATTTGCCGTCATTACTCCGGCCAGAATTTAAAATATCTCTTCATCTTATTGTTAATATAAAATAATTTTGAAGAAACTTAGGAAAAGACCCCAGTGTGAATATTCACCGAAAACTAAACAGATTAAAATAATAATCTGAATATTCGTGTAATAATGATTATTTAAAAACACTTCAGAATAGAGCTTGATTTTTTAGAGATAAAACTATCTTGTCTTTTTTTTTGTGTTCTCGGATATTTTGATTTTTATAACTAAAAATAGATTCTTATTATTGAGTAATTTTCAAAATTGGGAGTTTGGAGAATGTGCAAAGAAAGATTCAACGCAAATGAGTGTTAATTAATCGCTATAAAAGGAAGAGAAGAAGTTAAGGACAGGGGAATGTGTGGTTAATTTGGAATTGTTTCTGAAACAATACACAAGAAACCAAATGATTAATGAGATGGGATGGTATCGATTGCTGAAAATTCTTTGTGTTTATTTAGCATATATACTTCAATTACAAGCAACTATATAACGATATATGTTAGTCTTTTGCTTTTCATTATAACTTGCATGTGAGGAAAATGACCGTTGAAGAGACCGATTATATCACGAATGTATTGGCATAAAAGTCACATTTTTTATGTTGTTATTTACTATATTTTGCTTGCTCGAGTACACAGGCTTAGGGTACATGCTGCTAGTAAATGGACACCTATCTCAGAACCGAACAGGTTAATCACTGCTAAAGTATTGGTTGTTGTTTTTATGGCATATCGACCCAATTCATTTATGCCGAATGAAATCATTTTGATATCAAGTTGCTTACAGTACCTGCTATTGTTCAACTGGTCACCCATCTAAGTATCGAACAGTCTCATCGCTACTTAACTTCAGGGATCTAACGGGAACCGGTGCTTTCAGCGTGACGTGACTTCATGTCCTTGTTATTTACTAAGTTTATCTAGTTTGGTACACAGACCTAAGGTTTCGTATAAGTAACTTCTGCCACTAATTGATCAACCGTCTAATACTAAGCAGGCTTAATTTCGGTGATTTAGAACTGATGCTTTCAGTACGATTGTCAGTCAGTGAGGTTGTCTGAAATTCTGACTTCTGAAGTTTGAACTTCTAATGCATTCTTCTTGGGAAGAAAACAAAAGGAAAATATCGAATCCCATTACCGGATTAGCAGGTATTGTAATAAATACATCTGTTAAAACATGCTGATAACATAACAAAATAAAGATAAAAATATGGATATATATGGGAATAGGACAATGTTTTATTTCAAACCTCAGGCAACACTACGAAACAGAAGTACATAACGAAAGAATCATTGTGCTAAAACAACAACGATAACGATAATAATCAGAATTGTTGCTGGAATCAAGTTAATATTTATCTATACATTTAAGAGAAAAGGTTTATAGAAAGAGAGCAGACTGTCCGAAGCGTTGCGATTAAAACCAAATTACATGAAGACATCAATAAAAATAAAATAACTTAAAAATTATAGTAGGTTCCTTAGATATTGAACAGGGATTAATAACAAAAAGGCAAAGCAAACAATTCAAACAAATTTTCAAATAATGTCAACGGGTACATAACCTGATACTTTACGATTTTAATTACTTTGATTTGAAGATTTCATAGTATAATATTCCATCTATGTGATTAATGGTTAATTGTATCAAGAGAGGAGATTGTGTTGGAAAATTCATGTTTATTGTTTGAAATAAATGTGTTTTTACATCATTAGACTATAGACTTACTGATGTACCTTGATAGCTAATTCAGAAGCTTTAGATGACACTAGAAAAGCGGGACAGGCTGAGGCATTGTCAAAAAAAAAGACAAAAAAAGACAAAAAAAACCAAACATTCTGAATAATTGTAGGATGATTTATAAACAAATAGAAAATCATAACGAAGATAGGAAGAGGAAATTAAAGAAAGAAAACATAAAATAAAATAAATAGTAATTAAAACAAGGTTTGATCGTCACGTGTCATAATATTACACTTTAAAACCGTTCTTAGTGGGTTTGTTTCTCGTTTAGAAGGATGACGTAATACAATTTTCCTTCTCTCAGTTTATCCATTTAGTTTAGTGATGGTAAATGTTATGCAAAAGTAATATTGATTTGTGGTCAAGTTACTAAACGTATGGATTTTTTCTGATTAACGAAATAAAACGGCAACGAACTTTATTACTTAGAGTGTGTGACCATTTAGTGAGGCAGGCTATAAGCAATTTGAGACGATGTGCCTGACTAATCAAAACTTATTAAATAATAAAATATATTGCATGCAGACAGTGAATTTATGGTAGATTCCTTAAAGAATTGTAAATGAAGAGAATAATGAATGAAGGATAAAAAATGGAAAATAAAAGACAAACCAGCATTGAGAAAAAAAATGAAGAAAACATGGGAAAAGGAAATGTAAGGCAAAAAGAAAATGCGGAATCAATGATGAAAGGATATTTACAAAAAGGAAACGTATTAAAAAAAACATGAACTATTACAATAAGGTTAATAAAAATGACACTGAGAATAAGGAAGAGATATAACAAAAAGACACTGAGAATAAGGAAGAGATATAACAAAAAGAAACAATTTTTAAAAATCGTTTAAAGTAAAAGAATGTCTGTCTGCCTTGCCAGATATTTATGAGCAGCAGTTAAATCTTACGAATAGTGGTTGAATCAACAACTTAAAAGTCGCAAGATGTCGATAAAAATGCATTAAATTAATAAATATTGGGAAAACAGAAAATGAAAAGTCAAAATCAACCTCCCATTTATCGATAAACGTTGTTTGGCAAAATTGATGGAAAAAGTTAATTAATTTAATTACAAGAATTATTTGATTTTTGATTTGTTGGTCTTTCTAATTCCAGAATTTTTTATTTGATATTTTATTGTAAATTTTGTTGAGTTTTTGATTGGGAAACCAAAATTGTTTTTAGTGACGTATGAATGAAATGAATTAAACGGACCTTTAGAAAAGGAAAGGAAAAATGATAACAATAAGAAAAATACATTCTTTATATTGGAACATGAAATTATGTGAAATATAATTCTCCGTCTCCCAGACTATATATATATATATATATATATATATATATATATATATATATACAGAAAGTACAAAATCATTCGTACACCCATCAATTTTTAATATTTTTATGCATTTCTCAGAATCTAATGTATGTATGATGCCAATTTTTCTATGTTAATAAGCACAAAAAGAAAATATAAATATCAATTATCAGAACAAAAAAATTGACAGGCGAGTTTTGCAAAATAGGAAATGCAAAATTATTCGTAGCGAAGAATAATTTTTAGATTTATCGGTCTGTGTAAGTATAAACAATTTACATAATTATTTCATCGGTGAAGCCTTCTAGACTATTCATTTAGTAGAATATTTGTGATAATTCCAACATAGAATGTCAGCTTTGTTATTCTTATGTTAACAACACGATGGGGAAGACAAAAGAGCTCAGCGTTGACATGAGACAGAGAATTATTAACTTCAACTAGTCGGGAAATAGTTACAGCACTATTTCAAACCGGTTAGCTATCCCTAGATCTACGGTACAGTCCGTTATAAAGAAGTTTAAACAGTTTGGCACGAAAGAGAATTTGATAGGGCGTGGAAAAAACAAATTGTCATTGAGAACTGCACGAAAACTGTATCGCAAGGTTAACAAAAACCCAAGAATTGTTTCGAAAACATCGCCAAAAGTTTGGATACGATGGGTATCAGCGTAAGTACTCGCGCAGTGCAATGTTATTTAAATAGAAATAGGTTGTATGGAGACAGATCACGACAAACCCGTATTCAAAAACCATGTCACATTGGTGCTTCATTTAATTTTGTCAAAAGGTTCGTGAAGACAAAATCAAAATACTGGATGAAAATCTACAACGATCAAGCTTAAAATCTTGATCTAGGTCGATGATTTACTTTTCAGAAAGATAATGATCCCAAACATACGTTTAAATCAGTGACTGCGTGGCTTCAGAAATAGAAGATTACGTTCTGTTCCAGTTTTTAATGAGTCCTGACTGGAATTGAAAGTACGAATGATCGTTGGTTAACAAAAATCCTTCAGGAATTAGAATGTTTTAACCATTGAAGAATGCAAGAAAATCCCAGAAAAGACTTGTTCAAATCTCATCAAAAACTTTAAAGTATTCTTGTTAAACAATTTGTCTATATTCTATCAATAATATTGCGGCTTTTGTTGTGTCTTCTTGCATCTTTACTGTCAATACAATTATTAAAGTCACTATTTCGTAAGTCATCTTCAAATTAAAACAGTGATCTTTAAATAGTTTTATCAACTTTTGCCTATGACAAGCCATCTGTCTTTTGTTTTACCTCATCAACACCAATCCATCCTTCCGGTAAAGTCTGAAGCTTTTTTTATTGAAAATATTCACCATTCTCTAGAACATATATATGCGGACAAGTTCAAAAATGTCGGCACCAGAAAAAGCTGTGCATTGTAATGTTGAATGCGCTGATTACAGCTTTTTTTATCCATACATCTCCATTCGGACATATTAAATAATTTCCATTTTTTCATCTTCAACATCAATAAATTGCCTAGCCAAGTCCAGTACTTTGTCAGGTGAACTTTCCGTAATAGACAAGTAGAAATCTTTGATATCAAACTGCAAGAAGACGCAGTGTTTGTAATTTTATTAAATCAAATTAATAGCAAACTTTGTGTATTTACCATTGGTTTACTCTAAGAATTGTGAATTTTCTTTTAAACTTTATATATATATATATATATATATATATATATATATATATATATATATATATATATATATATATATGAATTAAACATTTTTAGAAAGAACAAACAAATGATGTTTTTTTCTAAAAATGTTTAATTCATACTGTCAGATTCACTTTCATTTACTTTACACACACACACACACACACACACACACACACACACATATATATATATATATATATATATATATATATATATATATGTGTGTGTGTGTGTGTGTTTGTGTGTGTGTGTGTGCGTTTGTGTTGTATTATTCCAGCCAATCATAAAATTCTCTCTCATACACACATACATATATGTATTATATATTATATTATATTATATTATATATATATATATAAGGAGGAAATAATACATAATTTGTACTAGCTAAATGATAATTTACAGAAAACAGGCTAACTCCATAGATGTATGTGTATATGTGTATTTGTATATAGGTATGTATATGTGGGTGTGTGTATGTGTGTATAGGTGTATGTATATATGTGTGTATATGTATATATATGTATGTATATATATGTGTGTATATGTGTATATATATGTATATGTGTGTGTATGTGTGTATATATATGTATATATGTGTATATATAGATGTATGTGTGTGTATGTATGTGTGTGTATGCATATGTATGTATATGTATAAGTTTGTATAGGTATGTAGGGGTGGGTATAGTTGAAGCGATATGGAAAGAAAGGAAATAAATTAAGTCAAACAAAAACTACTAAATAAATGAACAGGGGTGTCCCTGAATTCTGAATTAATTGAATTAACAGTAACTCCTAACAAATTACTGACAAGCGGTCAGATGTCTTTGGTTTTATTATTGTTTACTATTATTTGTATTTTATTCCTATTTTTATTACTCTACAGCTGAGCAGGACAGGACAATTTAAAAAAAAAGAAAAAAAAAATCTGTTTTCAAATGCCTTAAAAATAAAGAATCATCATTCGCATCTGATGAGTCGGGAGAATTAGACATTTTTGTCTAAGCTCCCTGAAATAGTCTATAATGCAAGATCTCTAAGTCTTTGTTATTTATTTAAATATATATATATATATATATATATATATATATATATATAGAGAGAGAGAGAGAGAGAGAGAGAGAGAGAGGGGGGGAGAGAAATGCAGACAGACAGACAAACAGAGACAAAGAGAGATTTCAGTACCTGGGTCTTCATCGTTTTTATTGCTTTATTACAACCTTTCTAACCGATCAGTTCTTTGGATCTTACCTTCGGAGTATTACCCTTTTGAGATTCTTAGATAGGGCATGTTCATTCACACAAATATATTCTCATGACTCAAGTGTCTTTCCTTAATAGTTTTATTTTAAAATATTTTCAGCCAACATATTACTGGTCATTACATTAAACCACGTGGATTTAAAATAAAGGAATACATTTTAACAATTCTAATTAGTAAGGCTTTATCTATGAATGACAAGACTCACAGTAAATTATAGACATCAGTTCCAAAAGTATCCGTCTATTTTTAACATCTCTAGAACAGGGTGGATGCAAGTTGGCAACATATCATTGTGAACCTTCAGAAAGTAAACTGGCGTCCCCCCCCCCATCAAGTTACCTAATTACATTTAAAAAGGTAGTTATTAATTTAAATAAACATTGGGATAAAGAATATTTTTCTGTTAGTACAGAATTCTATATGAACAAGATATTCTTAATTAGTGTAGAAATAGGTTAATATTTTGTTGAGGTTATGCAAGAGTTGTTGTTTGTTTGAATCATTCATGACTGTCTTTGATTGACTGATTAATTCTAATGGCATGCCAAATCATCTTGGGTTATTTTATAGCTGGATGTAATGGAATCGCATTCATTATAAGTTCATATTTACATTTTTTGTATAGTGGCTTCATAAGAGTTTTTTGCACACGATCCTATCGAATACGAATACATTTTAAACAAAACTATTTGACTCATACATGGATCTCAAACAGTCACTGCCACCCCGGGTCAGAGTGGATCTGGGAGTAATGGCAATAAAGGAATACTTCTCACTCTCCAGATCTCCAAAACTGGAGCCTCACCATCAGATTCGATTTAGTGTTATACTCAGGACACCCTTTTAGGAGTAGTTTATAGTACCACCTTATTTGTAAGGTGAAGGTAACTGTAAATAATATATTTTGAAGATGTTTGAAATAAACATCAACATATTAACGTGAGGAGCCAGATTGTTAGTTGATTAATTCAGACCTGTATTTACAATTTCATTTCTTTTGTATTTTCAAATTTGTGATGGACAAAAGATGTGAAGATATTGTCATTTCAATATCTTAAAAAAATGCAAACAACAACACATTTTTGAATGTGGGAACATTTCGTAAAATATTCGTTCATTTTTATTTGTTAAACCGATTTTTTCTTTTTATTATGCAAGTATTTTCTTTATTTTCTAATTTGATTTTTTCAGTCATAAAATTTTAAATCGAAAGATCAAATAGTTATTTTTAATCAATCCTAAATGGTTATATTTTTAAATTATTTATTGAGCAAAAACAATTTTCTAAAATGGGGAATAAATGAATATTTTTGAAAATTAGCCCGAAACAAATAAATATCAATGACATTAATTATTCTGTAGTAAAAAAAAAAAAAATAGTGATCGAAATCCCCGAAAACAAAACTGAAAACTGTTTTTATAATCAATCGATTATGACCAATAACTTTATTGAAAAATAAAGAGTTAATCGAATTTGTACAATGTTCAATAGTTTGGTGTTATTCCATTAAGGTTCTGGCGCATTTTCAAATCATTCTGAGCTTATTCTAACACTAATCCATTTGATGAAGGCATGAAACTCAAAGGTTTTTCCTAATGCAGATCAACATTAGAGAGGATATGATAATATCTGTAATTGAGGAGAAGAGGTCGTGGATTTAAACCTCTACCTGTTAGGTACCTCCGAAACCGCGGTCGTTTGTAAAAAGGGTTAGCAGGAAAACAGTTTTCTACTTCCCACGATGTGTATTGATTGTCATTTACAATTTTACAATTTTTACATTTACAATTTTTGCCAAATATCTAGGCGAGTGGATGTGAATCTTTCATGTAACAGGAAGAAGAACAGACATACTTTACATGATTTATTCTTTTTTATGTGCACATGGAGTTCGATGTTGTTCGTTTTGGCTAGAAATATGGCAACAATAAATTGAACATTCTTTTAATATATCACATCCCGAGGAGGTGACCCGAAGATGAAAGCTAAATTGTCTAGATTTCACTGACACTGGCAACCAACTGCATCAGCTACTTGTTTTATTTTTAGCTAAAAAGCTAATAAATTTTTGCCATCATTTCGCCCGGCTATTATACTAGTATTAAAATCCTAAGCAACAAATTATTTTTTCTTGTATTTTTTATACCTAGTTATTTCTATGAGAGTTTCTCAGATACTACCTGATTTCCATTTTAGATAATTTCTAACTTTCACTTAGTTTCTAGGCTACTTACAAGATGGTTCCTTATTTTATTTTTCGTACTTATTTACCCCTAACTCTGTGAAATTCCGATTTACAAACTACTGAATAGTTACTATATCTTGTTTGTAAAATTCTTCAATAGATGATTTTGTTTATTGCCATAGGGAATTTATAATTGATAGAGATGACACGATAAATCAAAAATACAAATAAGTTGAGAATTTTACACATTAAGCTTAGCATATTGAAATGTAGAGAAATGAAATTAAGAAGATTGTGTCACGCCAATAATCCAAATTAGAATGCAATTGCATAGAAATTCAGCGTTTGAAATCTTGGCGTATTCCTTAGATTATAGAACCAGCAAAAATACATAAAAACTTCATTCACGTGATAGGTCATAGATTTATTTTATAATCTTAGCTTAGTCTGATAAAAGGTCACAAATCAGTGAGAATTGAGTAAAAAGTAATGATGTTCAAAACTACCTTGCTAATCGATGCTATACAGTAGTTGGTATTTACTAAGCTTGTGATAGAAAGATTGTGTTGTTTCCCGAATCTTCCAAGCAAGGATTACAGATACTTTATAATTCTCTTTAAAATGGTTTCAATCCGAATACCGTAAAAACAATAAATAAAAACCTAAGCTGAACCATTATGTGTCTTATTAAAATGGATTTAGTTTAATTATTGACATATTTCAAACATATAAGATGATATGTCAAACCATTTTGTCTCTTAACATGGGCAAGAATTTATTCTTGCAGATCCATGCTACTGAATAGTAAGTTCGACCCTCAGTGTATGCTCCAATGCTTGCGGCTTTATGTTAAATCAAATTTATGTTTAATTTTAGACTTCAAGTCACTCTGTAAACACCACTCAGTTTCAGTTATATCACCAAAGCTAAGCAATGATCTTGAAAGAACAAAGAACAAAATTTCCAGACAAAAATGGCTGCGTTGTTCAACAATATATATATATATATATATATATATATATATATCAAGAAAGAGAGAGAGAGAGAGAGAGAGAGAGAGAGAGAGAGAGAGAGAGAGAGAGAGAGAGAGAAGGAATGAGCGAGAGAAGGAGAGAGAAAGAAGCACACACACACATAGATATCTTTTAGAATTCTGACTTAACATTTTCTGTTTCCATACCGATGAATGTAGGATAGTTGCTAGTGCAGTAAGGATCGCAGAAAAAAGTTTTAGCCGAGCCTTTTCGCCTATTAATTTAACTATTATCAAGATCAAAGATCTAAATTAATTGGGAGCAAAAAGTTGGGTCATTGATATCAAATCTCTTAGATAAAAATAAATGGCCATATGTTTTAAATGAATATATGCACACATCAAAACACGCTCATAACAACATACACGCATACACCATACATACATATATATCTCCGTAATCTGTTCTAATGGCCGAAATAGTTGTGTATTTTACATGGATGCATGCCTGTTGTCAGTACTCAAGTTCATATAAAGTACAATATCCTCTAGCTCAGCACAGGTGGCTTTATGCCAGAAAAGTTATATATAAATACTGTCATTCTTAATAAGTACCGCCTACCAATTTGTTATTGAAAGTTAATTTTCCTCTAAACTAAAGATACCAATATTGTATTATTTCTTATCTTACAAGCAGAACGGATTTTATTATTATTTTTCATCAAGAATACAATTATGTGGCAGTCAAAAGATATTTAAATCCCTTATATATATTCATTCAATTTTATATTTGGCTATAGAGAGGTTTAACTTTTATTTTTGGTTACAGAGTTTTATTGCTGTAGTGTGGCAGTTACTGTGGCGTAGTGGTTTACGTGCTGTTCTGCAACATAGTAGCAACTGAGTTCAAACTCTAGTCACACTATTACGTTCACTTTTGGACCAACCCCTGGGAAAAAAAACCCTGGGAAAAGCAATGAGTTAAATAGTACCACTACTGTAATTCTACAGGTAGGTTTGGCATTAAATAATCCACGTCATTAAAAACGTTATTAAACAAGGAAACCAAGGCAAACTTCAATGCTGTAAGGTTTGGTAATAAATAATGCCTAATAATATACACATGATTGTATATAGGCAATAATAAATCATTATATCTTTAGTTAAGAAGAAAATATTTTGTAAAAATTTGGGAAGAGTATACTCGTTTATGGGGGATATTATACACACACACACACACACACACACACACACACACACATATATATATATATATATATATATATATATATATGCTTTATTATTTGTTTTATTATTTATTATTTGCTCTACTTAGGTAGAGCACTTTTTACTTATTAGCTTTAGTCTCCTGTCGGTTTTGTATGAATATATATATCTTAGATATATATATGCATATAAATTATTTTTTTCTTTTGGCCAAATATTGTACCAATAGATTATTTTTAGTTGGTACGATTATCTTGGTCTTTTCTTTTTTCCGAAAATCTTTTTTCTCCCCGGTTGATGTTTAGAAGTATATTTTTACAATCAAATTATTTGCTGTTATTTTTCTCACCGCGAGATTTACTAACAAGTTTGGTATATTAAATTTAGCTCTAGTTTTAACTATTGAGCACTTTCTAGGCTCATATTGTAATGGAGCAAAGAAACATAAATTATTTGTACAAAAATATTCCGATCTCAGATAATCATAAATATAAATTAGCTTTACTGAGAAAGATTGAAACTTTCATCTCAAAGCTTATTTTTTCCTGAATTCCACACAAAATAACCAAAAAGATCATGAGGTTTATAGTTTTAAAACCAATAAACATCCTCCCCAAATTAAAGAATTAAGTAAATTTGAATTAGAATAAATAGGTATCGTAAACACTATTAAATTTTAAAAAAATCCATAATAAAATACAAGAGATAACTAGTGATATTAAGGAAATAAAGGAGAGTAAAGATGTATACATAAAGGGGGCAAAAGGGAGCTTTGACACGCCCATGGGTGGATTCGATGCCACAGAAACTTCTGAAATTGTGTGGTGCTTGCTCCTATATCTAAACAAAATGATCGATCCCGGTAATCATGGGCTTTATCGTGATGACGGATTGATTGTTTTGGATGATAGTACCCCCCAAAAAATAAAGTGATATATTAAGAAAAAAATGTTATGATTTACACCCCCATGACAAATAATATAGGCAAAGATTTTTTTTAAATTATTGAAAAAGAATTTCCCCCCTCTAATATACTATATAAAATATTTAATAAAAATACAGTTAAATTAAGCTACACCTGTACACCGAATGTAGCTAATATTATTAATAAGCTAAATACAAAAAAATCTTAATAGTGATAAACAAACTAATGAAACACCTAGCTGTAACTGTATTGATAGGACTAGGTATCCCCTTAGGGGTAAATGTAGATCTAAATGTATTGTATATAAAGTGGAGGTTTATGAGGGTGACCCAAAAAATTATAGAAATAAAAAAGTTTATATAGGCTTGACTCAAAATGAATTAAAAAGAGATTTTATAACCATAAGTGTAGCTTTACAAATGAAAAATATGAACATAATACTGCTTTGTCTAGTTATGTATGGAAGGTCAAAGCTAAAGGTATTGGCCCTATTCTAAAATGGGAAATGATTAAAAATTGCAATAAATATAAAGCTGGGGATAGATATTGCCAGTTATGTATGGAAGAAAAACTTGCAATAGTCACCTTTTTAAATAATAGAGAACTACTAAACCAAAGATCAGAGGTTCTTAATAGTTGAATACATAAAAAACATGGCTTCTTAGAGAATGTTAACATATATGGCTTCTTTGTAAATTGGGTACTCTGTCGTCGATTTTATCCCCACACATTTGCCGGCCATGTTCGTAATCTGCTTTTGATTAAGCATACGTTGTGATGCCCCCTTGAGTGTAAAAAAAAAACGCTCAAATAAAGGGATGCGGACGCATATTAAACGTGTGCCTTTCTGACTGCTCGCCATATAAAGGGGGTAGTGGGAGCAGTGGAAAATACCCCCTA
>CM042146.1:41625269-41632769 GCA_023376005.1 Doryteuthis pealeii | reverse complement strand
GTGTGTGTGTGTGTACTTGTGTATTTATATGTGTCCGTGAGTGTGTGTATGTATATATTATATATTAATATGTGTGTGTGTATGTATATATTATATAAGATTGTATCAGAATACAAAATAGAAAAATCTTAATTTCTTTTATGCGATTAAAAAGTATACCAAGAACTGTGAAAATGATTATAATGTGTATATAAATGTATTTATATTGCTGATGATATATATGCGTCTATATGTGTGTATGTATATGTTTGTATAATACACACACACACACACACACACACACACACACAGATATATATATATATATATATATATATATATATATATATATATATATATATATTTTAAAAATGTTTTTTTTAAGTTGGGCGTTATTACGAAGCATTAAAAATATGTAAATGAATGAACTCGATATTATGGAGTATTAGATTCACTTATTTTTTATTATTTTTTGTCATAAATTTTCAGGTTCGTTAGATACCCTTTATCAAATGAATGTTATTACTGTTTAACGGCTTCTTTTTCTCTGTTGTTATCGACAGTGGCAGCGTCTGTGAAATATTTATAATAACGGAGAATTCCGATGTCAGCGTTCAACCCCTTCACGTGCGTTTGTAATTTTAGAATTCATATAGTTTCTGATTGTTTTCTAGATTGCGTTGTTGGAAATGCGTGTTCTAATAAAATGCATTTGAGGTGTGTAAGGTTGTGTGATAGGGTGTTAAAATGAAGTGCTATTGTACTATGCGGGGATTTGAGATTTATAGTGGATTTGTGGTTATTTAGTCTTATATATATATATATATATATATATATATATATATATATATATATATATATTAATCTTTATATATATATATATATATATATATATATATATATATATAATAAAGATTAAAAAAATAAAAATACTGAGTTTTTTTAAGCATGAATAACTGTGAGTGTAGGTGTTCAAATTAGACCAAATTTAAAAAAATAAAAATGACACACTAGTTGTGTTACAGTTGGTATTGTAAGTGATATTGAACTCGGGAGATTTAGAGTAATTCATATATAGCCGGTTAAGGCAGATGTAATTCTTTTGTAGTTAATGGATTTTTATTGGAAGGTGATTTATGTGTTAAAAATATTAACAAATTATTTACTAAGGAGGGTGTGTTCAATATCTCTTACAATACCAATTCTAACACGACTGGTAAATCATTTATATTTTTTAAAACAATAGTCTAGTTTGAACACCTTCACTCACAGTCATTCATGCTTAAAAAAATCATTATTTTTATTTTTTTAATCTTTATTTGTATAACAAACAAGTAAAGCATACGCGAAAACCATTACAACTTAATATATATATATAATATATATATATATATATATATATATATAATATTTGTATATGTATAAGTATTAACTTACCGGTGGGTATAAGAACGATCGTTTATCCAGAGGTTAAGGTTGAGAAAAAACAAATACAAAGTGCTCAATACAATGTAGAGCATAAATTTTTAAGAATGGAAATGAGTAACCTACTCGAGTTTCATCGATAGATTCTTCAGGGTTACTTTTAAATTAATCGAGTTTACGATTCATCTTTGGTGTTATAAACATGCCCGTTGGAATGGGACTTAAATTCAGTAGAGGAACGCTTGTTTACATTTTCATAGATCAGGAACGGTTTTGATTATTGAATTAAAAATTTGAATTAATTTATGGGAATTATTTTTTCATTATTATTTAATAAAAGATATGTTATGGGTCGTACTAATAGTTAAAAGTTGAAAATTTAAAATTATTTAATAACTAATTTAATTTGGTTTGAGAGTATTTAAAAAATACAGGTTGTGTATGTTACGATAAAAAAATAAAAAAAAATAAAAGTGGAAAATAAAAATAAAAATAATAAATAATAATAATAAATAATAAATAATAAAGTGAAAATAAAGGTGAAAAAATATTTAAAATTTAAAATTTAAAATTTAAAAAAAAAAAAAAAAAAAAAATTCAGGAACGGTGTTTATATAAAACACGGATTTAATTTTTTATTTTAACTGGGATTAAAATTAGAATTATGTAAAGCAAAGAGATAGTTGGATAATTGAAATATTATTTTGGTTTTATTATTTTGGGTTATTTATTGAAATTTAAAATTTTAAATCTTAAAATTTAACATTTAATATTTTAGCTAAATTAATACTTGAGTCTTAAGGTATATATATTTTTTTCCTAAATTTTTAAGTTTACGGTTTGCTGCCGCATGATTTCGTTTATAACTGGTGTTTACTGTTTAAATGTTGAAGTAAATTAGAGTAATTTATTTAAATTGCAAATAAATAATAATAAAAAGATTTAAAATTAATAATATTATTTATTTTATTTTTATTTTTATTTTTATTATCGTAACATACACAACCTGTATTTTTTAAATACTCTCAAACCAAATTAAATTAGTTATTAAATAATTTTAAATTTTCAACTTTTAACTATTAGTACGACCCATAACATATCTTTATTAAATAATAATTGAAAAATAATTCCCATAAATTAATTCAAATTTTTAATTCAATAATCAAAACCGTTCCTGATCTATGAAAATGTAACAAGCGTTCCTACTGAATTTAAGTCCCATTCCAACGGGCATGTTTATAACACCAAAGATGAATCGTAAACTCGATTAATTTAAAAGTAACCCTGAAGAATCTATCGATGAAACTCGAGTAGGTTACTCATTTCCATTCTTAAATAATATTATATATATATATAAATTTTGTGAGTGTTTTTAATTATAGACTTATTAAGGTGTAGGCGAGATTTTAAATCTGAATTTCTTTCTGGGTCATAAGATGACACGCAGGTACCACGACATTCCTTTTTATATATGCTTATATATATATATATATATATATATATATATATATATATATGCAGCGATATCTAAAAATGATACGGGCGTGTCGTCTTATAACTCAGAAAAGAAATGTTATTCAGATTTTAAATCTCGCATACACCTTAAAAGTTTATAATTAAAAACACTCCCAAAATTTAGTTATTGAGTTTTACTGATTAAGTGGTATAATTAAATAATTAAGCAAAAGTCGGTCAAGTTATGGAAAAGTCTCTTTTGCTTTTCACCGCTAGCATCTCTTTTAGGTTAAGAATTTTTAGCGCACTTTGGTTTTTCTGCGTATTTGTAACAAAAAAAAAAAAAAAAAAAACGAAAAGAAAATATGTTTCATTTAAATGAAATATCAATAATTTAGTAATTTTTCTGTACATAGTGTATCAAAAGGTTTTTCCATTGATTTCTAAAAATAAACTTCTATAAGTTTTTTAAAAAACTTTTAATAATACTTTTGGTAATTAAGTAAGTTACTTCACATATACAGTCGGATTTCGCACATTTTGGGGCCAATTTGATGTTTATGTTGTATCAAAGATTAATTACATATGTAATATTAATTTCCTTCTTTTTTTAAAATTTTTTTTTATTGCTGTTCATTTGACTAAAACAAAAATGTTACCTTAAATAATCGATTTAATCAATTTTAATTCGTTTTTGAAAGTGGAAATCGTCGCTCGAAATGTTGGTGCGTACATTTATGCGTAAAATGCGATTCTAATAATATTATCTCTTGCGCGCTATTCTGCATTTGTACAAAAACACGTTTTTAAATTAATTTTAATTAATTAATTTTATTCAATCATAAGAGAAATGCTGATATGTTTTATCAATTTGATTTATCGTAAGTGCAAAATCTCCATATATCAAAATATCACACAGATTTCATAGGTGAATTTAAATGTAATATTTATTCAAAAGTTGTAATTTTCTACTAATTGTCAAAGAAACTTAATTTTGGAAAAAAAAATCTCAGAAACTTATTTTAAAGTAAATGAAAAAATGTAATACGAAAAGTTTTAATCTTATTTAATCAAATTCTTAGTTTGTTTTTATTGTGAGGGCATTTTTATTCTTAGTTTCTTTGTAAAACCGACTAAATTTTCTCTCTGTAATTCATCTAAATAAATGAATTTAAGATATTGTAAATAAGGACTTATTTCTTAGAACCAAATATATTAATGTCTAGCACTAGCTAATTTGACAATAAATTTAATAACCTGGAGACAAGGTTGTCAGCTGACAAAATTTTCGAAGCAAGTAAATATTTATTTATCCAACTCGTTCACCATGGATAGGATGTTATATTAGGTTGCAAGTTTGGGTCATCTAGCGAGGAGCAAACTCGCTACTTAGCAGTAATGGTGTCGACTTCAAAAAATGTCATTGATAAATAAAATCTCAAATATGATTTAACATGTTTATAATGAGGATGTGTACAAATTTAGTTTTTGATTCTTACTGAAAAATGATATCATTTGATAATTCAAATTAATCGATTTGCGGAACTTACCCCAGTTCTTCATGAGTAAAAAAGTCTTAAGACTCAGGATGCTTAAATATTCCAATTCCACATTCCATTAGAAATAGTTTTGTTTAAATTCAGTGCTAATTGTAAGAAAAATGATTAATTTTTTGGTAACTCAAAAACAAAACAAAACATGAAAATCTTTCAAACCAGAGTGTCTCTTTATTTGATGTACTATTTAATTGACCCCCCCCATCCCCGCAAAAAAGTGAATGAGGAAAAACTTTATATTTCTAATTCTTACCATTTTATTGTTACAGCGGGTAGAAAAAATAACCATTACACCACGACAGGACACCATCATTATTTACCCAACACGTTCACCGCGGCTTGGATGTGACATGAGGTCGTAGATATAGGGCATACATCTTGGATTGAACTCACTCTGCAGTAGTAATGCATCTGCAAGACTAGCTTGCCAACCGTTGCACTACAATGGGATGTATTCCTTATTTACCCGAATTGTTCACCGTGGCTAGGATGTTCCAAAAGTTCACAAATTTAAGTGCATTGACAAAGATATATTCACAAGTCAATATGTATCGGACAGAAAAACATTTGTAGCTGTGTGTGTGTGTGTTCATGCATCTGAATTTGAATATGCGAGCGTATAGATGCTTATATATTATTCATCTACATATGTATGAACGATCTAATTATATATAAAACATAACGAGACTTCATGGGTATTGTAAGAGATGATGTTATGGTAATCCGAGACCTTACTCGTAATACAACAAATACAAGTAAAATCGAAATTAAAATATATCCATTATTCTTTTCAAACCGTGGACTTGACAATCTCTTTTCATTCAAATGATTTGGAAATATTCCATTTGACCGAAGTTCCTGTGTTCTCTACGCGCCAACACTCGACACATGACACCGTTTCAACAACATATCTATGAAACAAGTGCCCATAGATACGTAAATATCAACCAGGATGATCATTACACACACACACACACACACACATATATATATATATATATATATATTATATACATAAAAGTTCATCCACAGACACCGTGTTTAGACGTTTCACGTCTCATCAGTGTGGCTAGACACAACAACTAACTCCGACCAGGAGCGAACACCAACTGACTTTACGCCTGTACGATCCATTAATCTCTAACCATTTAAGGAGCGGTGTTTTAGCTGTTTTAAATACATAAAACTGGGTATATACTTTACGATCACCAGAGAGATAGAATCTGTAAATAGATGATCATTGCGTTATGCTGGCGGTGAAAGTTTATCAAAGTCGCTCCCAAAGAGCTCTACCGGGTTACGGGAGCATATATATATATATATATATATATATATATATATATATATATATATATATATATATATATATATATATATATGCATGTGTGTGTGTGTTTATGTAGGAATCGAACTACTAAAGACAGTGTGAGTAATTTTTAAGCAGAATAAAGCTAGTTTAAATTCAGTCTTCATTCCTCTAGACTGGTTGTTCAACTAAGGCTAAATAATCCAGTTTACTCTACTATTTATCCGTAGGTGGAGCGAGAACCGATGAAATAATATCTTTCTCAATGTTATTAATGTAAAATGAAGCGCAAACAATCTCCAGAAATCTGATCACAGGTCCCCGATTCCAATTTCTACGACGATAACCGTTATTCAAAGCGTACATCTCTCTCCGTCTCTGTCTGTCTGTCTGTCTGTCTGTCTCTCTCTCTATATATATATTCATTTATCGTGTGCCCGTAACATTTAATGAGTAATATCTGTGCACTTTGCTAAATATTATATACGTTCCTTTTTTCTTGTTTTATGTTCACTTTTGCGAAAGTAATGAATTTCATATTTTAAGAAATAATAGCTGTTTTCATTTTCACATAGTATATATAGGTTTTCTACGAGAATTGATACTATATTTTGAGCCTAGATTTTTAGTGCCACTGTGACCTCGGTAGAGGATACATATTCTACATTCTTTTTATAAGCAAAAGTGAAAGAAAATGTGTTAATTTCATGAAAGTGAAATTTTAAGTGAGTTCACGGTAGACAAGATTCAGATTTTCATTTTGTGGCTATTATACCAAACCTGCAATTTCCGTCTTTTTAAACTAAAAAGAAGGGTTGCGCATATTTCTAAGCCCAAAAAACATTGATTTGTTTTAATCCAATCCTCATATTTTCGCTCTCTTCACATCGTCAAGCAACAAAGATCTTAATTTTCGACAAAAATGGGGAAATTTTGTCGTTAATATTTTCTATCACCGCTGCCAGCTCCCGTTGTTTTCTCTTCATCTTTATTTCTCGAATGAAGGAAAGCTGGTCAAATTCATCATTGATCCGTTAAGAGTGCCAACAAGAGAGAGTAAAGGCAAGTTTCCTTTAATGCGTATACGAAGAGGTCAGCCGTGTCTTGTATCAAGTATCAGTACACACAAGAGAGTACACAAGTCTGAAATAAACGATTTAGGAAAGATTGGAAACTGATGTGGAAAGATACAAAACGATGGGATTTAGAGACGTAGACAATAATGATAGAATACAACCTACATGTTCTATTGGATTCTGGATTAAAAAACAGTATATATATATATATATATATATATATATATATATATATATATATATATATATATATATATATATATATATAGAGAGAGAGAGAGAGAGAGAGAGAGAGAGAGGGGGGGATATTGTTAATAATGCTAGCAAAACTTTGCTTCAATCAATATATATTTGAAAGTAAAATCAAATTGGTCCTTCGTCAGCAAAGGGTTATAGAGATGAGAAGTAAATTAATATAAAAGATAAATGGAGAGTTAAAGATGATGGAAGCTGAAAATATGACTGTATGAGTAAATGGTAACTTAGGACAAATACTTATTTATCTTGGAAGTAAAAAGCTCAAGGACATATGGTGTTGGAAAACACTAACGGTAAAGTTTTTTCTTGGAGAAATGTATGCGGACAATTCACAAAACTTGGAAAACTCAGTTTTGACCGGCAAACTGGGTGCCGTCTAGAGAACTTAAGTATGATAGCTGACAGGGACACAGAACAAGAGAGAGAGAGAGAGAGAGAGAGAGAG
>CM042146.1:41600269-41620269 GCA_023376005.1 Doryteuthis pealeii | reverse complement strand
GCTTTCAAAACATACAGAAAGTGTGGATAAGATTCTTGAGAACTACCATTTGATTAAAGAACTAACATACTTCAATACTTTTTATATAATCTTATATGTTGTTCGATGTAGGCAATATTAAAAATTTCAAGAAAAATGTCTTTTATTTTTACTTAATAAAGTGGACAAACTGCTTTGTTTTCATTAGCATATCTTAATCTAGAAGAATGAAAATGTATTTTAATCTAAAGAATTTGTCATTGTAAAACAAAATATCTAAGGCACAAGGAGATCATGTCAGATTCTGGAAATAATTAGTTTCAGTATTGAATTGATATTCTTGGTGTTTAAATGGAATTAGGGAGATGAGTTCAATTTTTAGCCGAGTTTGTAGATGAAAAGAAACAAAAATGTTAGAAGTTAGGAAAAGAAAAATGAATCATTACCCTCGAGGAATACACCATTTTTAAATGACTGTACTTGGTAATTTTTAAATTCTGTTTACTATTTTGTGCTTTCGTTTTAAACACTAGACAAGCTCGAAAAGAATCACAACTCGATATAATTTAGATATAATTAGTACAAGTATTTTACTGGTAGGTCATTGACTAATTAACCAGAATACACTTTCGATTTGTAGCAGCCATTATAAACTGATATAACAAGGTTTTACCATCAGTCAGTGATTAAATCTTACTAGATTGACTAATTATCTCTATTCTTTTGGAATCTGAAATAGTGAAAACTAAAGATAAATGATAATCTACACTTTTCCGACAAATCGAATACATGCTTGATAAATGTATTCTGGGAGCCCGCCAAAATTCTTCACTACAATATGTGCAAAATTTTAAATTCTATCCTTGCAAGGAGCGGGCCTGGTAAAACCTATTCAGTCAACCATAGTTAATGCTAAGTACATAATCGTATCTTCTTTTTCTCTCATTTATTAACGGTATAGCCTCAGTTAATGTAATAGTTGCATCTCATTTATCGAGAAAAACTCAATGAAATATTACAATTACTACAATAATTTAACTTACGCTCCAGGTAACCGCAAAACTAATCATTACACATTTCGAAAGTTTCCTGTTGTTAACTCTGCAGACTAAAATTTCTTATTCATTGATGAAATGTTCCCTGAACTTTTTGATTTTTGAACATTGTTCTGGACTCCAGCGTACTCCTCGGTGAATATTAATGTTAGAATATTTACTTATTTAGCTGCAGTCCAAGTTTCAATCTCATGCCAGTAGGCCACTGAAGATGTATTTTTTAATGCCACAGGTGGTATTATGAAAAATATGTTAGCGAACCATTGTTAGCAAATTCGATTCCGTTGAGTGCTCCAGACTTTTTGGCCTTGTACTAAACTAAGCTAAAGTTAGTAAATGAAAACTTTACTCTGTGATCAGCAAAAACTTTGAAATCTACTGATAAATTTTCTTCTTGTTCCCGAAATTATTATTTGTTAGATAAATAATCAACAATATAACACAGATTAAAGTCCACAACGACGAGATTATAAAGAAATAAATAATTCAGTGACCAATGGAAAGAAAGAAAGAAAATGTGATAAATGGAAATGAAGAAATCCAATTAGAATGCTGAGCTTAGTCTGGTAAATACTCTCAGTTCTAATAGCCACATTTAAGATAGACAGAATGTGATTAATTGGTGAGAAAAGTGTGCCAACCTTCGTTTGAATGTCAGGCATCAAATTAAGTGTTATTATTATGTAAGCATAAATATTTCGATGCAAACATTAGTACGAAAAAATTGCCCTTTCAAATGTTTTGGACTTTACATATTTTATATTGGAATTTCTTTTTTGTGGTGTATAGGAATAATGACTGGCATTTTTTCTGAGCTTTTTCTCTGTCATCAATTTTTTTTAACTCCATCGCCGGATTATCGACTATCACTATTTTGTTTTGAAAAGGGCGACCGCTAATCAAACACTGAAAATGAATTTATTTAATCGGCCACATGAAGTATCAGATTTATGAGGATTCAAGTTTTACTGTAATCAAGATGGATTAAAGAACAAATTGTAAAAAAACTTCAGACAAACAAAAAGAGTAACAGTAGACATTTTGACTCAATATTGATAAGATACGAGTGTGTGTTTCCATATATCAAAATTTATTTAAAAACAGCTTTTAAGTTTTGGGGTTATTTACGTGCGTGAAAATCTAGGAAAATGTCTTGTTTATTTTACACATAACGCATGCGCAGAGCACTTTTGAAACTCTATTACTGACAGACTTCAACTGTATACAGTGATCAGTATCATCTATAACCTTCATGTTTGAGGCTTTGATTTTTCACCTTAAATATTTTCAGAATAATTCTATGGCCGTTGTTTACACAAACAAAACACGTTAATTAACAACAGCAACCGACACTATATCGCAAGGACTTCATTTTCTTTTACTTACATTCATATAGATAATCAAGTTTCCATTCGTTCTTTATCTGTGAAAACTCCTACAGGCATCTTCTTGTGTTTTTTTATAAGTTTTTTTTATTACTAAGAACTTTGTTTAATGTTATCAAATATAGATATATTTTCTTATTTTTTTCCTGTTCGTGTTTCTGCGATAATCGTGTTTATGGCATAATCACGAGTTAAAACTTTGGAACTGCAAATTATAATCGTATTAAAATACTACTCTCATATTGTTGCCAAACAGACATGTCATCGAAGGCAGCAGCTGTCTAATGTAATAAACTGGAAATAACCCCGATGTCATCATATGCAGCATAAGGAAGCACAGAGAAAATATAGTGTGTGTGTGTGTGTCTGTGTGTGTGTGTAAGATATATATATATATATATATATATATATATATATAGAGAGAGAGAGAGAGAGAGAGAGAGAGAGAGAGAGAGAGAAGTGAGGGTGGTCTAACTCCCAGACTGCCCGAGAAGATGAGTAATGATACACTTACCACTTGAGAAAGGACCAACGACTCAAAGATACGGAACAAAAGTATATTCTATCCAAGATTAGAAATTGCAGTTAATTGACATTTACTCCCATCCAAACAACTAAAACTGTGAACTGTATCCACAACCGAACTCTGAAAATTATAAAAGTCCAAGTAATTAGTTAGAAGACGGTTTCACTATTTTTATAGCCACTAGATGATTACCATCCACCTGGAGACGATCACACTAACACAAGTGTTCCGTCGTGAATAAGGTGACTCTCCCCCTATGCTATAAAAATTGTTACATTTAATGTATGACATTTAAATATAAATTTATTAAATACTATTCTTTTGAAATTTTCCCAAATTTACTGGATACTTCTTGCTATTCACTTAGCTTTTAAAATTGTCCTTCAGATGTGGAAGCTCTCCCTGCCTTTGAAATGATGGCTTTTCTCCTGGGTTCCATCTCCAAACTCTCTACACCTAATTTCATCTTATTTTTAGTTACTAGTTTGCATTATTGCAACACAATAACACAAATATGGGTAACAAAAGAAGAATCAAATTTACTGCAGCTGTAATGGTTTGTAATTTGCTAACCATTGTGGTATTCTACCGTCTTCTTGTTGAATCTACGAAAGCATCATTGTTTTGAAGATTAAACATTTATCTAAGTTATGTAAAACTATTAGTGATATAAAAGTATCTAAGTTGAATCTGTAAAGATATTTATTATTTACATTATTCATACGTTTTAATTTATTTTCTTAATACTGGTTGTTATATTCACAGCATTTCATTCGCTATGCTCATCAGCCTTCTTCTGGTGTATATCATCGTAGTCGGTAACCGTATTTTATTTCCTTAATCTTTACTGAATTTAATTTACTTCTAAGTTTTAACATCTTAAGTTCAATTAAGTTTTAACTCATCTTAAAACAAATTAAGAAAATGAAAAGCGTATATCCTTCCGCAGCAGATTGGTATAATTAAATTCAGTTGTAACCAGACGGATGTGTTTAGTTGGTCGGATAAGGCCTAGCCATCTGGAAAAGGTTAACTTATATTAGTTTCAATAACCACAAAGCACACTTATCTACCAAATATTTTGCTGATGCTTCTGTCAAATATACTGATCGTATTTAAAATGTTAATAAAGTACGGGACCAATTTTAAACAGTTCAAAATAAAAAAGAATAAAAAACTTTAATTTTAATATCTTTTTTGGTTAAAAGCAAATAAAAACTCTGGAAGAAAATATGTGTTAAAGAAACATCCATTTAGATTTGAGAAAAATTTGGATCACGTTTATATAATGGATGACCGAAATTATATGATTAAATTCTGTGTATATATATATATATATATATATATATATATATATATATATATATATATATATTGAGAGGTTTTTAAAGATGTTACAGGTATCAAAGAAGGATTATGCCAGTGATATTTTTCTATTTAATGATAGGAATTCTATTTCCAACTATTTTTTTTTGTTTGTTTGTGATAAACTTTATACGACTTAATTCAATATACACTTCCAAATTCTCTTCTATTATATGTGCCAGACTAAATCAAACTTGCTACATATATTGTTATGCGTTAGTGAGAAAAAACTTTGCCAACTTTTCTTAACAATATTTTTATGTCCTGCCTTAAGTGGACCAAACATTATCATGATTGAAGTAAGGGTAGGTGGTGAATGTCAACTGCGTTTATCCGATTTAGCAACACTTCTTTTTATGGGAGAAAAGACAAATGCTTATACTACAAGAATCTGTAGATATTTACAATTAGAGACTGTAATCAAAGGGAAAATTCGCATAATCACTTGAGAAACGGGATCTGGTGTTGCAACTCATTTTTTATATACTGTGACCTTATACCATACTGTATTATTGTCATAATTTTTTTAAAAGATTGTATTGTTCAAATGTTTGCCTTCACCAGCTAGACACTCATAAAAACTTGTCCTGAACTTCTGCCCTGTTCGCATCGTCATTGCCTCTTATGTTGCTGAGATCTTTTGACGTACGTCAGTGGCCTACGTCTAAAGACTTAAACATTCAGGTATCCCCAAGAAAATAGTTCTGCTAAGCTAGCCAGCCAGCCTCAATATGTCACCACGTAGTGAGATAAAGCAAGCATTTTGAAATAATTTTCAGTCATAAACACACAATGTTCACCATTACACGCCATGATGGCATTGGCATGTTATGGTTGTTGCGGTTCAAGGTCATAGACCCCCTGCTAACCGCTACTAGCACCTGCATGGCGGCCATTTTAAATCCGAGTGATCATTCTTTTGGACCTTGTATAAACTGTGTTTATGTACTTTATGAAGATATTCTATAGCTAGATCAATTGATAGATACATAGATACATAGATAGACTGCAACGTTCAGTTTGTTAAACATCTGATATTTAGATCTAAAAAAAAAAGAAAAGTCAAATTAGCCCTTTCACTGTAAATCTTCGATTCGATCAATTATTGTATTTCCCGGGTTCTTTGTGATAATTTCATGATGGAATCATTAACGATAAAGTGCTGAGTAGAAATAAGAAACCTTAATCAGTCGATACAATTAATCATGTGATCAAATGGAATGTCGGTGTTGCAGCATTCACATAATATCGGATCAATAACAAATCGAATGAATAATCCATCCTGTGCAGTTCAGTAGACAATTGCATGAGAGTATCGAATTGTCATATATATATATATATATATATATATATGTGTGTGTGTGTGTGTGTGTGTGTGTGTGTGTGTGCGTGCGTGCGTGAATGCATTGTTTTTTTCTTCTGTTTTTGAGCTTTTGTGAATGTGAGTCTCTGTATCAGACATCGTCCTTAGCGAGTGCTCTAGCCGGCATTCAGTGTCTGCACAGAGCGGATGAATATTTTTGCTGGTTGGCAAACACTGGTGAGTCCATGGTTCATTGGAGAACGTCACTTATGAGTTCACCCTTACTTACTAGTAGTACCCAGCATGTCTTGCTCGTCTTGCTTGATTGTTTTCTGATATAGGAGGTAAGGGGCCGTATAGCTTCCGTTTTGTAGGATGTTGCTTCCTGGATTAGTTCAAAGCAGCACACAGTTTCCTTGTGTTGTTCCCATCTAGCTTTTTCTCCAAGATTTCAAAAAGGCGAAGAATTGCTTCCTTATTTACAAAATCTAGAATCCTTTATGTAAAGATTTAACAAAATGTCAATTTTCAAAAGATTTTTGAACTTCACATTCAATTTCAAACCAGTGAATTAAAAAAGAAAAAGGATAGAAGAGATAATTGTATTTTTCCAAAATGAATTTCAACGGATAACCCAACTTTTCCAACAAAAATATCTATAGTTTTATTACATTTTGTTGAAGTTTCGAATACAATTTCACTTAGTTAATTTCTCTAAGGTTTTGTCATTATATAAAAAATAAAATCTAAATAAGATTTTATGAATATTTCATACCCTTAAATAACTGCAAATAATTGCAAATTCAATAATTATCCGATTTTTGATAGATTTTAAGATGTTTGGTGTGTTTCTCATTTTGCTTCGTTGTTTATGTAAAGCAAAGTTGATAATACACAGAAATAATAATCTTTTAAAAAAATCATAGCTAAAAGTAACAATTCTTGAAAGAAAAAAATGCACATAGTTATAGTTTCGAGTATTTCTATCTAATACAAATCATTTTCAAACAGATCTATTTAACCTATATATGATACCCTAACAGATACTACTGGGTCAGAGTGGACCTGAGAGTAATGACAATAAAGTGATATCACGCTCCCCAGATCTCTAGACCTGAAGCTTTGCTATCGGATGCTGTTTTGTGTACTACCTATGGCTATTTTAAGGTAACTCCTTTTCGTATCTCACCTACAATAAGAGCTCCGGGTTTCGAGTGATTTGGGGGATTCTTAAGTGCCATCTAATACTTTGTGGTATGTGGTGTTTGAAATATTGCCTTACTGTAAATTATTTTTGTTGAATGACTTTAATGCAGGTTCTTAAATGTGTACTTAACAATGTTACAATGGACTACTTATTCTCACCACAATATTATTTCTCTATGAACATTGGACATTACTCCATAGTATCTGCTACTGACGTTTGCGGCAATGCAAAGCCACTGGCAAGCATCAGAACTGACACAAATTTCCCGTTAGCAGTTGATATATTCGATCACTTATCATTGTGAAGAGCTTTCCTCGTTCAAGTGACAGTGAATGTGCTGGAGAAAGTGACACTTTGCTTTCCTATTCTCAGGGAAAACCCGTGAAAACTCTTATAGTAACAGGTTAGTTGGCTGATTGCTTCACATTACTAAGACGAGAAACAATTTTATCTGAATCGTACCAATATCACATGTCATATTTGAGTTAGATAAAAAGAAAATCTATCATCAAAATTAACGTTTCCTACTATTCATCTACTATTCGTCCCCTGGTTGTGGATCCATTTCCCATACGTGTCCTGCATATAACATTAAACTGAATATGGTGATTAGGATCCAGTCCAAGGACCCCGAGGAGTATGGAATTCTCCATTTGCTGCTATTACTCCTAATCCATTTTGATCAGGAGTATTAGTCTTAGTTGTGAATTGTTTAATCTATATAACTGCATGAAAATCTTTAGGTTCGGTTTGATTTGGTTTCTTTGTTTAATGTTAAAGCCACTATTGTAGATGAATAGTAATGGTACTATTTGACCAATAGCTAGAGTAGGATGGGGGTTTCATACCGTTTCCAAAAATATTAGTTCGAAAGTGAACATAATAGCGCGACTGGAGTTCGAAATAGTCGAGCACTACACCACGGGAACTCCTCCAAAATTTTTTAGTATTAGATAGGAACATTTGAAACCATATAGCAGCGTGGAAATTATTTTTACTAGATAGGAATACTTGAAACCATATAACTATATGCAAATCCCTATTATTGTATATGAATACTTAAAACCATAAAAGTGTGTACAAATTATTCCTATTAGATATGAATAATTGAAACTATACAACTTTTTGCAAAGTATTATTATTAGATGGGAATACGTGATATATCACAGTTAGTAATTATTAGTATTTGATAAGAATATTTAAAACCATATAACTTTGAGAAAATAGATGATGATTATTAAATAGGAATAGCTACTTTAAACCATATAATTCCGTACAGATTATTTTTATTAAGATTGATTACATTGCTTAATATCATAGGTTACTTGAAACCATATAACTGTCTTTAGCATTAAATAGCCCAGGAATTGGCTTGCAGTAAAAACAACCAACCAACCAACCAACCAACCATTCAACTAACTGTGACTCTCTGGTTTGTATTTGTATGCTTTTATGCCATTATTAAAATCTCTATCCTGATGAGAAAGGATCTCCACCCTGATAAAAATCCCTTCGCTTAAAATGCAGACACGATCTCTTGTCAACAACCTATAAACTTTGCATTATGGAAGGTCAGAAAAGACATCGTTATATGAAATACACCACTAATAACTGATAATGTATCGTCTAAAACCCCTTATAATCAGGACAAGCCTAAGAGCGGATAGTTGAATTTTACTATGGTCTTTAAGCATTTGATATATATTTAATATTGGTTTAATCAAAATTTCTAACAGACTGTAATCATTTAAAGATATAACATGTGAATAATTAGTGTGTGGTAGGTGTACTATTTAATTATTATCATGCAACTCCTGTTGATCCGGTAACCTGGATAAGCTGGCACTGTTCTGAAATTAAGAGTGTCGGAAAATTGGTGATGATTGTGCATTATCAATTTAACTTTTATTTTCCAGATTTCGTGTTGGTATTGCAATTTCCACCCTGGGGTCCTGGAAACCTAAGGTGACTTGCTCTCAGTTGGACTTCAATGAAAGAACTTGCAGATCAAACTGGTGTGAACAAAACACGCAAGGAGTAAAATAATAATCTTTTTAAAAAGCATAGCTTCAAGTAACTATTCTTAAAACAAAAAATGCTCTTAGTTATAGGGTTTGAAGTATTTCTATGCAATACAAATGATTTTCAATCACATCTATTTAACCTATAGATGAGACCCTAACATTGGGTCAGAGTTGATCTGAGAGTAATGACAACAAAGTAGTGATGTCACACTCCTCAGATCTCTAGATCTGAAGCATTACCATCGGATGCTGTTTAGCAACAAGATACTAAGTAATTAGGATTCATCTAATATGAAGAAAATAATGTCTTAACTTCAAGGGGATAAAAATAACTTTATTAACTGATCTGTAGCATGGCGAAGAGTAAGAAATAGGTGACAATATATCCTTTGATAAATTCCCCATTTATTATATATTTACAAAAATGAAACAATATCTGATTGTTCTGTCTAAAATGGGTTAAAGCGCTTCAATCGCGGTAACGTGTCCCTTGAAATCAAGCAAAATACACGGACAACAATCAGTTGCCGATCATGATACATTAAAATGTTAAGTAAGAGAGAACGCAACAACAAATACTGAAAAGCTTTCAGAAATATCAAAATACATCATACTGGCAAAAAATAATGGAATTAACACTCTTAGAGGAGGTTTACTTAGGCTGTTTTTTTATTTAGCCGTGAATAAACTAATTTTATTGTGTTTATTTTAGGAATGTAAGTTACAAGTTCATTCAATAATATTTTCTTCTTTATGGTTCGGAAGAATATATAATTAATTTAAATAATTTAATCCAGTTTGTTTAATATATATTTTAGAAATCCAGAATGTTCAGCTATTAAAGACAAAATGTTTATATTAGTTTATTTGCTGCCAAGCACAAACACAAAATGAATATCCTCTTTGTGTGCTAATTCCATAATTTTTGCCAAGTTAGTATATATTATATAAGCTTACAAAATTCATATCTCGAAATAAGACACCTAAATATGGTGAATATTACTTACTATGAAGAGACATTTCTACCGATCACAGAAAATTGAAGAAAATAGAGAAAAATAAGCTAAAACCTATTTACATTTATATATATATAACCTTCTGTCAACAAATTTATTAGTGTCTTTATTCATCTACATCAACCTACCCCGTTGGTATCCATCGTTCGAATGTTTGAAATTCTATTGGGAGGAGAAAGTTTCTTGTCTAAGAAGAAGGAGGAATTGGTAATTGAGCTAAGGATTCATGTGGTCGTCTGATGAATGTAAAACTCACTTGTGCTTATCAACAAGTATTGGTCAATTCAAAAAAAAAAATTTTTGTGACACACTTCTTCAACTCAAGTAGTTTTTAATTGATTGTAAATATTGCAACTCATTTTATCTTATTTGGTATTAATCTCACAACCCGTTATGAATGCAAATGCATCGCTTCTCGTATTATAGTAGCTTTTATCAGACCTGAACAATATTTTGCTCAGGACTTCGGGATTGTGTCATATAACACAAACGGAAAATGATCTGATAACAGAAACAAGACAGCGTATCTTATTATATGTATAACTCAACATTATCAAAAATAACTCAGTGAAATTCCGAAGTGAAGAGTTATCATTGTTCACTGTCATGTTAATTTAGCAGTGATCAAAACAGAAATATGGATTGAGGAAATAATGACAATGATTCAATTTAGAACTGCACATGAGACACAAAAGGCTAAATACTAGATCGGCTGAGACCCAGTTGCTAGATCAACAAAGATAAAGATTTTACTCTGAATAATTTATAGAATACATTTCAATTTAAAACTTTAGAAACCGCTAGGATTCTCAAAGTCAAACAAGTCCATAATTTTTATACTAAGATTTCTCAGTTACAAAAAGTCTCATTAATACTTTTTCATTTTATATTATATTCTCACAGATTCCAGTTATGTTGTCAACTGAAGAGGATCAGTTATCTCAGAGTTCTAATTCTTCTAGACTTTTTGCTCGTGAATACAGTCATTCCAAGTGCACCAATAATTATTGTATGATAATGATAGGTAAAGAATAAAATACAAACTCAAAGAGAAAGGATTTGGTGTAATCATGGTGGATGAATATTTCCAGTAAATCTATTAAAATCAAAAGGCTTATTGAACGCATCAAACAGTTTCATCAGAATAGTAGCTTTATTATCAAACAGAGATTATTATTCTATACTACTGACGGCAGCACTGAAAGTTGTTTAACAACAGTCTCAACTGTGCAGTAGATCTCTTATTCAGAAAAACACATTTCTTATGTCTCCAAAAATAAGGTCTTATTTATACGAGCGTCATTCAATAGATAAGGTAAATATTTTTGAAAAAAGCAAAATCATTCTTTCCATAAATGTAAACTTAACATTGTTTGAAATTGGTTTACGGCAAAAAATATTCTTATCTCTCAAAAATATTTGTTTTGAGGCTTTTCAAAATGGTGGTAAATCATAGATTGCTCCAGGCTTGAACAAAGGTTTGTCATCAAATGTTTGTTGATTGTGATATGAAAATCATGTAAAATTGACAGAAGAACGTGTGATGTTTACGTATAAGCATGTTTTAGTAATAGTTTTAAAATTGGGCTTAACAAGAGTTTGCCATTACGAAACGATTGACCATTAACACTCTCACTCTCCAGTAAGACAAAAGTCCCAGGTGCTGAGGGCAAGTACAGAAGGCCATGCTGGCAGTCTTTTGGGACATGAAATGGCCCATTACAATTGATTTCATTGAAAAATGAAACTGTAAACAGTGCTTACTATTGCCAAATTCTTTGACAACATTCACCTTATCTTTTGAATGCCCCTCATATAACGTTAAGGCTGCAATTGTTGGTTTGCCTAAATGAAAATTATGTGGACCTATTCTCATACAAAACTTTTTGGTTGAAACGATTGAATTATGTACATGAATGTCTGGCAATTTTCCTTAACAACTGTTTTACTAACGAAAGTATTCTTGATTGGATGGTCACAGATATGACCATACTTGTCATGAGAAAATGCTGAATAAGGAAATTAGAGACCAGTTGTCTGTCTGCGAATCTCCCTTGGAAATTATTTGCTGATATTCTTGCTAACAAATACTATGTACATTTTAAAATAATAACTTACTACCGCTCGAACAAAAGGGCTACCGGAAAATATCACAAGAAACTAAAGACCACCTAATCGTTGATAAGACGATTCTACGTAATTGTAAATGAAGGCATAACACTATATATGGTCTGAATTGATTTTCAGAAAGGCATATGATATTGTGCCATATTCTTGAATCATTGAGACTTTGAAGATATCTGATGTATCGGAAGCCACCACGTTGTGTATGGTTGGTTGGAATACCAGTTTTTTTTCGTTAATAAACAATTTTGGGTTCTACTGACATAAGGAGGGAATTTTCTAGGCTGAGTACATTATCTTCTCTTTTATTTGTCAGTTCTTTGATCTTTCTCACGATAGTTCTGTTATGTTGGGTTACAAGTTTGAATTGGATGGTACATAAATGAATCCTTTCTTAATTATGGATGAACCCAAACTCTTGTCTGATAGTGAGGTCTGATAGTGAGGTTGACTTAAAAATCCAAATGGGTTACGTGTGTAACTAAAAAAATGAATTGCAGTTTGAAGTGTCTTCTTTAGCCTAGAGTATCTTGGGCACAAATAGCTTGGCGGAGTCCATTCCCTACAGGTGTTTTTCTTCTAGACCGATTGCCGTGTCTGCCATAATATTTACCCATAACTGGAGGGAGAATAGTTTGATTCATAACTTCCTCACGAACTGAAATGTAAACAACCTCGTTTTTTATTTGAATTCGGTTAGCTGAGTTCTCTTTCTACAAGGATAACCGATATGCCACAGGCGCCTCTTAAGTTTCGAGATGATAAATTAAAAGCATATCCAGGTATCAAATGGCCTGACGAGAAGAGAATATGTGATCCAGATGAAAACAGCTATAAGAACTTATATATCAATGAAATTGATCATATTCTCATGGAGAAGATGAGGAAGGTTTATGAGTTTAGACTGAATTCCCGAAACCTCATAAGTAACATCAACATTTTGACAATGTCTGCATTACTTTATATTTCTGCCATCAATTATTTGACTCAACAAAAGAAGATATTGAAATGAATAGAAAGACCATAAAGCTTTTAAATGAGTTCAAAGCATTACACCCTTGTGCAAATTAATTGAAACAACCGCTATAGTTTCCTTTCATTCACCATGCGGTCAATTTTACTCACATTCATGTAACAGGGTGTAGTAGATTTCTATTTTTCTTTGTATTAGGTCATTTTCAATAGGGTGCAGTAGTATGAATCTATTTTCGGGATGTATGGTGGAATTTGTTAGGCCTTTAAAAATGCAGAGCCATCCGTGATTGTATCAGATTTTTATCATGCCCTGACACTATTGTGTTGACTATCAATTAGTTGTCCTACGGCTTTTTCTGTTATGTACGTTACTCCAAAGAAGCGTACGAAAATTATAACACTGCACGAACACACTTGCCAGCCTTACAATGAAATCGCAGATATCATAATAATAACAGAATTATTCGTTTTGTTTCAACTAATTTGCACAAGAGGGTACACCCTAAGTAAACCTTAACCGGTTTTACATGCAAGAAATAATAATAATAATAATAATAATAATAATAATAATAATAATAATAATAATAAAATTCTTTAACTCCTAATTTTCATTATTTTTTTATTTTTTTAACCCCTGAAAAGAATTGAATAAGTCAATAAGTCACGTGATAGCCAAGAGAAGCGTTTGAATATCTATAGGATATACAAGGTTGGAAATCCCTCAAAATCTAATTAAAGTAAGAAAGAATAGTTGGACTTATACTAAGTGTGAAACTTAGAATTTTTAAATTAGAAGACTTTTTTGTGAACCGCTGTTGTGTGTTCTTCTTTAGAGGAAGACTAAGACACATCTATGACAGGAGAAAAGATAATAATGAACCTCTAGGTTTGGTATTGGCACAATATACTACCCATAAATAATATGACAAATATAAATATGAATAAACGTGGAGTGTAGATAACAGTTTTGAGTGTCATGATCGGCAGGTGTTCCCTTAAAAGCCATCAAACAAGAGCCAAAACAACAATTCGACTGAGAGACACCACAGCAAAAATGGACAAGGGAAGACAACAAATGTCTAATACACTTTAATATCAAAAGTAACCCAACACAGTGCCTATAGGAAAGGTATGGCAGAAAACTGGAAACTGCCAATTTCAACATAAGTCAAAGACCAGGAAGCAAATATGATTTTAAAGAAAGGCTGACTTTTTGATCTTGAGGTAATGCAAATTTTTGGACAGGTAAGTCGAAAAGACCCTGCACAAGAATCGCCCCCTAAACGATATGAAATCCAAAACACCGAAAAGTCAAAACATCACGGAACCTGGCAACACAACATCAATGTTAACATCTTGATGATGTTGATGTGAGAAACAATGTAGAATTAATAAAACAAATTATGACTGAACAGAAGGTTACATTACCATTCCCAAGGAATCAGTACTTGAAAAAAGTCAAGATAGAAATCAAAAAGATAAATCAAATATCACCCGTGAAGATTTTACACATTCTATTGTTTTTCTTTTTCTTATTTTGATGCATAAATTCCTAAATAAATTAAAACATATTCAGTCTATAAAAATCTACAAACGCATGTATCATAATATGTAAATTATTTTATAGATTATCGTTATTTATTTATTATTTCGCATTACTAACTTCTTTGAAAATAAACAAATAGATAAATAAAAATATTCGACTGATTCGGATTTAATGTTAAGTTTATTTTCATATTAGTGAATATTCATATGAGTGATTATTCCCTTTTAATAAAATTTTCGGTATCCATAGATACCAAAAGCTTTATTAAAATTGAATACGTTTATTATTTTTGGAAGATTTTATCATTATTTGATGAAATATCATATTTTTCTTTTCAAAAATAAACTTCCAAATATAAGTAAAGAAGATGGAAATAAATTCGACATATGTTAAGAAAACAAAAGGAAAAATATAAATTTGTATTTGTATGGATGAAATTTCTGATTTGCTGATACATGTTTTGACGGAATTTATTTATATATATAGTATACTAATTAAAAATTATCTTAAAATTTTTAAAAGTCATTCCTAATAGCATACCCAAATTCCACAGATTCTCTTACCATATATTTTCTCGGATTAGATCATATCTTTCATGGAAAACTGAAATCCTCCAATTTGGAATCAAATTCACAACTGGATTACACAAAAACCCCGATCTTCTTGATGTTGTATACAAAATCTATTTCAAGCCATAAATCTTTTTACCAAAATACATAACAAGGGCTATCATTATTTAAATGATTTTTATACTTCTCCGTTTCAAACATTTAAAAGTTTTCTTTTCGAGGTTCAGAACGGAAACGTTATTTTTCAAACCAAGAAACGCTTTTAGAATTTTGAAAAATATTTCATTTTACTATGTGATCGTTTTTGAATTCTTGTATCATCCGTTTTTCTTTTTCTTTTTTAAAAATCATGCTCTAAAGAAAACGACTTGTTTACATATGGTTTTCTATTATTATTTTATTTTATTTTTAAAATAATTTTTAATTCGTATGTAAAAAAATTCCCATCGAAAATGTGTCAGCAAATAATAAATTTCATCCTGACAAATAAATTTATATTTTTTCACTTATCTTATCATGGAAGAGAATAACTTGTATCATGATTATCTGTGCCGGGCATCAAAATGAGGAGATTATGGTTACTGTCCAATGCTCCCTGAACACCGTAAAAAACAATCAGGCATGAACTGGAGAATTGAAATGTAGTTTACGGGCTGTGGCTAGAAAAAAGCAACATAACAGACGATCGTATTGCGTTCGCACAGCAGAATTCCTCAAAAATCTACAGGAAAAAGTATTGGAGGATCCTCAGATGCCTAAGTGGATTGTTAAACACTGTAGTCAAGCCCTGGATAACAAGGGTAACCAATGGTAGGCCATATGTATAGCAGCAGGATTCGGTGCCCTACCACACCCCTAGGAAAAATCAAAAATGGTTAGCAAATCTTTAGGTCTACACTAGTCCCAATGTTTTGCCTCCGAACTCCCCAGATCTTAACCCCATGGATTATTATGTATGGGATGCTGGGTACTGTTGAGAAAGACACCAATCGCCGTGCCAGTACTACAAAAGGCCAGTTAATCGACAGAAATAAGGTAGTTTTTGAGACACTTTCCTGGGAAACTGTAATATTAGCTTGCTCCAGGTTCCAGAGCAGGATTGAGGTTGTGATCGACGCTAATGGCGGTTAATTTGAGTGAAACATGTTGACAGTAGTGTAATTTCCGTGCCTGTTGAATTTCTTTACAATCCATTAAATTGTGTAGTTACCAAGCACTTTTCTTTTTCCTTACGAAACTGTCGAATTTGACCCGAAAACCATGTTTTATATATATATATATATATATATATATATATATATATATATATATATATATATATATTCCATTTATTTCTCTCATTACCTTCACATCCATTCGTTTTTACCTCCTTTCCTCATTCCATTCCTTTGGCAATAAGTATTTGATGTATAGTAATGGAATTCAATGAGAACTGTGCAAGCGACTGAGTTTTGAATATACAGACCAATGGTAAATGTGCTGACGAGAATCTTTCATAGAATGACATGATATCTACTGCAAGATGCTATCAAAGCTAATAAAAGTGATGAAGATTTCAAACGATGAATTAAAGTTGCATTTGGCGTCATCATGTTAATGATAATAAATATGAAAATTTCAATAACAGCAGATTTTCAATTAGTGAAGAATATGCGAAGCATCTACGAGTGTACGAGTCAGTTCCGTTTTGGGTCCCATTCAATATCTATGCAGGCACATATTATAGCCCTAAAGTACCGAGACATTGTTGGGAACTTATGCTACGTTGTCACATTGCAATAATCATGCGAAGCGTATGTTTCAACACAGAATGACTGCATCCAATCGATCAGACTACGTAGTCTGTGAAAGAAGGAAAAACACAACGTTTTTTCATTTATGTTGCAATCACACGCGATGCAGAAGAAGAAGAAGAAGAAGAAGAAGAAGAAGAAGAAGAAGAAGAAACTAAAAGATATTGAAATTTGAAGATCAAAATAACGCCAGTAATCATTGGAGCACTAGGTACTATCAAAAGTTGTCTCTCGATAATATTAAGCGGATTCAATCTGAATTATTTACGAGAAATGTAGAAAAATATCGAGATTTTAAGGAATTATAAGACTGCAGTCAATAAACCCTTTCTAATGATGCAGACACCTTAAAAAAAGATAACACCCGCACGCAAATAAACAAACAAAGACAAATCAAAAGAGATTTTGAAGTACTGGTATATATTGTATGGAACGGTTTCATTTGTCTTAAGCTTATTTATACTGTCAAGTCTGATACCAGATACGTCATATACAAAAGATCTATAAAACTTGGCACATTTATGAATTGATTGTATCCTTATGAAATTTTATAGTGGCCTATAAGATCAAAAAGCAAGTATATTGATATAAATGTTGGCCCGCTATCAATTGTTATACGCAAAATTCTCTTTGACAAGTTGTTATAACGTCGTGGAAGACTATTGTGTGAATATAATGGCAGGGCTGAGATGATTGTATTTTGTGAGCGTGTGCACGCCTGCACTTGGTAGGGGTTTATTTCTATTTTCAGTAGCAAATAAACAATGAATATTTAAGGTTCAATCAGTACAAAAAAAAAAAAAAAGAAAATAAAGAGAGCAATTTTATTGGATACAAACAGGAAATTATTTACTATCAGAAAAGTGCATTTTATACGGTATATTTATTCTAATCTATAAAAACCTGATCTTTGTTTGTTTGTTTGTTCGATCCAATCAATTTCCTTTCATTTTTCGAACAAAATATATAAACATCAAACTAGATACATCTTAAGGAAAAGAAAAGAAGATAAACATGTAATCATAACGGAAAATCTATTGTTCTCGCAAAAGAGGTAAAAGGAAAAAAATAATACAATGTTTTATTGAGATAAGCTATTGTTTAACGATGACAGAGAAGATAATTTGCAATTTTCTTTTCGGTTTGCCATTGCAAAATATCTGATATTTTCAAGTGAAAAACAATTAAACTCAAAATAAGTTGCGATGACATCTGTGCGGACAATCAGGAAAAGTTTGTTTGACCCCAAAAAAGGCCGAACGATTTAATGTTGATATGTATATTTAGTGGGCCTAGATGAAGGTTTTAATCTAAGAATGTTCCCTTCTAGAAATTGTAATCTTATTAAAAGAGATCTCTAATTGTAAACAATAATCAGCAGGAAGCCTTGTTACTGGAAGACGTAACCAATCAAGCAAAAATTTAATTTCCAAACGGCAAAAGAAAAAAAGGCAAATTATTCATCTTATTAAGATATTCTCATGTAATCAAACCCTACTAATTTTGTATATATCTATCCCATTAAGCTGAAAGTGTAAAATAAGTACATTGCCTTATTATTTAGTTAAGACTTCGAAGTTATAATTCGAAATAAAAAGTTTTAAAAATTCTTTAAATAAATAAATCATTTAAACGATACTCACTTAAAACAAAAACATCATTTTTGTATCAACACCTGTAACTTATTTTACAATATTACTTTCAGCACACAGTATAGATTATTGTTGGTATAATTTTTTTTGTTAAGTGCATAAATCTTTCATAATAACAACTTCTATTTATTTGACGTCTGATGTAGTGTAATATTTAGCGAACTAGGCTACCAAACCATAATAAGTGAGTTCAATTCTCGGTTCGTGTTCATCAGGCTGAGAACTAACCTTAGTAAATGGCAATTACCACTTGTAATCGTTCAATGTAACAGACAGGAAAGATTGTAAAATAACAAGATTTAATATCTGATCCGGTGTAGACGACTACTTCAGCTAGTACAACAACAAAAGCTTTACTAATTACCTATAAACCTAATTAGTATTATTTAATTACATGTGAATAGTTATATTTTTAGGATATTTTTTCTTGAAAGTTTGGAAATTTAAATTTTTACCAGAATAATTACAGAAAACATTAGATTCCGTGGACATCTTTACAGAGTTGGTCACTTGATCTGTGCACTGGTTGGTGTTACAATTTGAGTAAAATCATTATAGTATGATATTTCCTTTTCCTGTTGACTTTCAGGGGCGCAACAATATTACACCAGTGATGATATGATCGATTACTATTGCAAGCAGATTCTATGGAGCCTAGTTGTTAGTCACAAGTCCAGATTTCTTATTAGAGATAAGGAGGAATGGACAGATAATTTTTAAGAGTATTTTAAAGGACTGGACGCTTTGTTTTTAATTAAATTTCCCTTCTTTTAGACTGGTTGCAAACCAAGGCAATAGAGCACTATTTGCCCTGCTATTTTATTCAGATCTTAAAGAGAAGAGATGGACCCATGCCTTTCACGAAGACATTAGTCAGAAGTGAATGGTTTCTGTTAGAATTTCAACTCGACTCACCGATTCCATTTTCTGTGCTGTTAATCGTTAAATCGACTGCAACTTCACAGTCCGAGATTCCTTTTTATATTAAGAAACATAGTAAGCAATTCAGCAGCTATAAGAAGTAATTACTTAATTTCATCCTATTTATAGTTACTAAAAACACTAAAAACACAAACCCTTTAATGCATCACCTTGCGCTGACAAGCCATCATCAAATTGCTTAACTTCCGTCATCGAATCGGAAATTAATCAGGCTTACACAGTGCAGATGAAAGCAGACAGATATGAAAACATTAATGATAAATCAGGTTCTGTTCTTGTTAAGCCTTATGTCTATTTTTCTTTTTTTTAAAGATCATATTAAGGGGATATAATTTGGCATGTACAAGATGAAAGCATTTCTCTGATTTTTGGTGCTGGGCTTGAAGATAAAACTGCGATTTCCTGTCGTTGACTTCAATGGCTAGAAAATATTCTACCAACAAACATCTTATCTTGGCGTTTCTTCGTAATCAAAAACAAAAAAATAAAAATTACTTGGAAACTTGCTATCATGTATCAGACGAGGCAACCGGGAATCC
>CM042146.1:41577769-41595269 GCA_023376005.1 Doryteuthis pealeii | reverse complement strand
TTGGTTCTATATAAACATAGAGCAACGAAAATTGGTCACCATTAAAACATTTTTTTGCTGATACAGACATTTTTTGGCTGGCAGTGAAGAATGAATCATTACAAAGAATATTCATAATTATCTCAATTTACACGAATTCTATTGGATGAAACTTTTTTCTCCCTTTTAATAATTACCAGTTTGTAAACGATGGTTCGGAAATACTATCATGTTTAAAGGCTACACTGAAATTTATTATTGACGAATAAGGCCGCACTTGGTAAAATTTTACCATGTTTGCAATAGAATCTAAATTTTGTTTGTTAATAATTTTGTTAACATTTAATCAATATATATATATATGTATATATCACTCATTTAGTTCATATTTGATTGATATATACTCCTTAAAAGAAATAAAAACCTAAACTTTTCATGACATTTTTTAATTAATTTTCGCAAGAAGTTGGTTCTAAGGGGCGAATGTGCAGTATTAATTGGGCATTTGACAAGGTCTTAGAAAGCCACTTTTGCTGGTTTAGAAGTCTGCATGTAGCATTATGAGCAAAGGTTCAACATCACTGATCTAGAACATTGATGATGCTCATTGCCACACCGAACAAATGGTTCATTTTGGAGTTGATTTTGAAGGTAAAGTATTTTCTTTTCATGCAAAAAAGTTATTTGGAGATTTTGCTGCATGACAACGAGCATCTTCAAGCTTTAACTGTGACCATCCCGCAGAAATTATTCTACATACGGCATATTTCTCACATTTGACACTTTCTGTCAACCTCTCTTGTTTTGTTCTGTTTTACTGTTTCTTACTTTTGTTCTATGTAGAACTCCTTGCTGAAGATATTGCAAAAATCCTAAAATCTAAACCAGTAATTCTTTTATAACGAAATACACAAATTATCTGAAAGGTGTTATAATGTAAGTCATGCCTCATAGTCTCATGATACAGAGGCAAATACACAGCAAATATTTATTTTTCCACATAATCACCTTGTTTTTCAGTAAACCTAATTAATGTTGATGAATATTAATAGACCAAACATTATACAGTAATAAATTCAGATCAAATTTCAGCTAAGAACAATATCTCAGTTCAAACTACGGACTTATTGGTCCCCTAATATATATATATATATATATATATATATATATATATATATATATATATATATATATATATATATATATATATATACACCTTTACTCTAAACTTAGTAAATATCAAGTTTATCTTTCCCTTTTTTACGAACATAGAAACAAATTTGACACACATTTTAAACAGTTGAGTCCGTGTGTATATGTGTCTATATATGTATGTATATATATATATATAGGGATAAATAGATAGATAGATAGATAGATATTGTTTTAGGGGAAGACATAGTGAATTTTTGTTTAGCACTTCAGCATAAGAATAGATGGAAAGACATTAACAAAATCCATCAGCGAATATTTTTATGTCTTTCAAAAACCTCACACTAATGTGTTCTCTCGATTGTAGAAGAGAGAAAAGGTGAAAAGCTAAAAAATAATTTAATGTCTCTAACCAAATATTTCTGATTTCATAACATTTCTTTCAAAAAGAAATTTCCTATTCAATTTACCATCTTTATTTTTTAAATAAAAATACGTATTTCTGGCATTGAAACTTTTGTATAGGTTTAATATTCAATTAATCTTACAAAAGAACATTTGTTGGCATAACAAAAAGCAGTCATTTGTGACTCTGGAAATAATATTTGAAGAATTGGGATTCATACAGTTCGATTTTTTTTTTGCTTGAATAAACACTCAAAATGTGGACGAGAAATGGAAACTTTGATGTTTGTGGTTTTCAATGCAGATCTGAAATCAAATCATTTATATATTTTTTCTTCAACTATTTGCCGTAAGCAAAAGTGACAAATGGTAACTTTTTTCTATTACATATAGAAACGATAAATGGCCGGTACAAGTCAACATCTCAAAGAATATGCCGTTATTTAATTCTACGTTTTAGAGTAGAATTTCAAAGAATTTACCGATTTTAAAGTGTCTATAATCAAAGCGTTTCCCGGGGAATCAGATTCTACTATTTTGTTGAAGCTTTCAAATGTTCCATAGTGGGTGATGGTGTGGATGCATTTTACCTGAGAAAATTTTCCTTGTAAAAAGTTTTTTTTTTCATTTTTAACCTGCTGTATGTCCACACTTCTCCCAGCAATACACAAACACACACACATAAACCATCTAACAAGCATACATGTATATATAAGTGCATGCATGTGTGAGTGTGTGTAAGTGTATATGTGCGTGTGTACAACAATTTCAGACAGATATGTATATGTGCATGTGTATAAAGATAGATAGATAAGAACAGATTGAGATGGACAAATTGAGATAGATATGAAAAGATTGAAATATATGAACAGACCAAGATAGATAGATAGAACGATAGATAGATAGATGGATCCTACACACACACACACACACACACACACACACACACACACACACACACACACACACAGCTACACACACAAATACATACATACACTCCTCATATATATATGTATATATATATATACATATATATATACATATATATAGAGAGAGAGGGAGAGAGAGACAGAGAGAGAGACAGAGACAGAGAGAGAGAGAAAGAGAGAGAGAGAGAGGGAGAGAAAGAGAGAGAGATTCTAGATAGATAGATAGATAGATAGGTGTGTGTAAATGTGATACACACTGATATGATGGGGGCTAATGATGTAATGTTTAAGCTCCTTTTCAAGCTAATATAATTTCTGTTTAGATTCAATTATATGGGAATTTTTAGGTATGTGGTTGGTCATAAAAGAGTCACCGTAGCTAATTCCAGTTGATTGATACTCAGTCAGTCTGTGTTTATCTCGATGATTTTTCCCTCCTTTGTTTTTCTGGTACGTATGTTTTTTTTGTTTTTAATATGTTTGTGTTTATATATGTATATATCTTGTGTTTGTGTAAGAAGATTCAATGTGTGTATGTATTTGTGCATGTCCTGGTATTAGGTTTGTGTGTGCGTGTGTATACATATCCATGTGTACTGGTATATATACATATCCGTATACGTATATGTCATTTAGTTTGTTGAGTGAAATTACGTGGAAGTGTAGTTGTTCCAATACGTAGGTATATTTTAGGTTAATTGGTATGTGTGTGTGTATTCATGTTGTCCTTCTATTTTTGTTTGTGCATGTGTGTGTGTGTGTGTGTGTGTGTGTGTGTGTGTGTGTGTGGTTATAATCTGCTGACTGGGGTTTTTAAATATGTCTATGAAATATTTCTCTTGGATTAAAAACAATCGGCATTACTCAAAAATTTCCATTGGTACATTCATAAATACTTTTCGATACGCAGAGGTTCCTGTTGTTTGTTAGTTTTATGTTATGTGTTGTGACATATGCTAGGTATTATTCGTATTGTTTTAAGAGCTTCACAGTTGTTTTAGTAGTATTTTTTCTTTTAAAATCGAGTAATTTTTTTGCTAATTCTGAGTAATTAGTGTTGTAGGATATTTTATCAGGATATTTCTGTGTAGTTCTTATTGGCGGATCTGTCGGAATTTTTTTTATTAGTGACTATGGTGTATATTCTCTATGAAAGTCGTAAGAGATGGATTTTATGCAGTTCTTTTTGGGGGGAGGAGGGCTGGTATCTCTAGAAATAGATATATATTTTGGTTTCTGCGGTTTTATGGTAAATATCTATGATAATTTGGCCATTTTGGTTATTAATCATGATGTCTAAAAATTGTAATTCTTTAAAATTGTACTCCATGGTGAATGCTATTTTAGGGTGCAAGTTTTGTGGTAGGTTGTCGGTAGAGCACTTGCCTAGGAATTGCAAGGTTCCTTGACCGATACTGACCATTACCAACTCAGTGTATGAGTAGCACACGGATCTGTGCAGTAAAGTGAAGAGCTGATGATAGGTGCTCCATCTCAGACGCAAAAACAATCTCCTTGGTATAGCGCTAGTGGAAAGAGGATAGACTAACTCACTGTCTGGCTGATATCGACATTAGGCCACCCCATCGAATTTACTTATATATATATATATATATATATATATATATATATATATATAATTAATAAATTATATATATATATATATGGTAAGAAATAGGATGTTAAAAACTGAAGGTGGGGTTGCAATTGTTACTAATAGTGACTATCTTGTGCTATCTATCAAATATTTCATGTTGTTATATACCTCTTTACTCAGGAACATAAATGGCGGGAAAGAAAGAGAGAGAGAGAAAGAGAGAGAGAGAGGGAGGAAAGAGAGGAAGTGAGAGAGAAAGAGAGAGAGAGAGACAGACAGACAGACAGACAGACAGACAGACAGACAGACAGAGGCAGAGAGTATGAGAGATGATGATGAGGAGTTCTTACATGTAACTCTTTTGTTTGTTCCTGGCATTTTCTCTTCTTGGGCTGTTTTCATGGGCTGTTATCTTCTTTCTGGTTGGACTGGATATCAGTGCATTCTTATTTTAATCAATCAACAAGACTTTGTTGTTTTTCTTTAAGTCTTTATTAAGAACAAACCCCAGCCCAGGACTGCATGGTGGAAGCTAGTAGTGGTTGCACCTAAACTAAACTAAAAATTGTCACATGCTTCTAATTGTGCGCTTCCAGAGGGATCAAGCTGAATGATATCACAAATCAATCATAACCATAACGGTTAGAGCAATTATCCACTTAACTCCCTCCAATTTTTAATCTGATTCAAAAATTTATTTAACTACAGTATTTACATAATTCATTGGCTATCCATGAATTATGTAACTGCAGTAAAAGTATCTTTTTACGGTTTTGAGACCCTTTCAATTTCAAAATACTCTTATCTTGGCTGATATTTAATGCAATAGGCAGACGTATATAGATGAATATTCATCAAAATGTTCAACAGAAATTATTAAATTCTCTGCATCCTTCAGACACACCAAAATAACTTGTAAATGGACAAAAAATTAATTCCAATTGTTTTTATTATTTGTTCATGTTTATTACAAAACTTATATAAACATATGCATGTTCACAAAATTTGAAGTTATCTTTGTGGTTTAATTTTACTTATACTTCAGAAAGATAGGTTTACTATGGAGCAATGATTAACAAAATAGTTTTATAAACATTTGCTATTGTAATTATTCTGATTTTTCCTGATCACTCTATTATTCTGGCCTCGTACCAGACTAAGAAAAGATTAGTAAATATTTATAACTCTTTTCTTTACTAAACATGTGTTTAAATAATTATCTAACATATCTGAAAAAATGTAATGCTTTACAAGAACTCAATTAGATTTTATTGTCAATATGTTAATCATTCAGGAAGTTCTTTTAATTCACCAAGTGTGGCTCTACATACCAATTCCTTCTTGAAGATGAAACTATTTTTTCAATCAGGAAATTAAGCCTAAAACTCTACTATATCATGTCACCCTGTTCTTTACGTGATGGTAATTCTTTAGTTTATACAAAAATGAATAAAGGTATTTTCAAAAAAAGTTTCAGGAAAAAAATTTTTTGAGGGTGCACTGAAAAGTTCTCGAACTAACTAAGAAAAGAATAAGCCTGAAACGTACATGCTATTTTACATATTCAACAAACATCATTTTTCTATCTTTTCTAAGGAATAGATTTTAATCTAAAGAAAAAAGAAAATTAATACTCTTCTTGGTTGGATCAATAACTGATCATCATATATGCAGGAATGAACAAAGTGATTATCAAAAAGAAAATAATGGAAAATGATCATTTAAATTTAGAATATTCTAGTATCCTGTATTCCATTGAATAGATTTTATATTGGAGGATAAAATGAAAATATTGTGGATGTTCACAGATATGAACAAAAGAAAGAAAAGACAAATGATCAAAATGAGAGTAAGGGTTAACGTGTGAGTCTTGTAGAACATTATCCAATGAAGTGAGTTTAGTCCATAACATTGTCCGACAGCTATGCCCTTGTACCAGACATAACTTATCTAATACTATAAACAAATATAATACTTGATTTATCTTCTTGATATAAAAGAGCAAGAACATACTCTATGTAAACTTTGTCAGATTTTACTGAGAAAGGTGGGGAGATAAGGAAAAAGAGAAAGGATTAAGGGAATGAGAAAGAGATAGAAATAGATAAATAGATAGATAAAGGGGGAGAGAGTGATAGGGAGAGAGAGGAATGAGGATAGCGAATAATTTACCCTTGGCTTCTTTTTCTCTCCTTCAAATGATGAAAAAAACCAGAGTTAGAATTACTTGATCTGGGCCAATCAAAAAAATGTATAATTAAAACTGAATGTGGAAATGCTTAATTGTCATTGAAATGTAATGTATTAATTAATAGCATTACAGAATTGGCTAAAGACCAAGAAGATTTGTTTAAGAAATATAAATCATTTGAATTTCCTCTTTGCCTTTTAGTGAGAAAGTATCATTAAATTCCCAGAAATGTTAGTCGTACATCTTGAACTTTTTGTAAATTTAGAATCTGATATAAAAAAAATAATCTGATGTTTCATCAAATTATTTTCAGGATGTTCACATAGCAAAGTTGATGAGATTTTGGGGAAAAAATACCACAAATCATTTTATCTTATCAAATAAAGATTTTCAAGAAACCTTTTATTCAGAATTATTTTCATCTTTTTAATTTTGTGAGTGAATTTAAAAAAAAAACAACAAATATTAAACAAATAAATACAAATCCTTGTTTTTTCATCAATTTATTTTTTTTATAAAACCCCTTATTAAAATTTAATGAATTAGATGAAAAAATCCTCTGTTACTTGAAGGTATAACTGTTTAGAAATTATTAGTTGTAGTAGTTACTTAAATCTATATAACTGCTTTCAAAAACGACTTTGACATTTAAAACTGCATGAGAAATGGCATACTGTAAAACCAATGAACCAACCAACATAAATATTAAAACTCATATCTAGTAATGCTATACCACATGCTAAAATTAAACGCAAATGGTGAGAAACATATCTTTTACTCTCTCCCTCACCTCTCTCTCTATATATATATAGAGAGAGAGAGAGAGGGGAGCGAGAAAGGAGAGAGAGAGAGAGATTTATATATTTAGAGAGAGAGAGAAAGAAAGAGAGAGAGATAAATATTCTAGTTATTTTTCTAATAAACATATATATATATATATATATATATATATATATATATATATACATACACACAAACACACACACATATATATCTATGTGTGTGTGTTTGTGTGTGTGTGTGTATATATATATATATATATATATATATATATATATATATATATATATATATATATATTAGGAAATATAAGACTGTTGGACATGCTGGCTGGCCATAGACACACATGAATATTTAAAAATGCAAGTCAATTTCTAAACTAAAAAAGGACTAAACACACTTTTCTTTATCATAAAATGAACTTTGAAATATAAAAGTGTTATTCCTTGCAATTTAACCATCATATGAAAATTCCAGAATACCCCCAAAAAGGAACTGGTAAAAGAAAACAATAAAATCAGGACCTATTATCAATATTTCATTCCTCATATGTTAATTATATTATATACTGTACATATTATACTATTAGTTTATGGATTTATGCTTAGCACAAATTTGCACAAAGATGGATAAAAGACAGGCAGTTTCTTGTGTAGCAAGTTTCCCTTCTCTTCACTACACTGATAAAGAGAAGAGCAAAGAACAATAAAACTTGACATCAGTTGGATATTGTTGGAGTTGTCAGAATGAGGTTGAATACACGTTCAAATTATCTTAGATACTCCAGCTTTAGGTTTGGGATTTACAATTTTCCTTCTCCTAGATACTTTGCCCAACCAGGCTAAATCTGCCCTACTATTTACCCATAGCTGGGGGAGATGAGATGGATTCTATCTTTCCTAAGGTGATTAGCATAAAGTGCAACACAACACAGTTTCATCAAGGATTTGAACTTGGAAGTTTGGGTTGCATTAAAGAAAATAATTTAAATCCTGGAAAAGGCTGTTTTAATTATACAGTGGCCTTTTCAGTGTGGTAAAATCCCATGTAATGTTTGTACATGTAATCAGTATGTCAGTTGCTGTTAATAAATCCTATGATGCTAGGCACCCATCCAGAATTATATTTCTTTGATTACTGATTTCCTTTTATCTTGTGCATTAGTCAACTAAGATGTCTTATATCAAAGTCGTTCATAGAGCATTAAAGATAAACACCTGAAATAGAATGATTTCTGTAAACTTCTCTAATTAATTTTTCCCTCTTCACCAAATGCCAACCAAATAATTTCTTCCCTTCCTCATCCATTTGCCTTGCAATATACTTAGTGGTTGGTTTCCCCTGTGAAATAGTAAACATTTCTCTTAGATGTCACATTGTGAGTTCTGTGTGTGGCAAGAGGATCCAATGTTCTTATTAAAGTAAATTTAATGAGGCTTGATTCATGAGTTTCATGGCCTACAGTACAAGGAGAGATGGCTTAGGCATTTTACACTGACTGCATCCATTGAACGGAGATAAGACTACCAAAAAAGTGTGTCCTCTCTTCAAATTATTTATATTAAACAGGAATACTAGTTGCAATATAACTGTGCAAACAAATTTTTGTTGTTGTTATTATTATTATTATTATTATTATTATTATTATTATTATTATCAAATAGTAATAATTACTTGAAAAATATAATTATGTACAAATGATTAGTATTAGATAAGAATATTTGAAACTATATAACTGTGCAAATCATTTGCATCAAATTTCAGCATTAAATAACCCATAAGGTACTATTAAAAAATTAACCAAACTAAATGAAACCCACATTTGCATACATTTAAAATCTCTGAATGATGATACAGACAATTTGAAAATCATTACTTGGTTATTTTTTACTTCTAGAAAATTGTAACTTCAAAGTCAGCAATTATCAGCAATAGATTTATTGGCAAACAATTTCCAAAAAGAATTAGGGATGACTATAAAGAAAGATGTCTCTTCACAGAACATGGTGACAAAAGTGTATAACTGAATTCAAATGAGGCAGGGAAACCCTTTAAAATATTAATAAATCTTAGAAATAATATTATAAATATTTATTTTACTTACTGCTATGATAGCTTTTGAATTGGAATTTTAGTAAATGAAAGAAATATATATTTGAGGGTAGATTATGTAGCACTAATGCATCTGTAATAAGTAATTTTGCCAAGGGTCAAAGATAGATGTTAGAAAAAAGTGTGAACATGAAATCTCTCTTTCTCCTTTTTCTCTTTCTCTCTCTCTCTCTCTTTCTCTCTCTCTCTCTCTCTCTCTCTCTCTCTCTCTCTCTCTCTCTCTCTCTCTCTCTCTCTCTCTCTCTCTCTCTCTCTATATATATATATATATATATATATATATATATATATACTTTCAAAGAAAGAAAAAACCTAACAAACCGTCATTCTGTAATAAATTTATTTCGACCACAAGCTCAAAAGGCTTTTAAAAATTTTTACAAAATTTAAAAAAATCCTTCAGATGGAAATCACAAAATGAAGGAATTCATCTAAAGACAGTTTCACCAGAAAAATCAGGTCAGACAGCAAGTATAAGGTTGAAATTCTAAGTCTAATAAAGAGATACAAAGTATAAACAATTTCCTGTTCAGCTGACATCCTCAAAAAACAAAATAAGATATGTATATGTATATTTTTGTAAGTAAAAAAAAACAAAAAATAAAAATAAAAATTTTTGTCTAGACAAAAAAAATTTTTTGGAAATGATAAAAAGTTTTTTTTTATCTTCAAGTTAATCTACATTAGAATTTAATATATAAATTGAATATTTAATATCTAATATAAAAATATAAAGAGATAAAAAATAAATAAATTAAAAAAATAAAATGATTAATTTTAATACTATAACAATCATGAATAAAAATATATCTTTATTATTATTATTATTTACTCCTTTTGAGTTTTCACATCAGTGTTAGCTAATGGTTTTTCACTGGAGTCTGAGTGACAGCAAGTCTCCTCAGTCTCAGGACTCTCCTGAGTATTCTGGCAGATTGCATCAGTGCAGTGTTCTGAATGGTTTCAATCCTTCCTCTGATATCCAAACTTTCCAAGCCCTTTTCTAATCCTTTTGGGACTGTTCCAAGTGCACCAACTACAATTGGTATAACTTTCACTTTCATATTCCATAACTTTTTCAGTTCTCTGGCAAGGTCCAGATATTTGTCAATTTTTTCATTTTCCTTTAACTTCACCCTGTGATCTGCTGGCACTGCAAAATCCACCAGTTGACAAGTTCTTTCTTTTTTGTTAATCAACACTAGGTGGGATAAGGTGATCCGTTTTAATTTCAATGTTATTATTATTATTATTATTATTATTATTATTATCAAAATAATTTTAATAATTATACCAACCAATTAAAATTAACAATACTATTATCGTATAATTACTATCAAAGAAATCAGCTATTATCCATATCAATAATTTCCCTGAATTGAATTAATATTATAATTGTTATACTATTATATTATTAGAATTGTAGTAGATAATCTCCAATGTATTTATTAAAAAACAATAATCTCAGCACAAACAAAATTATAGAAATATTAGATTCTTATTATTATTATCATTACAAATATTACAACTACCATTATTAATATTATTAATTATTACAGTAATTATTATTATTATTATTATTATTATTATTATTATTATTATTATTGTTGTTGTTGATAATCATTATTGTAATATACTTATTAGATTTGAAATTATGAAATTTAAAAAAAATTTTTGAAAGCCTTTTGAGCTTTTGGTCGAAATAAATTTATTACGGAATGACGGTTTGTTAAGTTTTTTTCTTTCTTTGAAAGTTAAATATTGCTCGGTATTTAATCTAATTTATTGATCAATATACATTGAGCTCTCTTTAGGGATTTATAAAGAGCCTTGTATTAATATATGGTTGCACCTACAGGAGCATACAGTATGGTTATACAGTGAGATTTTGAGGATCCCAGGTGGAATCATCCCTTACTACCAGTCATTTGGATACCTTACATTTATATATATATATATATATATATGATATCAAAACATTATACTGCATTCAATCATCTAATGCAGGAATCCAATGATTCTCCCTCCAGCTGTGGATAAATAGTAGGGTAGAGTGTGTTCTTTAGATTTGGTAGGCTAATTGATTTAGAGGTAGGAAATCTTTGGCCTTGTGTTTTATCCTGCTTATGGTGGGATTACTAAATACATACTGCCCAACTTGTATGCCATAATCTCATCCAAATAACCGTTTTACATGGCAACTCTGAGTCAGGTTGTGTTTTTCTACTCAACATCACCAATGAAAAACTCTGAGTTTTTTTTTTTTTTTTTTATAAGGATATTTTTGATATATTTTCTTTCATACTATACAATATAACGCTCATTTAAAGACATTTTCCTTCGAAATATTCGAATCTTCTCAAATTATTTTAATTTCACTGTGTATTTTTTTCTGGTTTTAAACATGAGAAAATGAGACTTACATTTTGTTTTGGCAAAATTTGTATATGCTAGATCCATTAAAACAGTCTTTTGCTTGGATAGACCCTTGCATTCATTTAAGATATTTTGTATAAGGTTTATTCCAAGATTTTATTGTCTATAAAACCTACTTTATGAACCCCTCACTAAATCTTATTTCTTTTTTCAGCCCTTCCTATTTATTTATTACTTGTTCTGATTATTTCTTCCTTTATTCTTTCTCTTTAATCATCTCTTTCTTTATTTATTCTTTCTTTATTTATTTCTTCTGTTTTTTCTTCTTTTTTCCCCCTTTTAAACTTCATGATAATATAGACTGTACATTGTCTTTGGCACCATTCAACAAACTCAAAACAAAGGATTTACTCAATTTTTCTTTCTTGTGGAAACTGGCCAATGATCTCTCCAATTTACTTCTCCATCTCATATTTGTATTACAATTCTCTTTTTCAGTTTGTGACATCATTTTTATGATGAAAAGCACAAACCACGAATCCCACAGTCCTTTTACTGCAGTTTACAGCATGAATTTGTTTTTAGCTTAATCTTACTTTCCCAACCACGGAAAACCTTTGACAAATTGTTTGATTTTTATACAAAGTAAAAATAAATGAATGACTAAATGAGAAATACTTTATTTGATACATGTGCTATGTTTTTTAAAAAGTTTTCACACATTCTTTCCATGGTGTAAAAATATAACAATTACTAGTTCTTTGTATCACCTTCAGCTGGGTAAGACATCATCAGAAGGTGTTTCCTGTTTATGACACTGAACTGCATTAAGAGGTGGGACTCCAGTGTACTGGGTATGTACCTCTTCATTTTCATTACACTCAGATCCACTGACTTAGAATAGTATTACCTGTTAGGGTCCCATCTATGGGTCAAATATATCTATTTGAAAATTATTAGTATTAAGAAAAACATGATATGATATAATTGTGTGCAAATTATGTATAACTAAAATGTTGGCATAACTAAAAAAGGGCTGATATACAAAAAAAAGAAAAGATAAAGCAAACCAAACATATACAACAATCAGCCAGTGAGGAAACTATGTTGGAAACAGATATATGTATTAATCCAATTCCTCTACCATAGGCAGGATGCTAAAGAACCTAGTCATACCCATTTATATATAGCTGGTGGGAGAAAGAATGAACTCATGCCTTTCCCTAGGGCCTTAGCACTAAGTAAGATGTAAGTAGCTTCATCTAAAACTTAAACTTGGGCTGATGAAGCCTTTTCCTTAGACAATAATCATGCCTCCAAGAAACCAGATATAACAATATACAATTTGGTCTTTGATCATTTGATTATTCTTGAATATCAACACTGAACCATTATTAAATAACCATAGCAAACTTAGGTTACAGTTAAAACTTCAGAAATAATTAAAATAAAATAGATAAAGTTGACCATCATTCTCAAGATAATTAAGGGTATTTAAGTTTCTTTTGTGATGGATAACAAGTTGATCTTAAGATAATGTTAGTACTCAATAACAAGTTTTATCAATAATGGCAGCCTCATATGTAATGGCCTCGTGCCGGACTAAGTAAAATAGAGAAATATTTTAGTGGAGACGTAGTTTTAATTTCTTGCTTATTTGTGTGCAATGCAAAGGGACTGATGATATGGCCATATGCTTTGTGGCTAGTCTGCTTTCACCTGAAAACAACATGAATTTCATGTGCTTTTTTTTAAACAAGATTAATTAGTTACAGCTCCACAAAGAAAAGAAAAAAGAAGAAATGAACTCAGGAATACATTTGTCATTTCTTTATTCACTTCTCTGGTTTTGTTTTCTGGTGACGGATTGTAAACTTCACTCTTCCACTTAATTGGGTGGACTCTAACTCTGGTTTCTTGGATTGACTCATTTTGGGACCAAATAGTGAGTGAGGGAGAAACTCCAGTTCAATAGCTAAAACCAACAACTACTTCTCTGGATTGCCACTACTGATTGTTTCCCTTGAATATATGGGGCCCCAACTTCCGGACAAGAAAACTGCTTTTCCTGCATGGTGCCCCAGGTCTAAAGTACCTTAAAAAATTATTTTCCATGTCTACTGGCATCTGATTGTACTAGTGCTGATGTTTTCTGTTTATTATTTAAAATTAACCCTTTCATCATGAGAAATCCTTTCTTTCTATTTAATTATCTATTAAAATCTGCTGAATTCCCGTATTCATTTAGCTAATAATCTGATACACATACATTCAGGTATATACATATATCCTATGCCTATACAGATGCATGTACATACATAAACTCTATGTCTATATGGTTATATATTCATGTAAATACAATTGCACTTCCACACATATTCATTATTGCACCAATGCATGTGCACCTAAGATTAGAAAAGTTTCTAGTATTTCAGTAAGGAAAGTGAGGTAGAGTCTGAAACATTTTCAAAAGAGATGAGATCTCTGAGAGAAAGTTGAAATTTGATTGCATTTTTTGGATCTGCATTTTCATTTCTTATGTGCGTGTATATTGATTCCAGACAAAGTGAACATTTACTATATATAAAATGTATATACTGAGGGAAATTTAATAGCAATACACATAGTTTCATTTTCCTATTAAAAATTACACCCCAAACAAATTCTTTTATAGAAAACTTTTTTCTTGTAAACCAAAGAGAGCAGGCTTTTACTATTTCTTGTGGAACTATCAAAATAGTTATTATTAGGTATTATTTTTTACTGAACTCTAAACATTTTACTCCAGCAGAATGCAATCTTTGAATTAAGTCTTGTTGAATGGTTGTTGTTTTTCTACTTTCCATTTAAGTAAATTTCACAAGTGCTTGGACTGCTTCATATTCCTATTTTTTGGTTACAGAATTTAAATACTGTTGAGTTTGGTAATAAATAATAGCTAATAATATGAAAAAATAATAAGATACTGGTTTTAGAAGAAAATTGATTTTTTCATAAAGAATTGTTGGTGTGTACTACTTATCTGATAGTGTCTCAGTTGGCGGTTTTCTCATATTTTAATCCTTTCTTTTTGCAGTAAGAAAGATTCAAATATCAAAAGTCAAAAGTTGGACTCACCTGAATAAGGGAAACTTTGGTAGAATGAATGCGTCTGGTACTGAGATTCTTAATCTCAGCATAAATGGGAATTGCCTCCTTCAAAGTGTAGCCTTTTCGTTCCAGTTTAATGGAGGCTGTAACGGTGCCTGCCACACAGCACCAAGAGCCAACAGCTTCGTAGGTGTCATTTTCCACCGGCAACTGCAATGAAAACACATGTCTTACATTATACATAACTTACAATTTTTAAATCCATATTGTCAGTTACTGCAAATAAATTTTTAAAAGGGCTGAAGTGCATCCTAGAAAATTTTGTTTCATCAAAAAATAAAATAAAAAAGATGAACAGATGTTTAACTTCTTTAAACTGGCCTGACTCCTAAAATTATCCTCTAGATGCTTTCAGTAATCTCTGTTTTCCTTACATTTCTTACACATCAAATTATAGGCAATTCTCACAACAATATGTCTTTGATCACCCTTTTTATCAAATATCTGCTAGAAGGTGGTGGCTGTGGGTCTTATTTTTCTGGGGATGACCAATTCTATTTGATGGTAAAGTTACAGTTCAGGAGTTTGGAGAATGTGGAGTACCTCTTCATCAGCATTACTCCCAGGTCCCCTTTGGCCAAAAGTGTTAGTACCTTGTACCATATATGGGTCAAATAGAAAAAATGAATTCTAAAAGATGTTTAAAAAATGTGTATTTACAAAAATTGAGTACTCATAAAGAATGAATAAGATAAAAAATCTTTGGCATAAAATGACCTACTGAGTTGACATGCTGTAATGCCCACCCAACTAAAAAAATCTATGCTTAGGTAAGTCTGGTACAAGGTTATAGCTGTTGAGTTTCTCTTAAAGAGAAAACTCCCTGCAGTTAAATGATAGTCTGTTAGATTACATCAGGGATTACCAAAATAATGAACGTGGGCCACATTATTATTGTTTTCAATACTTGCTAGCCAGAACAAAAGCTCTGAGAAAAAGATGTAAAACAAAATTTATCTTTAAATGTTATATTCAGGGATGAGTGGTGTAAGATGCACAAAAACAAAACATCAAAGAGCGCAGGATTAGCAGAAAGGTTTAGTGAGATTTGTGAAACTGAAGTTTGCCTTTCAAGATATCATCAATGTTTGGTTTGGAATTGCTACATCCAAGCAAGAGAATTACATTCAAATGTTTATCCGTCAATTTCATTTGATGGGTTGATTTCACATATTTCAATTTTGAACGTCTCGCATTCTGTAAATTTTAACAAACAAATTCATGTACTGTCAGCAGGCCTGATAAAATGCCTTTGCAAGCCAGATCCAGCCATGGCTGTAGTTTGGTGACCGCTGGATTAGATTGATAATTATTGCTAGGGATATTTGATATCTATGTAGTATAACAAAGTTTTGAACAAGGCCAGAAGTGTGATCTATATCTATGTAATATGGTTTAAAGTTACAAATGTAAGGTTAATCTGTCACATGATCACATTTATGTTTTTATTTAATAAGCTATTTACTTAGTTTTGCAAAAGAATCAAATTTACTACCAATTGTCTGTTAGATTAACTTTCTAATCATTATATCAACAAAGTGTAATGGTTAGAAAGTATTTATATGTTATATCACTTAATGAAAAACATAAAACTTTTCTATCCTAATGGAATCAGAGCTAATATATTATCAGGGAGTTAGATTCGAATAGAATAATAGAATTGAATTAGAATATAACAAGGGAAATAGATTAGAATAGACTATAGAATATGAGAATGAAAAACAAACAGAATAATGAAATTAATATAGAATAGAATAAATAAATCAAATAAAAATCAAATAGATGATTTGAGCAGAATTGAATAACATTATTATGATAGAGTAAGGATGTTATTTATTAGAATAGAATGAGGGATTTTGATTACAATGAATTAGAAGAATCAATACAATAGAATAATTAAATCAGAATAGAATAATGGAATTGAATGAGAAGAGAATAAAGTAATTGAATTAAAATAGAATAAAGGAATTAGACTGAAATAAAACAATCAAACAAAATTAGACAGGAATAAAGAAATTAGGCAGATGTATATATTTTAATACTACATTTTTCACTGTTTCTAGAAAATATACAGTTTTAGTTGCATTCACTGTTGAGAAAGAATATTGGTTTTATTTTTGCTTAATAAGCTACGATAAGTTGTCATACGTGATAATAAGTTCATAGTGGCATGACTCTTGTGTTAACTGCATATCATTCTCTATTTTTATGTTTTACTCAAGAGCAATTCAAAGTAAACTTATATCCTTTACCAACTGTAAATTTAGGGAAAGTCATTTCTGTTAATAAAAAAATGTTGATTACATGAAAATCAAAAATCATTAAAAAAACAGGGAATAGAATTGACTGCTGACACATGTAATCAATGAGATGTCATGAATAGTTTCCTTTTTTTAGAATAACGTTTTTGCTATGCAGGTCAAATTGAATCTTTCAGATCACAAATATGAAAATAATCAACATGCTTAGCTTACAATAAAAAAGAAACAAAAAACAAAAAATCTATTATTTTGACAAAAAGATCTTTCCTTCTCCTTGACCAGTTTCTACAGTATTAAAGAACCCAGTCAGCCTCACTACTTTCCCATAGCTGGGGAGAGAAAAGTTGGATTTTCCATGAGCATTAGTGCTATGTAAAATGCAGACAGCCTCATCCAGGGTTTGAACTTGAGTCAAATTCTTATGATAATAATCATAAGTACTCATTATATGTTCAATTACCAGATATATTCATTTACAATGTCTTTGTTACTGGCATATTAAGAAAGATTAAGGAGAAGAATGTATGAAAGTTGGTAACTGGTTTCTGTTATTGATATCATGTAATTC
>CM042146.1:41532769-41575269 GCA_023376005.1 Doryteuthis pealeii | reverse complement strand
GACTGTTTTTTCTATGTATACTTTGCCTCTGCTTTATCATGTATTATTTTGTTATGGGCTTGACTTGAAGGAGATGTTTATGAAGAGTCAAATCACTCCTCAATGTTGTCCTGATGTCATATGGAGTACATATTTTAAAAATCTTTTTGGCCAAGCTGCTGACATAGGGCAGCCAGACTTTGGTAAGATTTTGTCCTCTGTCTTGTGATCCAGATTTTGTGTCGCTGATGTTATGCTCTTGAGGTAATTGTTTCGATGGATGGTATTTGTTAAGCTGTCAATTTCTTTTTGACATACATCATCACTGCTCATGGCTTTTGCTCAGTGGTGTAGGCCGTGGATGATTCCTTACTTTACATAGTATGGACGGTGGGAGTTGAAGCTGATGAACTGTCTGGTGAATGTTGAATTTTAATGCACAGATGAACTGAATCCTTGCTCTGTGTGAGGTATTAACACATCTGTGAAGGACAATTTGTTATCTTTTCTTTCTCCATTGTGAACTGTATAGACAAACAAATTGAGTTCACATGATCCATAGTACTTGAACATCTTCCTAATGGGTCCAGAGAATTAATGTGCAATCTACATATCTAAGCCACATTGACGGCTTTAGTGGTGTAGATCCTAATGCCATCTCTTCAAAGTATTCCATGTATACATTAGCCAACACTGGAGACAATGGTATTCCTATAGCCAGGCCCTCTTCTTCCACACAGAAAGTCAATCCATCAGATTATCTAAAGGGATACAGGTGCATTCTTCTAGCAAGGGATTTACAGATAATTTATCTTGTACAAATTTTAGAGTCTTATCAGTATCTTTGTGAATGAACTCACATTTAGATTCACCATTGGTTGGAATGAATGGGAGCATTGCTGATTTTTTCCACAAAGTGGGTGGAATTCCTGACATATGATGATGACCTACCTGTCAATGGGGGTGACTATCTCCACATGATAGTGGCTCAATGGGTAACATGCTGATCCTCAGCAGTTCATAATGGATGTTAATGTAATAGCATCCTTATGAATCTTGTCTGCTGGTAGTATTATGATATTCTCACACCAAGTCAAAGTCGACCTGGGAGTAATAGCAATGAAAGGGTAACTGCAGTAAGTATCTTCTAAACCCACTTACAGGCCAGGTGGACTTTTGATATTTCTAAAAATGATCATTATGTTCTTGAAAAATAGATTTAACTTCATATACATTTGAATGCATTTTTATTCTGTCTCCAAAAAATTCTATATTACTTTTCAAATAAAAGAATATATAATTAATTTTAAAACACAATTCAGAAAAATAATAAACTATGTTTTTTCCAAAAAGAGAGAAAAATATTCTTTACTTACAGCTGCATCAGGCTCAGCATTTAAATCGAGGGCGCTTATCACAGCAAATTTGCTTTTTCTCTCATGGTGTGGCCCGTCTGGTGTGTATATTGTCATCCTTGCAAAGTAACGTAACCGGCCATGTTTACTTTTGAAAGATGACGGCAATCTTTGTGGAAGATTAAACTCAAATGGAAAGTAATAAGATCCTGGGTGTAGGAGAGCTTCATCCACCTCTTTCTCACCTGAAAGAAAATTGTAAACATCTTATATATATATATATATATATATATATATATATATATATATATATATATATGAGTGTGTGTGTGTGTGTGTGTGTGTGTGTGTAATGTGCATTATGTAGATTAAAATGCATTATACAGAAATCAAAAAAATAGAATACAAGATTTAGTTTTAACAATCTTTAAAATTTAACACTTAGCAAGAAACATCATAAATATTGGTGCATTTAGAAAAGTTCAGAAGAACTTACTAAAGAGATTTGAAATTCTAAGTAGGAAACTAAAGTAACCACATAATAACTTTACTAAAACCAACAAAAGTTTAGTGTATAATCTTGGATTAGTGACAAGAATTACTGTTACTTAACCACAAGATACAACTGATGTAAAAAACTGAATAATTACAAAATAATAATAATAATAATAATAATAATAATAATAATAATACAAGCAGAAATACATCAAAAACCAAAAAACAGAAATGGGAAGAATAACAACTATATGGGTACTTGAAACTGAAGAGATTTCACATCAGAAGACATGGACATGGCTAAGAGGAGGAAATCTCAAGAGAGAAACCGAATCTCTTATAATCACAGCACAAGACAATGCAATAAGAACAAACTATATAAAGTCAAAAATAAATAAGACACAGCGAAATAGCAAGTGCAGAATGTGTGGAGAATGTGTGGAGACAGAGACAAAACAGTTAATCATATAATAATTGAATGCAGCAAAGAGAGTACTAGACTAAACATGACACTGTGGGAAAGGTGATCCACTAGGAATTGTGCAAGAAATTCAAATTTCACCATACAACTAAATGGACAAGCCTGAACCTGTCCTGGGGCTTTGGGATACAGCCAAATTATCTTATCCTGGCCCAGAGACCAGACTAGTATTGATTAACAAGAAGAAGAGAACCTGTCATCTTGTGGATTTTGCTGTCATGGCTGACCAACGAAATGAAAGAAAGTGAAAAGATAGACAAATATTTGGACCTTGCAAGAGAACTGAGAAAACTGTGGAACATGAAGGTGAAGGTCGTTCCAATTGTAATTGGTGCCCATGGAATGGTCCCCAAAGGACTGGAAAGAATATGGGTGAATTGAAAATCAGAGGAAGAATCAAGACCATCCAAACTACAGCACTGTTAAGATAGACTAGAATACTCAGAGTTCTGGAGACTTAAGAAGACTTGCTGTCACTCAGCCTTTAGTGAACCAGTGGCTATGGCAGGTGTGAAAATCTTGATAATAATAATAATAATAATAATAATAATAATAGAATTGGGACCGCCCAAACTACGGCATTGTCAAGATGGTCTAGAGTACTCAGAACAGTTCTGGAAATCTGAGGAGACTTATAATAATAATATTAATTTAAAAATCTAAATGAAGAGCAGTAGATCAGATGTAAACAATGTCAAAACAAATTCTCTAAATAACTTTATCACAGAGTAAAATTGAAAAAAAAATTCCTTGTGAGAAAAATTGTGGAATTTGAAGGTACCTATTTCATGAAGAGCAAACCATATTGAACCATGGATTTATTAACATTTTGAATTTATAGAGTAATAAAAAAAAGTAATGAAATAGATGGTATGATAACAAGGGATACAACAAAAGGGCATCCAACATTGACATAATATATATATATATATATATATATATATATATATATATATATATGTATGTATGTATATCAGGTATACAGTAAAACTCACTGTTGTAAGGGAAAATTCAGTGAGTTTTTAATATCTATTATTAACTTCATATTTGTGACCTAAAAAATATTAATCAGTTTTCTTAGTTTTTACTGAGACGGTCATGCCACATAATTCTATTCCTTATAGCACACACACAGACCAACATCTCAGTTGGTAGGCCATCCGACTAGGAACCACAGGGTTCAGGGTTCAATACAGGCCCAAGCCAACTTAGCGTATGAGTAGCACAAGGATCTGTGTGGTAAAGTGAGCAGTTGATGGTATGTGTGGAGCTCCACCGCAGATACCAAAAACAATCTCCTTGGTCTCGCACTACTGAAAATGGGATAGACTCCCTTATTGCATGGCTGATACCGATTCTAGGCCACCCCAACGACTTTATATATATTGAGAGATAGATAGATAGATAGATAGATAGAGGGAAATATATATATATATATATATATATATATATATATATATATAGAGAGAGAGAGAGAGAGAGAGAAGAGAGAGAGTATGTGTGAATTATATTTTAGTCTCTTCCTTTAAGGCATATCAAAACTTTTAAGAACTCTTTCAAAAGTCTTCAAAAGTCTTTTTCATCAAAAACTTTCTCAAAGCCAAACAAAAAAAAAGATAAAAAGATTTTGACAATATCAATGCTACTTGAGAACAATTAAAATAGAAAAGCAGGTACTTACAAAGAAATATTATTTCTGATTATCTTATTACTTATGTTCATCTTATATATATATATATATATATATATATATATATATATGTATATATATGTATATATGTTGGTGTGTGTGTGTGTATGTGTGTGTGTGTGTTTGTGAATACTTTTTAAATCAAAGGTTAAAAAAATGATATTTCCTAAAAATGTAGCTGGAGTGTACTCATTTATAGACAATACTAGAATTGTATTGATTCATCACTCCATGGAGTAAATCCTGTGGACTATTCTATCGAATTGTCTACATATATTGACACTTGCCAGACTAATCTAGGCTTTATAGATATTTACAATTGTAAAGGAGAGAGCCAGTGTACTTACCTTTAACAGGTAAAACTGTTGTATAATTGAAGACTTCTTCATCTGAGGCTTGAATGTCACTGGATGTCATCCATTCCACTTTAGCCTCTCCGATTGCTTCTAGACAAACTGCTGCAAAGAGACAAAGTCAGGATATCAGTGTTATAACATAAACAAAACGCTTCCAAAATAAAACAATACAATATCATTTAACAGGATTCTGTTATCTAGTATTATTCAAAGATATTTCATGGAGTGGAATACACACACATTGAACGAACCCAGATACACCCATAGACTTTGTGTATTCTTCAAACTCCCGATGGATTCTTACCCTAAATATAACCAACCCCCGTTCGGTTGTATATACAAATATACAAACGAGTCTAAGAACTTTTTTCGGAGGAAATAAACTTATAACTACTAATATGACCGGTATTTAAGCCTTTTCTTTGCTAAATATATATATATATATATATATATATATATATATATATATATATTGTGACTTTAATTGCCTAACAATTGCCTCCTTGCATAAAACTGTGTCACAGTTTTAGTAGTAGGTGTTATCATCATCATCATCATCATCATCATCAAGTTGCAGTGATAGCACAGATTACCTTGACTCTTCCTCTTGTCATCTGTCCCTATTGGCCATTGGTATTGATATGTCCTCTACACAGCCTCCAGAGTCTGCAGATGAATGTAAGTTTTTACTATTCAGCCTTCACTGGTGTGTCCATCTGCAGGTGTCCACAGGAGAATATCACTTATGAGTTGGTCCCTGTATCTCAAGCAGTGCCCACCATGTCTTGTTCATCTTACTTGGATGGGAGCTAAGTGGCTGTATAGGATCTGTTTGAAACAGTATGCAGCATTCTTTTATTGTTCCCATCAACCTTTTTCTCCAAGTTTTTTCCTTTAAACAACACCACTTCTTCCACCCCACACATTCACCTCACATCCACTATGTGATCCCATACACATCATCCCCACCACAACAGCTACATATAACCCCTAATAACTTCCCAAACATTCCCCCCACATCATCAACAGTTGACCACACTCTCTACCCAATCACGACTACAAGACGCTTGCCATTAAGAGAATTGAATACTTCAATACAAGAACTCAGCTCGTCCTGAAGAAGGTCTGAAAGACCAAAATGTTATAGCACCAACATTACCACCAGTAATAATCTTCCATCCAGTATAACATCCTGTGTTTGTCTCCTTTTCTCCATATACATATATATATATATATATATATATATATATATATATATATATATATATTTATTTATTTAAGTCATCAATACAAAGTTCGTCTTACCAATGGTTTCAGATGTTTATCCATCATCAGAGACGTCTCTGATGACAGATAACCATCGGTAAGACAAACTTTGTATTGGTGACTTAAATAAAAAAATAAATACAGCTCTTAAAGAAATAACTGAGCACTTTATATTCATTTCTCCAATATTAATAACAAAAAAAAATTATATATATATATATATATATATATATATAGATAGATAAATAGATAGATAGATAGATAAAAGGGTATGAAAAACACACTTTGTTATTAAAATGAATATATTTTTATATCCTTTTTCATTGCTGATATTATATATACAAGAATAGAACATAACAGGCTTCCTACAGAGAAAGGCAGCAAAGCATCTATAACACAAGCCTAGTAAAATATTTAGCCCACTCAGGGGATTTGTTGCATATTTGCAATGCCAAATCATATACAAATTATACACAAATTCAAACTACAAAGGTAATCTGAAGGAAATCTAGAAAGTATTATACATGAACGTGCAGGGTTGGGAATAGCTAACCCTGTATCGTGCAGAATGAAGGCAGTTCATTCGGGACAGTTGAACACTTCAAAGATGTACTCACCCAGACTTTACGGCTAATATGCAGTTATGTAAGTTTGGCATGTGTGAATGTGTGCTGTTGCCAGAGTCAAGTTATCTAAACCATCTGAAGGATTTTTTACAATTAAAAGCAAGCTAATTATGTTAATCTATTTCCACATTCTGCTGATAATACTTGTGTATATTGCAAAAAGATCTGCTAATCTGATCTGAGAAGGTGCATGGTGGTTCATAAGAAATCTATTGAAAATCTAGAACAGATCAACCCAGTTATAGTGACATAGTTTATTTATATATATATATATATATTTGGAGAGTGCTAATTTTTCTGATATATATTATTTTATTTGAACGTACTGTTCCCTTATGAATATTTAATAGATTTATTCAAAAGCAGAACTGGAAACTTATAAACATATGCACACATATATACACACACACATACACACATACATACACACACACACACACACACACACACTCTCTCTCTCTCTCTCTCTCTCTCTCTCTCTCTATATATATATATATATATATATATATATAGGAGGAAAAGGGTTGTATCCTTGTTACTAACCTGTTATCTTTTTTTCAATGTTGAGACTAGTAACTGCAAATTTAATTGCCAAGGACAATATATTCATCCATTTCTGATAACCTTTGACCATTTACAAGATGACATAAAAACACAGCAGAGAACTGCTGCATGCTCTTAATGCAAATATAGAACTTAAACTGCAACACATCACTTCCTGCTGCACAAAGGCCAATAAAGTTTTTATCCTTGACATCTTATTCAGGTTCCTCTGATGCCAAAATTGACAAACAAGTGATTTGCTAAAGTAAATATGTAGATAATTACAACAACCTCAAGAAAGATACTAAAGTTAATGCCAAGAAAGCAGTAGTTCCAACTACCCCTTAGTATCTAGTATCATATTTTACCTCCCCGAGCAAATCCAGCAATGCTGCCTCTGTACCATCCTCAATATCAATTGAAGCCTGCTCAAACCGTCCTTCGGGACGGGGGTCCGGTGTGCTTCGGCCACTGGACCAGTGAGTTGTGTTAAATTAATAGCGTCGATCCCAGGGGTCTGTCCCCCCAGGCAATACCTGCCCCCTGGGTTTATTACCCAGCGCCTGAGGCGCCCCCCTTGAGGGTGAATACTGAAGTGATCGATGCAATTTTTGTTCTTTCCCACCCATGAGCTTTGGCTTATGGGTGGGCCCACATTAAAACGAGGCCTTGTGCCCAGCCCATACAAGTGGGGTATGAGACAAATATTCCTTCTCAAACTATGCTGGGTTACTCATATTGTTAGAATAGAATAGATTTCACTTTTGGAAAGCTGTCTAATGTTACTGTGTCAGAGGAGTGCTTTGAAAAGGTGCAAACATATCCTAAAAAAAGGACACATATATTGTGACATTGATTGGTGACAGTAGATAACTCTGGCTGCCAAGATAGGTCAGAGTGCTAGACCATTACCCAAGCCACTTCACTCTTTGAGAACAACTAAAGAATCAGTGTTTAGGAAAAATAGGCGGTGCCACAAAACCAGGATCTTTTAAGATTTCCCTCTGCAGCGGATGTGGCTGATTCTGCTTATCATGTATAGACCTAATTAGTATTGAATCATCAACAAATGAATTATTGCAAAGTCAAGTTGACATATATTGCAATATATATATATATATATATATATATATATATATATATATATATATTGAGAGAGAGACAGAGACAGAGACACAGAAAGATTGTAAGAGTAGGATAGCTATATAGATTCATAGATAAAACCAGACTTACTTAGGTGGTTAATTAAATAGAGTGAATAAAACGTTTTTAATAATGAAAGACAAAAAAAAACACATCAAGAGATAAGTGTTTATATTGCTTGATCAGTAAGAGTTTATGTGAGTGTATTTATAAATTTTGAATCATGTCAGTAAAAAGAGTTAATAGCAAAATCTAATTGTTAGATGATATCACTTTATTATGATGATGCCAAAACAATGTATGAATTAATAAAAAATTCCTAAAAACCTACTACCCCATAAAACTCATCAAAACAGCCATAAACACAGCATTATCCATGAACAGACAAGAGCTCCGTAAATACAAAAAATACCTAAAAAATGATTGAATCTCAACGGTTTTCCCCCATAGGCAATACATACACAAACTATCCCAATCACTACAGAAAGAGTTCAAAAACTTACAAGCTGACCCCAAAATAAAATCCACCCTCCATAAACCACTGATCAATGCTAAATGACAACTACCTAGCCTACACAATATCCTCACTGCACCAAAAACCATCTACACAAAAACATACATAAAGGCAACTACAAATGTAAAAAACCAAGGTGCCTAGTATACAAACACCTAATAACAGACTCCCCATTCACTATACCATACACTAATATCAAGATCCAGCCTCAACTTAGCAGCAACAGCACAAATGTCATATACTATATGATCTGCACCAAATGCAAAGACAGCGAATATATAAGAGAGACCCAAGCAGCCTTTAGACTTAGATTTAACAACCACAAATTAACCATTAGACAAGAGTCCCAATATGCACCCATAGCAAAACACAAACAACATTACACACTAGACAACCTGAAATTCATCCTAATAGATCACAACTTCCCATCCACACAAAAATGCAAACAAAAAGAAACAAAAAGAAAAAATGGATTGTTCACTTACACCCCCCCACAAATGGTTAAAACTCAGATCTAGGTAACTTAAATGCTAAAATATATTTACCACACACAAGGCAACCAAAGTTTTACAAACCTAAATACCCTCCCATCCCAGCCACTTTCAACCCAGCCAGTGAATTAGTAGTGGACAGGGGAAAAGCTGAACATCAAAGACAGGTCGAAGATATGAGCACCCACTGAACTATAGAACACCAGAGACTACAAGAACATAAACATTTGTAAAAGAAAGATATAATCTATCGAAATTTCAGGAAAATAAAATGGAACTTAGTACATAATATCTAACTCAGATTTTCAATTATTTTACTCATTTCTCTCATGCAACCCAAAAACTATTTTCACATGGATAAATAATATATATATATATATATATATATATATATATATATAGATAGATAGATAGATAGATAGATAGATAGATATAATGTATACACACAAATTAGACTCATCAGATATATATATATGTACATGTGTATGTATGTGTGTGTGTGTGTGTGTGCATATATATTCGTTCTGATTATATGTTTCATCAATTTAAAAGTAAACTAATTAGAAGCATTTCAGCATTTCTGTTTGAATATGAACACTGTCATCTTTGTAGTCTTTCATGTCTCCATTACAAAACTCTTGGAGCCTTATAACTTTACTGATGATCATCCTGAAGTTCCATTGAGAAAATCTGAGCAAAATAATTGGAAAGCAAATGAGGCTGCAAAACTCTTTGAGAGGCTTCCTGCTTCTTTGTAGACTGATAAGGACTCTTTAAATTCTTCAATTCACTGTTGGAACAAACTTATGCAAAGTACTCATTTAGTTTTCTCTTTTTTTTCAGGTCACTTCATGTTTTTCACTTTTTCTATCAACATACATTTATTCATTAAATTTATCAGAACAGATTTTAAGGAATAATGTAGAATAATGAAAAAAACTTCATCTTAAAATTTCCGACAGCATTAGAGGACTCAAAAACATATCAGCCAAAACATTGAAATAAAATAATAAGTATGAAGATAGTAGCCTAGTAGTTGAAAAAGTTATTTTGTTTGGTCATTGGTTGATGGTGGTGGTGGTAGTGGTGGTAGTGATGGAGAGATGACTATAATTGTGTTGGTGGTGTCATGGTGATGATTGCTGTTGTGTTGGTAATGGTGGTGCTAATGATTGTGGTGGTGGGGGGTATGAAAATTTCAGGATTCCTTGTGCCAATTAGGTGCAATTTTTGAAGAACAGGAAATCCGTTCCTGTTATCGCAGAATTTCAGTAGCAAGTTTGTTTAGGTGAATTTGTTCAAACTACTCTCACCTTTCAACAGATGACAGGAGATTAAAAAAAGAAAAAGTTGAAAATCAGACAAAAATGCCTAATGCTTCCTGCACCTGACCACTCTGAAAACAACAACCAAAAAAGAAAATTGTTGGCCACACTTCCAGAAATAAGTATGATGGAGAAACCATAGATGGAAGCGATGAAATGATTTTGATCCAAGTGTTCATCTGTAAAGGTTATTTTCAAATTTCTAAAACAAAAAGTTGCAAAAACAAATCTTTAAAATCAAAAATCAAATTTGTTTTAAACAGAATGCTGTCAGATTATATTGAAAAATCATGAATGAGGATCAGTTAACAAGATAGGTATGCACTTGGTTGTTGGATATTTATTAGATATGCAATGGTTATTGGTATTATGATACAATTTCTAAAAGTAATGTTGTTTAAAACAATAATTACCCTGAATACTGTTATTACACTATAAACAAAACCTTTCATAGATCTCCAAAAGGCACTTGTTACTGTTAATCATCAGATGATTTGGTTCTACTCAACTTTGTATTTTCCCAAACCAAAGGTGAAATACAACAAAAGATCAATTTTTTAAGTGGTGTGCTGATAGTTTGAATTCAAAATTTTCCTTCTTCTAGACTGGTTGTCTTGTTAAGGATAGAGAACCTAATCTGAGCTACTATTTACCCTTAATTGTGGGAAGAAGATAGATTCATGCCTTTCTCAAGAGTATTAACACAAAGTGAAATATAATCAGTTTTGCCAAGGATGTGAACTCAGGTCACCAATTCAATTTTCTATAATGTTAACCATTATGCTTAGTGTGCTTCTTTGGTCCTGACATGATGATGTGGATACATGTGTAAGTTTTTATGGCATTCACCCGAGAGCCAAATTAGTCACTAATATAGTGAAACATCAACCTGATGCAAAAACAAGTCCTGACAGTTTTTTTTAAAGGATTTACTTTATCCTGATGATTGTGACTTAGTAACCCAGAGTCTGACATGGAGGATCTTATAAACTCCTTTGACTTTAGGTTGTTTAACAATAAGTTTTAAAATGTCAGTCTGTATGCATTATCTATCTTCAGGCAAGATATAAGAGGAATCAAATATTCTTGTGTTTGACCAATATTTTGTTGTAGATCAGTCCATCTATCTTGGTTGTACATTCTCACAGTTTAAATCTTTGAATTATGAGATTCCGCTATCAATGGTAAAATCAGCCAATTCTTTAAAGCAATTAGATAAAGAGGTGTGAAGTCAGCATGTTATGAAAGTATCAACCAGTACATGTCAAGCTTGTGTTCTTTCAACTATTTTGTATACCTGTGAAATATGGGTAATGTACAAACATCATCTAAAAATCTTAAAGAACACCATAAACACAAGATAAAATGTGAAACATCAAAATGGACTTCCATTTCACTGGGTACAGAACTTCTTGAAAGTTGTTGAATCCCAAAGTTTTATTCTCAAAGTTTGATTCCTAAAAAAAAATGAATGTGTAATTTTTAAAAAGTCATCCAAGTGAGAAAAATAAAGTAAAAAATGGAATCAGTTTGAACCCTGAGGTTTTCATATCTTGTATAATATAAGAATGTCAATTTAATTTTACAACTTTCAGAGATAGAAAGCCACATTGGGATTCAGAAAGAATGACTGGTGTAATATGATCTTCTAAACAGTTCATAAGGATCCTGGCAACTACCTTCCCAACAATAGAGAACAAAGAAATTACCCAATTATCATCACAATGATATTTGAAGGTTTCTTGAATAGAGAAATGAGCAGTGAGGCATCTTCAGCTGAAACTGAGATATTCATTTCATGGTGGTTGGTACAATAAGATTAAGGCTGGTCAATTCAAGGAATTCTTCACTGATTCAAAATGGATTTTCTGTGCCCAGGAATTAATACATGCAATACTGACTGAAGAAGTTTATTATATGCATTCATTTGGTTTAGTTTCTTTGTTTCTTGGCATATCAATATTTTTGGGTTACTTAATGCCAAATAAACCCTTATAGAAAAATGGTTGTGGTACTATTTAACCCATAACTGGAGCACGAGAAGGTTCATACATTTCCCAAGGATAGTAGTCAGAAAGTGAATGTAAAATAGTGTCTGAGGTTCTTACTATGATGTTGCAATCCAGTGAATTAACCACTATACCATAGGGACCTCCCCACTCATTATATGTATAATTCAAATGTGTTCATTATGGTTTTACTGTAGAAATGTATCAATAATAGCCAGGAATTAATTAGTCATTAATAATAATGATATATATATATATATATATATATATATATATATATATATATACACAGGGTGTTCAGGATAAATTTGACATATTTATATTTGGTTATTTTTCCCCACAGTTTGGAGGTATTGACACACACTATGCATCATTTAAAAGCTTGGACCCTTCTTTATTCATATACATGATGACAGATAGAATGGATGACTGGAACCCACCTGAATCATTGAAGAGAATAACTTGTATAATGATGATATGCACCGGCTATCAAAATAATATTATGGTTGCTGCCCAATGCTCCCTGAACACTGTAAAACCAATCAGGTATGAACTGGAGAATTGCAATGGAGACTATGAGGCTGTGTCTAGAAGAAAGCAATATAACAGATGATCTGATTGCGTTTACACAGCAGAAAATCTGCAGAAAAAAGTGTTGGAAGACCCTGGGGTTGGAATTCGAGCTTTGTCACGTGAATTGAATGTTTCAGCCTCTACCATGAAGCTTGCATTCAATGAAGACCTTTGCTACTACTCATACATACATCACAGAGGTCAACTGCTCACAGAAAAGGCCCCTGACAAAGGTGAAGATACTTCTGAGCAAAGTGAGATATCCTGCTGAACCACAAACAATCTGGTTCTTTTCTGATGACAAAAACTTTTGCTAAGATCAAAAGCATAACATGCAGAATAACAGATAGATTTTATACAGTCCAGACACACTCATTGTGTCATGCAGACTAAATTTCCCCAGACGGTGATGGGTTTCGGATGTGTTTCCTCTGAGGGTGATGTGATGCCTCTGCATTTTTTTGGAGAGAATATCAGGTTGAATTCAGATGCCTGTGTGGAGATGCTAAACACTGTAGTCATACCCTGGATATCAAGGGTAGCCAATGGTAGGCCATATGTATGGCAGCAGGATTCAGCCTCCTGCAACATCTCTAGGAAAAGTCAAAAATGGTTGTCAGCAAATTTTTACAACTACACCAGTCCCAATGTTTGGCCTTCAAACTCCCCAGATCTTAACCTTATGTATGCTGAGAAAGACACCAATCGCTGTGCCAATACTACAAAAACCCAGTAATTGACAGAATTAAGGTAGTTTTTGAGACCCTTCTCAGGGAAAGTGTAATATCAGCTTGCTACAAGTCCCTTTGCAGGATTGAGGCTTTGATCGACACTAATGGTGGTTATTTTGAGTGAAACTTATTGACAATAGTGTAATTTCTATTTCTGTTGAATTTCTTTACAATCCATTAAATTTTCTAGTTACCAAGCACCTTTTTTTTTTCCTTATGAAACGGTCAAATTTCTCCCAAACTCCCTGTATATATATCCAACAAAATTAAAGAGCTTTTGTATGAAGGATGACATGAACACAATGTTGTTGGTATTTAGTACTTGATTAAAGAATAATAAGCATATTATATCAATATCTTCAATTTTATAAAATCAATTCTGTGAATATATTTTGTATTTTTTATATGATGCAGAAAAATTCCCTAATACCTGATATTCAAAGTGTTTTTGTCAGTTGTTCAACTCTGTGAATTTCGTTTAAAGAATCAAATCATTCTTTTAGGTTTTCAGTTAATTTCAAAATAAAGCAGCACTAGCAGCAGCAGCACCAACCTCACCACCACCAAGACTAAAGACAACAACAAAATAATTCTCATAATTTTGCCTTTGGTTCTTCTTTCAAATCTAATCTTAATCTTAAACTTAATCCTTATCCTCAAAAGATTTAACTGAAGTGTCTTAGCACCAATGCTTTTTCCAAGACTACGTCAAGTTTGTTCCTGATGTCAAAAGGAATGCAATAAAAAATAAAAAAGGGCTAAAAGCCAAATGAAGACAAAAAGAAATAAAAAAAATATCTGGGTTTAAAACAAAGAAAATAAAGCAAAGCAGCAAAAACATCAGCTTGTTCTGAAAATTGTTCTGCCTTTGATAGCAAAGAATTGACAAGTGAAGAATCAAAATAATTAAAAAATTGTTCTGCCTTTGATTACAACCAATTGAAGGCAATAAAACAAGGCATTTTGCACTGTGTTTTATTTCTTTTCTTTTCAAAACATTCGACTTTTGGTTAATTTCTTTGAATGAAGTTCCTATGATTAAATAAATTCTTTGGCATTGGCTTTTATTTCAAATTTACTTAATAATGTTTACAGTAATAAAGGGTGGTGGTACTTTGTTGTTAAGTAGAAATAGTTTTTTCTTTCTTTTTCTAATTTTTATTCACCTGGAAATAACAGAAAATTCAAGCCAAGGTGGTGGCCTTTCACTTTCTCAAATAAGATTGGTTAAGCTATTCTTTTTGGTTAAGAGAAAGTTTCCATATATATATATATATATATATATATATTACTGAAACATATTCAACCATTTTAAATCTATCAAGAACTGGTTCTACAGCCTTGATATAACATGGCAACCAATTGGGGAAATGATACTCTCCCTTGAGGTTACTCTAGTAGCAATATCTGATGATCACAAATATAGAAAATTTGCGTTAAGTTTTGTTTGAAACTTATATATTTGTCCATGGAAACTATCTGAATGATTAAGAATGTTTCCAGTATCCTATGTATGACACTAAACAGAATCCATTAATGAGGTTACAATATGGAAGCTTTGTGGGGTATATCTCTACATTGCAATTGCAAAAATGCAATTGAATATATAGTTATGATTACAATCATTTACAAATTAATCAAATTTCAGCATTAGATAACCCATAAGGAGTTGATATGTTATTAATCAAATAAACCAAACCAAGAAAGCTTTTTGTGATGATTCAGTGATGGAACTTCATGTAAATTGGTAACTAATCAGCCTATAATACATATTAGGGAACAGACACTTTTCCTTGGTATTGTTTATTTAGCAGTGATATGATTGTGTGAACTTGTATACTGTACAACTTTTATGTTTATCATGCCAATGTGTCTGTGTCATGCAGAGATTATCTTAAAACATTTGACAGTCAGTTGTCTACAGTCCAGATTTGTTTTCCTTCAATTCCTGTTTTTTTTTTCAGAGCAAAAAACTCTGTTAAAACAAACATCAGATGAGATTAAGGAAAATACAATAAGGAAGCCAATATTAATTCTGAAAACTGATTTTGTAGACTATTTTGAAAAGTGGTAATGATGCTGGGTAATCATGTGAGTACTTTGAAGGAGAGTAAAGGGCCATTATCCTAGGTAGACTATCTATTTAATTAAAATTGAATATCTGGATAATTTCAAGATAACATTAAATATCTGGATAATTTCTAAATTGTATACATTTGATTGAAGAAGTAAGAATGTATTCATTTGAATATCTAAAATGACAGGTCTGTATATGCTGGATTTTTCCCTTGAGTTCAGCTTTGACTACCTATGAATTTTATCTTTTCCCAAATGAAAATCCTGAGTGAAAGGGATAGATCTTATCCACAGTTTAAAACTCTGGATTAGATTGAGGAGAATAGAATGAAGCAGCTGATGGAGATCCCTAAAGAGTACTTTTTAAACGGTTTTGAAAAATATTGAGATATTGGGTAAGTATATGAGATGGTCCCAAGAGGAATACTTTGAAGGGGACTACAGTACCATTACCCTAGGTAGGTTATTTTCTGTTGATATTAAATGGCTGTGTGTTTTCTGGATAAACCTCATGAATCTACTTCATTATTTTACATGATTCAACAATGTATTCACTCGATCATACATAATCTCATACAGATTTGCACTGAGTAAGTCTTTCTTGTGTAGCTACCTGCACATTTTCTGACAGTATATTTTATTTAATAAACACTAAAGCCAGCTGACACTTTGTTAATTCTAAACAGCACTATTTTACAGCCTCCAGTCACCTGCCATTTTGATAATCCATCTCTCTTACTGTATCCATCTTCAAGCAATTATCAGCACCGGATTCTTCATAATGCTGTTTAGTGCCAAATTATCTTTGGGGTGATTGGGTGGACCACCAGCATTTCACATCAGTACTCAAACTTTTATTTGCTTTTTACCCTCATTATTTATTATAAGTTACATTTTAGAAAATAGAGCATTCAAAGAATAAAAACAGGATTTCAAGCCACAAAACATTTTCAATGTGAAAAGATTAATCTTATGAGGCCAAAGAGTATGCTTAAGTTTCAATTGATTTTATGAAAATGAAATGTCAGTTTCAGTTTGTATCTTTTGAAGGGACTAGGTGAATGCCAAATATAGTAAATTCATGATAAATATTAATTTTCTATAATCATGAATCATAACAGGAAACTATTTTACTATCCCTTGTTATTAGATATTTTTGGCAGTTTTTGTAAAATAGTACTGCACTATCTAGTTGCTAGTTGTATCTTGATATTGCTCTGGGATCATAGGAGGGTCACAAAAATTAAGAGGGAAGGTTGGGCATTTCACTAGTATACATTTTGTATTAGTTTCACAGTGAGAAGCTGTATGTATATTTATTGAATGAAAATCAACTTGTTAAATTAATTGAATATATGAGAAAAAGTTGTTCTTAGTCAATCAACCATCCTTTAATTTGATGAAATCCTTATAAAATACCATTTTATGATAAAATTATTTACTGTTTTGCAAAGATAAATCTGCAGAAGAATTTTGGAGTAATACTTAGTTGTAGATTCAATATAGTGGTTTGATCTATGGTTAAAAACAGCAAAATTCTTACCACTTGAAACCACTCCAAGAAAGTTATCAAAATTTGATTCATTTATACTTACTCTGTACAAACATGGGTTCTTTGAGGATAATCCATCCATACCCGTATACAGTGTCTCCAGCATAATAAGTTGCTGTAGGATTATTAAAGATAATCTGAAACTTCTCCAATCGCTCCATTACAACTCAAGTTACCCTGGAAAAAAAGAGTAAAGAAAGTAAGTAAATTATAGATGTCATTTTGTCACTGGCATATAAATTGAAATGTTACTTTTAAGGAATGTACAATATTCTCAGGAAACTTTCACAGATTTATAATAAGAGACAATCCAAACATCTTTATAAAAGAAAATGTTGCAAATTAACTTAAGAGAGGAATTAAAAATCCTTGATTGCCAAATTCAGACCAGAAGATCTGATCAAGTCAATCTCAACAAAGAAAAGAAGATCTCTGTGTTGTTTCTATTTCATCAGTAAAAAAAAATGAAACTGAAAAAGTGACAACTTTAAATATATTTGGAAAATGTAAGAGAATTGACAAAAATTGTGGAACATAAGATGACAATTATATACATTATAATTGACATTCCTGGAACAATCTCAAAAAGCCTTGAAAAAGTACTGGAAAATTGGAAATCAGGCAGATGGTAGCATTATTAAAATCAGTAAAAGTAATAAGGAGGGTACTGGAATACCAAGAAAGAAATGTTGCTGTCACATGATCCTAAATGAAACTACCTGATTCCACAAGTGAAAGTTCATGTTAAATAGAATACTAAATATTGAAGATACTTATTGTCACTTTATCTCCAGTAAGAACTCTCAATTAATTCTGGTATGAAAACCCCTTGAGTACACTGTTATAAGAAATAGCATTAAGGAGAATGCTGGACATGATAGAAGATTTAATATCACTTCTTCAATGACCCATAACATTCAAAGAAGTTGGATTTCAAACTGAACACTTTTATTCAATCAAATCAGATATATTGTTCTTCTTTCACCTTCCACACTTGAGAATATCTCCTATCAGTTCATTTTTCTTAGTTAATTTGATTAAAAACAAACTTTATGTGAATAAAAAATCTAGTGGTGAATTTATGGGATAAAAGTTTTTTTATCTGTTAAATTCTTTTTGAATCAATTCTATTCTTTGATATTTTTGATCATAAATAAACAAATACTATTTACAACATATAATGCTAAAATTATACAAAATTCTAAAAAATCTGATTCATATAAAAATGTATCTTTCTTTGAATTTAGCTTGCTGATTTCTTTGGGATATGCCCTTTGAATGAAGCGAATATTTCTGTGTAATGATGTTCCATGAAGTCATTTTTAAAAACAATCAACAGTTGCTATTATGATTTCTCCCATTATTGATATCCTATTATTTCTGCCCCACCTCATATATTTCATTTGTTGCCTGATCCAAGATTTAAATTCACTTGCATCAAGCAACTAGCAGCATTTATCCAACACTTTTATCCACATTGTGACCTCAACAATCAGGATAAGCAAATGGAGACACAGGTGTTTCTAAGAAAAAAAATAATCATTATTGTGCAAACATCTACTTATAGATAAATGCACAATAATGATTATTCCTCATCTTAGAAATTCAGGTAGAAATTAAAATTTGTTAGTATGTTCCTTTACTTCAGATTGGATAATACTTCTTATAGTTATTTGTCTTCTGACTAATATCGTTGAATAGGAGAATTTCTTCAATCAAATCTTTTAATTTGATTATTTTTTTTTTTAGTTTTAATTTTTGAGGTAAATTGTTTTTATTTTGTTTGTTGCCACTGTTTTTTTTAAATCTTTTCAAAAATGACATGCTGCAACTGTCTTCTTTGAATCAATGAGTAGTTTAATACACAAACCCTTTTTGCTTTTTGTTTTTCTTTGTCTCATGTTTTTATTCATTGTATTTCTCATTCTTCTCCTTCACTTTTATTACTTTTTGTTCCTCCACCATTGTTCAAGCAACTACATGTATTTATCCATCACTTATTCTTTTTTCATCGACTTTCATTCTTTCTTTGTTTCTTTATTTACTTTCCATTTGTTTCTTTGTTTTCTATTGATCGCTTTCTTTTTTTTTTCTTTTTCTTTTTTTACATATCTTACTTTTTTCTATTTTCTTTTTTTTCTCATTATTAGATTTAAGTTTTTATATCTTAAACATTTTAAAAAAGTTTTCTTTCTTCTTTTACACTTTCTTTCCCACTTTTAGAATATTTTTCTTTTCTTTCTAACAATTATATTTCCAATTTCTTTCTTTTATACCTTTCTTCTTTCACTGACTTCAGATTTCCTTTGCTTTATCTATTTCATTCTTCTCTTCCTTTACTTCATCATCTTTTTTCTTCAGTATCTCCTCTTCCTTGCCACCTTGTGTTCCTCCTTGTGTTCTTCATTAACACGCCATTCTTATTTTTCCTCTTCTTTAATTCAACAGTAATTTTCAATTTTCAATTTCTTTATGTCATTTTCTTTCTTTTTTGTTCATTGACCACCTCATCATTCTCTACCCTCTTTATCTTCTTTATCATCAAGTCACCTCTGTTTAATTATTGCCTTATTTTTTTTATTCCAATTTCAATATCCTTAACTTTTCACCTTCTTCTGCACCTTCTTCAGTCTATCATCTTTTTCTTTCCTTCAACCTTATCACAAACTTCCACTTCCTCTTTATCTCCTCACTTTACCTCATTATCATTATTTTCTCATCTTGCCAAGAATTTCCCTTTACTGACTCAAATTTGATACTCTACCTTCTTTTTCTTCTTAGTTTCACTCCTTACTTTTGTCTGAAAAAGCTTCTTTGTATTTTTCTTTCACCTCTTCATTTCAAAATCAATTTTCTTTCTTTTTTCTTGGCCACTTTTTAAGCCGTATTTATTTACAAAAGACAAGATAATATTTCCATACACAGCAGATCTACAGCAATATACACTAGACTTTAAAAAAACCCACTGCTTTTATACAGAATATTAGAAAAATATTTTGATAAAACAGGAAAGAATTTTGAAGATAAAAAGACAAGAATTAAAATCAGTTGAAGAAAGAAATTTGCTTATGGCTTGACATCAGACACTGATCAAAGATGACCAAAGTTAGTGACCTTGAAAACTGGACCCTTTGCTTTTCAATCAAATGTTGTTGTTTTTTCATAATAACAAATGATTGAACATTTCAATTTTTATCTTTTCTGTCTTTAAAAGATTTTCATTTCTTTTTTCTATAAGAAGATGGTTGTGTCCCAAACAGACTAAGCTGATTCTTCCTCTTCCTTGAAGTATATTTTGGGTTTACAAAATGTTCATTCTCTAAATATAAACAATAAATCAATAAGAAAAACATTGGATATTTTCCAAGGTTTCTCTATTTACTTAAGTGCTGATATTTTCTTTCTTTTCAATTGCAACTCATTTTCTTTTCTTCTTTTCATTCATTCAAATTTGTTCTCATTCTTTTTTCATTTCCACTTTGTTTCTTTATTTCCTTTTTTCTTATTGATTTTTCTCCTTTCCTTTCTTTTTATTTATTTACATTTCTTTATTTTTATATTTTCCTTCTCTTTTCTAATTATTAATTTTTATTTTTTCTGTTTTTCTGTGTTCATTTTTTTTCTTCTCCTTCTTTTGCTTGTGTTTACTCTTTCTTTCAACCTTTTTAAAGATATATTTTATTTCTAATTCTCATATTTTATTTTTATGGTATTATTTCTTTCATCTTTTTCTTTCTTTCAAACCTTTTCTTTTTTCTTCTTTCTCCTTTAATTTCCTTTTTTTCTCATATTTCTTTCTCTATTTTTTTTCCTTGAATAATTTCTACATTTCATTCAATTTTTCTTCCTTTCATTGATTTTTCTCTATTTCTCTCTTTCTTAAAATTCATTTCTTTCTCTTTCCTTCCTCTCATTTCTTCACTCATTCATGAACATTTTAAAAGTTTAATTTTGTTGAAATATATTTGGTAGAGTTAAAAACAGTAGAGAAATGATGTTTCAGCGTGTTGAACAGTAGGATGAATATGTGAAATCACATGTTTCATGGCTCTATTTGAATTCTTGTATTCTATAAAAATAAAAGACGACTTATGTACAGTATAACTTTAATGTTTAATTTTTTTATATTGTAAAGCACCTAATTCTTTGTATAACCATTATAGAACTCTTAATAAATTTAATGATTACTTTATTTAATATAGATCTTCCCTATTGCTAGAACCAAATTAAGAATGTGCATTTTTTTTTGTATATGTGAAAAATTTAATGAAATTTTAAGTCATTAACATAAATAATATTTCTATGCATTTTTTTTTTTCAGAGAAAAAATGTGTGACATTTTATTAGATTATTTGTAGACTAATTTAATTAATTTGGAAGGTTTAATTTTGGAATATCTTTTCTTTTTTTCTTTTTTTAATATATTTCTGTGGAAGTTTTACATTTGAAAACTCTTATTTTAATGCAATACCACACTGTGAATTTTATTGCTTTGCTATTAATGTGTTGATTTCTTGTTTATTTTTATATTTCCCATTTCTGTCTCTTTAAATTGTTTTATTTTGCATGTTTCTTAATAATAATTGAGTTTCTGTCATGGATATTTGTGGGAGTTTTTAAGATCATGTGCTCCTTAAAGAGCTTAGATTTTTTTTATTGCATTCATTTTCATTTTTCTTTATTATTACTATTATTATTTGTTCCTTTTTCTTCATTAATATCATTATTAGTTCTTCTTCTTCTTCTTCTTCTTCTTCTTCTTCTTCTTCTTCTTCTCTTCTTCTCTTCTTCTTCTTCTTCTATGTCAGTACTACTGTATGGCTGCACCAATTGGACTCTAGCAAAATGATTGGATAAAAGCTAGATAGAAACTGTGTGTAGTCTTCAAAAAATCCTGTAAACAGCACACCATAATAGAAAAGCTGTATGGCCACTTGCCTCCTATCACACAAACCATCTGGGTAAGATAAACAAGACATGCTAGACACTGCTAGAGAAGAGCTCATAAGTAATATTTTATGGGCTCCTACACATGAACACACCAGTGTGGGTCATCTAGCAAAAAACAATTGGATACTGTGCAGTGATGTCAGAGAGAGATGTTTGGAGAAGAAGTCCCATGGAAATCCGTGCTGTCAGACACCTTGACAATGATGAGGATGATGATGTTGATAAGCTAAGTAAAAGTGCTGATATTAAATGGGGTCTGTGAAAACATTAGCCATCCAAATATTTCAACTTCACTTTCAAGACCTCTCTCTTATTAACATTTAGTATTATAGTATTATGGTGTTAGACAAGGTACAAGTGCTGATAGTCAATGACACCTGGGTAAACATTCGCATAGAAATGCCACAACACATATAAGACTTTGGAAATATTTTTCAGCTTTTTTTTCTGAAAAAAAGGGGCCTGCCTTATATCTCATTAAATAATTAAATAATACAAACAAGTTAGAAAATCAAAAATTAACCATAAAGTTTATAACTTTAGAAACTTCTTTTTCCTTTCAACCTGACAAGAGTTATTTTTTAACATCTACATGATATATAATTTGCATCATTTAAAAAAAGTTTTTGTTTAGATTCCAAATCATTTGTTTTAAATGTCAGGAAACTTATATGATTGAAGTTAAAACATGACAAAAAGAAATAAACTATTTCATTTGGGTCTTTGTCTTTCCTTCCACAACTGCAGACACAATTTTATTTTATCAAAACAGCCGAGGAGGTCATCAAGTCAATTAATTGATTTCAAATCCCAGATCAACTTTGGCAATAAAGGAATTTGATTTTCCTTGTTTCTGTTTGCTAAATTGAAAGAATCAGTAAATGGCTTTGCTGATATTTGGGGATGGCTTTGCTTTTGTGTTTAGCAAAATTGAAACAACAATTCAGAAGACAATTTTAATGAAAGTTATCTTGGGCATTTCATTTTTCTTTTTCTGACAGAATTCAAATTTAGACTAATAATAAGAGAATCAGTACATAAAAAAGCAAACAAACAAACAAACAAAAATAAAACAAAAATAAAAAAAGCAAGACTGATGCTAAAAGTTGTGAAGTATAAAAACAGACAAAAAAGATTATTATTCTAATTCTAGTCATGTTGTCTTTATTATTGTTGTTTATAACATGATGTTTTGGTTGATACATTCTTCCACATTCTAATGACCACAGAGTAAATATGCACTTGGGTAAGGTCAGTCATATAAAAATATGATAACATATTGCGTCAAAAAGCCTTAGAAAATAAATGTCGAGACAATTTTATATATTTTTTTGTTGTTGAATATACTTTAAACCACATACAGCTGATCAAGTAGTTCCAAAAATATTTGTTAAATTAGAATATTCATGAAAAATAATTATAAGAAAAAATTGATCATTTGCAAAAAATTAATAATTATCTGATGAGATCTCTAAATAGATGATAAAAATTGCAGTACCATATTGTTTGATTACAAAACATTACAACAATTCTCTAACAAAAAAACAAATCATAATAGTGGTAATTGTTTGTGAACTGCATTAATATTTTTAGTTACAGTGTTTCAATGGTGTAAAGCTTTCTAATGATTACTAATTTTCATTGTACAATTTTCAACTAAAAATAATAAAATCTTGAGATTTTTGGTTCATACGAAATTTTACTGTTTATTAAAAAACATGTATATAAAAAGTAAAACAATATAGAAAAATGAACATATTTTACTGTTTTCACTAAAGATAGCTTCATCTTAAACTTTTCAACTTAAGCAAAACATATCAATTTAATCTCCATACCATCATCCAAAACCTTACCGATATATATATATATATATATAATATATATATATATATACATATACATATATATAAAATTAATGAAAGAATAAACACATAGATGCTGGTAAAACTTTATTTATAAATTTGTTTATTCCAACTGGTTTCAGCCTTTGGACATCATCATCTATATAAATAAAAGGAAGTTTGGTATGTATGTGTCGACGTATAACTCCGAAACGGGAGGCCACTCAGATTCAAAATCTTGCATACACCTCAATATCCTTCTACCTAAGAAACACACAAAATTTGGTTATTGATTTTTTACTGATTAAGGGATATAATTAATTAATTAAACCAAAATCAACCGATTTGCGGAACTGTCCATATACCAGCTGCTGCTGATAATAAAATACAGTTCGCTGCCTGCTTTCTATTATAGCTATACCAGCAGTTTAGTTTAATTTTAATGAACAAAATCGTAGTCTAAGCTGCTCAGATTGGAATTTATTGCCTATTTATGGTCCAATCTTTATATATAGTCCGGCCAGGGACCGGGTACTTTTGCTAGTTATATATATGCATACATTCAAGAATAGTTATATGTCTACATCAGTTAGTCTCCACACACACACACACACACACACACACCACACACACACACACATACACGCACACATATATATATATAAATGTAAGGTAATTCAAATGACTAGTAAGTAAGGGATGATTTATTTGGGATCATCAAAATCTCACTGTACAACATACTGTCTGCTCTTATAGGTGCAAACATATATACTCATACAAGGATTTATATAAATCCCTAAAAAGACCCATCTGATGAGGCTAGAACTCATTTCTTGAGTTTCTGGTTGAAATAAAAAATATATAACAGGATGATGGTTTGTTAAGTTTTTCTTTCTTTGAAAGTTATATATATATATATATATATATATATATATATATATATATATATATATATATATATATGTGTGTGTGAGTGTGTGTGTGCTTGTGTTTGTGTGTGTGCCTTTGTTTGTGTATGTGTGTATCAATTAAAAATTTAACATCTATATGTAAATTATTTTTATTGAATTTTATTAATATTTTTTTTATTAATCCTGACTTCTTTTAGCTTCTTTTATACCATCATCAGCAAGTATTTATTTTAAGAAGAAGAAATGTCAAGACTGATTAGTCTATCCACCTTATGAACATAAAATGATCATTTTAATTCATAAAAAGTGAATATTTCATTTGATAATGAGAAGCTGGATCATTGTTTTTACTTTTGAATTCATAAATTATTTGTAACTTTGTTTTTTTGAAGATGTCATTGTATGCAGAAAAATCAGACAATAAAAGTTAATAAGAATATTTTTTAATATTCAAATTTTAATCTCAGTGTTTTTTGATGATTAAAAGGTAATCTTCTTTTGGTGAATAGATGTTACATTTTTTATTTGTAATATTCATCCATTTTGTTGGGTTTCTAGTATTGATAGGATATAATACTAAATGTAATGTAAAGTAAAGACGTCGAGTTGGCCTAATGTTGGTATTAGCCAGACAGCAAGGAGTCTATCTCCTTTTCACTAGCGCTAGACCAAGGAGATTATTTTAGCATCTGAGGTGGAGCGCCACATCTACCGTCAGCACCTCACTTTACCGCACAGATCCCTGTGCTACTCATATGCTGAGTTGGTGAGGGCCAGTATCGAACCAAGAACCTTGTGATTCTTAGCTGAACACTCTTACGACTGAGCTAAACTGGTCCTAATTAGATATATTTCCTATGGTCTCTTTGAATTTACTGCCTTTAAATTATCATTTGTTAGGTGGAAATCTTATTCAACCACCAGTAATAATGGTTTAATATCGTGTTCAATGTCTAGGGTTGTTTATTCAGCAAATGAAAAGCTATTCTCTTTTTCTGACAAAATGTGAGCATTCTAACATGGAAATAATGTTTTTCCTCTAAAGTTTTGATTCATGGTAGATTTTAAAAGTCATAGAACTTGTAGATAAATTAGTGTATTTGATGTGTTGGTGACAGATTCTTTTTTTCTTCATTACATGGTTGGCAAACTGTTATTCTTTCATAGAGGGTTTGTTTTGGATAATTTGTTATTTAAGATATGTGACCAGACCTAATTCGATAAATTCATCTCTTAATTCAGGTTTTAGTTTAAGGATATCTTTGCAATTATTTTGTGCTAATATATGTAAGGTATTGTAAAATGTTATCAGGACACAAATGTATGATGAGTTTAATTATTTTGTTAACTTTAGGAAAGAAGACACATCTATTGTAACATTGTTGCTACATGAAACTTATCATAATGAAGTTGAAATTTTAATTTATTTTAGCTTTTAAACTGCTCTTCTTGCCGGATTTTGAGCACTTTGATTTATCAAACACTTTTGAATGATTGTTTGCTATCTATCTATCTATCTATCTATCTATATATATATATATATATATATATATATATATATATATATATATATGTGTGTGTGTGTATGTGCATGTGTGTGTTTGTGTGTGTGTGCATACAATGCATACATATATGAGTCATTTTACACCATCTTGAATAACCTATATATTTATCTGTATTTATGAGATGAGGCTTGATATGAGTAATTTTCATATTTTAGAGTGTTGTCCTCATCTTTATTGTGGTATGTATAAACACAATGTTCAGCCCACTATAACCTATGGCCTTATTTTGGTGTTTTTAAAAAAATTAACTTATCGATTTGGTATGGACCTGATACATTAATACAATGGAGAGACAAACTCCAAGAGAGATACCTAATTATAATAAACTTTCTCTTCTAATCTTCATTTAGCCAATATAATTTCACAATTTTAATTTAAAAATTTTTTTACATAAGTTTCCACTAACTTATATATATCTTTATTTTTATTTTCTTATTTATACTTAAAGTAAAATATATTTTTATAAACACAAAATATCTGTTCAAGCAACAGTTTGATTTAAATTTTCAAACCTATTTAGTTTAGATTTTTAACACCTAAGGTTCATAGAATAATTTGAACAGGAAGTTGTAAGACATAATACTACATTTTGAGACCTTTTCATTTCAAATTTCAAATCAGATGAAAGCAGTTAGGTAAGTAATTGCATACTTTACAACATATTTTAAAATTTATATTTTAGATTATGTAATTTTCTTTCATTTTCTGTTTTCTATATCTAATCACATTTCTGTCAATAAGTCTGGTGGCAATTATGCTGCTTGGAGCACATCGAACTAGTGGTAATGATAATTGTAACTCTGAAATCACGTTTAAATTCAAGGTTAATTTCTGATTATGACTTATTATAAGGTAATTAAAACCCCACCTAAATAAGCTTACAGTGGCCTGAAAATTGTGAAAATAAAGATGAGGACAACTGTCGGAAATATAGAAATTATTCAATTTATATATTCTTTTCTAAAAGAAGCCAAACTGAATAAAAAATTGACAAGGTATTGTTTGTGTATTTTATTTAAGAATACTTGAGAAAAAAATGTATATTATATATATATATATATATATATATATATATATATATATATATATATATAGAGAAATGAATATATATATATACATATGTTTGTGTGTGTGTGTGTGTGTGTGTGTGTACATGTGTGTATATAGGTCATTTCAATGACACCCTTTTAATAGACAAAAGGCTCCTCACTGTAACACTGTCATTATTTCTCTTAATGTTACTTCAATTTTTTGAATTCAAAGCACACCCTTTATCAGAATAAAATAATTGAGAGAAGAATGATATTGGAATTCTCGACAGATTTTGGCTTCTTTCTATAATTTTAAAGAACTAAAAGAAAGTATTTTTCAAAAATTGTTATTCAGCAATTCTCTCCCTACAAAACCGATGTAGCCACATAGTCATTTGTGCTAAGAATTACACTTGTGTAGAGATCGATTTGTGGTTATGTATATCTTATTAACATTCACGAATGCAACTGTATCCACTATCCTGTATTCCCATGAAATATTGATAAATTGATAAAAATCTACATGAAAACAAAAGGTGAAATAAAAACTAATAAAACTATTAAAAAATAAGTAAAAAGTGATTGTTTTATACACAAAATAAAAAAATATAAAAAAGCAATAAAAAGTATTAGTAAAAAGCCACCATAATCAGTTGGTGATAGAGGGTATAGAATAAAATGTGTGATCCCAAAATATAAAATTAAAAAAAGGAAAAGACAGATTGAAAATTATAACTGAAACAAGTACTTACCCATGCACAAGGAAAGAGAATTTTAAGTCAGAACAAAAAAAAAAAAAATAAATAAAATTACATTTACTTGAGGAGGGAGGGAATAGAAAGATAAAAAATAGTATATTTTATTATTCATTTTATTATTTCTTCTTTTTTTTTGTCCACTGACAATAAATTTATCTGTGAAAGTTTGAATTTAAAAAAAAAATCCTTGTTCATAAATAGATTATTGGTCTTGTGGGCAATTCAGAGCATTGTTGAAAAATGTGTCCCATGAGATAGACTAAAGGAAGAGAAAAAAGTTGAAGTGGAGGGAAACAAGGGTGATAGAATAAAAAGAGGGAAAGAGATAGAGTAAGAAAAAAAGATGGTAGAAAAATAAATGATGGAAAGGAAGAAAGATAGTTTGTAAAGAAGCAGCAGGAAAAAAAAAATCAAAAATAGAAACACCCAACTGGTAAAGAGAATCAAGTTATTTATGCTATTTGAACTGTTGTAAGGGATGATACTGAAATGTATACATAAACATTTTCCCTCAATATATACACTGTTGCTCTATAGGTTTTATAAACAGCAATTATATATATATATATATATATATATATATATATATATATATATATATTTGTTTCTTGTCAGTAGAAAACCATTTCTTTAATTAAGATTTTTTTATTACATAGAGATACATACATACATACATACATACATACATATATGATTACATGTATTTGGACAGCAATCTTTCTTTGATGTTTGTTTCATTAAACATGACTCACAAGGAGTATCTTTTTATTTATTTATTTATCTATTTCTACTATTTATAGAGACATTTTAATTACTAAACATTTCCAAAACATTATGACTATGTTTGAAAGAGATGTTGTTAAGAGTATTTTTCTATATTTTATATGCAAATATTGCCTCCTTTATATTCAAACTAGTTGTCATCTGCTAAGGAGGTTTACTTAGCATAACAATTATCATGATAGGAAATGGAGTTAGGAACCAAAATGTAAATCTTGGATGATGCTGTTTGTATTTCACTTTGTGCTAATTCTCTTGAGATAGGCTTCAATCTATAGGTCCTTCCCCAAGCTATGGGTAAATAGTAGAGCAGAGTTCTTTTGTATTTGTTAGAAAACCAGTCTAAGTGAAGGAAAACTGAATTCAAACCAGCTGTACTCTGCTTAAAGATTGGTCCTTTATACCATCGTGCCATGGTGGATGGGTCAGACAGATATCTATATAAACAATCTAGTAAACTGTTTTTTTTTCAGATTATTTTGTAACTTCAGCTTACAAACCATAATTTGCTTTCTGTGATGATTTGATAAATCTGCATTAATGGAAGCAGCATGACAGATTTAATTTCAAACCTTTATAAAATGAAATAAATTTGTAGATTGTCATTTTTTAGGTCAGGTTGGATTGTTTCCTTTATGCATGTTGATAAAGATGACAGTGAACTGGTAAAAATCTGAGATCAAATCTAGAATCAAGAAGCAATAATGAAAAATATATCAATGATTTATTAGTAATGAATGAGAAGATTTGGAAAAAAAATTCATTGTATGAATTCATATTTTGATGTTGAAACTTGGAGCTGATAAGCTGTCACTTGTACAAAAGATGGATATAAGATTTGCTGGTGACATTTGTTTGGCTTTTAAATGGATATTTTGATTAATTTACTATCAATATAACATGTACATGGGGAGATCAATAACATAGACAAATTTATACTTTAGATTTTTAACTGTTTAATGTTCAATGTATGGGATTAATATTCACTACGAAATTAAATGCATTGAAATAAAAAGATTATACTAAATACTTTTTTTTTCATGAATAGGAAAACAACTTATTGATGTACCAACACATCTATCTCAATATTTGCAAACCTATTCATCTCTCTCACAGTTTATATATCTATATTAATTCATTCATTACCAATCTGAGCATATTTATCTATCTATCTAATTCTATTTTCATTATATCTACCTTTTAATCAATCTTTCACATCTACCTAACTCTTCGTATAATTGTATCCATCTTACATTGCTTTTATCTATAAAATAATGAGAGCTTCTTCCTCAAAGTTCCATCAGACTATATTAGTGATTCAAGATAAACTGAAATCTGAGTTAACCCTTTGCTAGCATCCCAGTACTATCCAAGGGAAGTTAATATTTTGTGTGAAAATACCAACAGGTTATTGAACTTTTTACTCTATAGTCTGCACAACAAAAATCTGTTTAGCTGAATCTATCCCAGGGTCATAAGTGTGGAGAAGCATGTAAGAATCAACAATAAGAATCTCAATATTGACAATATGAAATTTGTGTACATCACTCTAAATACTGATGGCATTCAATTCAAATAGCAAAGTAACTTAATGAATTTACAACAACTTTAAAGACTTATATTAGTATGAATACTAATTTAATGAAATTCATGCAGATCTCAATGTGTCAACATTTCATACTCAGATAGGAAAAAATTTGATATGATTAAACAAACAAAAGAAATATTAATCTTTAGAATCTCATAAACATTTTTCTTTTAGGATTTGTAAGTCTGGTATAAGGTACCATTTTAGGTGCCTTCATTTGGGATCAATTTTATTCTGACAGGATTTCAGGAATATACTAAAAATGTAAGCATTAAATTAAAGCTCTTATTTTGCCGAATAAAGGAATCTTCTTTTGTTTTAAAATATAAAAATATTTTTCAAGAGTCAGCCTGAAAATTTAAAAGATTTTAAAACTAAAAAATCTACTATAATTATTTTAAAAATAATCCTGAGCTGTTATATGTTCTTTCTAAAATTGAACCATAACTTTATTAAACTCTCTTCCAAAGTTTATTCCTAGCAGAAAAAGTGAGATAATAGTCAGATGACCAGAATGTTGAAAATGACTTAATCATATGGACACATTTAATCTGTCATCCTTGGTATATCTGTATCAGTAGATAACAGATTTAAAAACAGACTCTTCTTCTTGTTGATATTTATTTATTCTATTTTCTTTTTTTCTTCTTTTTCATATTCTTCCTACAAACAAGGCTCCCACTGTTTGATAAATGTGGACATCTTTTATAAAAGCATGTTAACTTAAGTTTACTCATAATGATATGTGCATAGTCAAAAATTGTCAAAATAGGATGTTGATCTGCAGATGAGAAAAATAAAACCTTTTTTTAGAAAGTTTATAACTGGAATTTTCATCACTTTCACTGTTATCATAATCATCATCAATGTCATCAGAGATTAGTGAAATCTTTAGGAATTCATCCAAAATATGCAAATCTCAAAACTGCAATATTATATGAAATGGAATGTGAAATCTCAACTTTAATAAAAAATTAAATGCAATATTATTTTATTATGAATGAAAAAAAATTATTTTCTATTAAAATTAATAAGTTACAAATTGAATTATATATATGTACACACACAGACACACAGACACACAGACACACACACACACACACACACACACACATATATATATATATATATATATATATATATATATATATATATCAATTTATAACTTTTATACATATATATATATACATAGATATATATAATATATATATATATATATATATATATGTATATATGGAGAAAAGTATACATATATATATATATATATATATATATATATATATATATATATATATATATATATATATATAAGATAAAGCGAGTATTCTATCAAGGTGTAGCTATGTCACCGTTACTATATGGCTATATATATATATATATATATATATATATATGTGTGTGTGTGTGTGTGTGTGTGTGTGTGTGTGCATATGAATGCATATATATGCATAATAATATGCAAAACCTATCTATGAATACACCAGGGTCAATCAATAACTCTGTAGTATGTACATACTTATTAGGTGAATTTGTACTTGCTTTTATTTTCTATTTCTTCTTCTTATATATATATATATATATATATATATATATATATAAATTATTTTTTATTTGAATTTTTTCTATCATTACACACACACATACACACACACACACACACACACACACACACACACACACACACACATATATATATATATATATATATATATATATATATATATATATATATACTTATTTATACATAAATATATATTTGTGTCTGTGTGTGTATGCATATATAAACTATGTAATCATAAATATTATAAATATTCATTTACTTATCTCTAAAAGAAATTCATAAATGTGTAATAATTTTGTAAATAAGTTACAAAATTATTACACATTTATGAATTTCTTTTAGAGATAAGTTTATTTAAAAAAACTTTGTGTGCTTGTATGCATGTGTGTATATGCATCACCTTTGTTCCTCGTTAATAACATTTATGATTTTATTGATAAATGAATTCAATATTTAACATTTGTAACATTTGTACATGTCTCTTCATATTTTTTTGTAAATGTTTCTTCATTTTTTCTCCAAAAATTCAATATTATTTTTGAACAATAATGATCAATAGAAAATAGAAAGAAAGGATTCATATTTATAATAATTTTCAAACTGTTGTTTAGATCCAAAGCACATGCTACCTACTTCAATTAATATCATGACCGAACAATAATAGCTCTATCGAGAATATTTTAAACATTTTACATCGATATTATTGAGAATTTTCACTTCTCCAGAAGTGGAAGATGAAATTTAAACATAGTTTGTTCTTTATATGTCAGTTCATTCATTAAATCTTTGTTAAGATTATGTTAATCCTTCAAAAAGAAAAGAAAATCAGAGAATAAAAAATCAAATGATTGAAGTAGAAAACAAAACAAAAAAAAAGACTGATGAAAATAATAAATGGTTGATATTATGGATTTCTTGTTGAATTATTTTAGACTAAAATCAGTTTACAATTATGATCTCCAATTCTACCAAGGGTAGAAAAGAGCCCATAGATTATACCCTAACAGTTTCTATTTATCTAGGTTAGAATGGACCTGAAAATAATGGCAATAAAAGGGTGATTCTACACTCTCCAAAGCTCTAAATCTAGAGCTTTATCATCAGATACACTTTAGTGTCATACACAGAAATCCCTTACCCCTGTGCAGGAGATGTAATTGGTCTATTCTAGGCCTGTCCATAGAGTTGGAGAATCATAGAGAGTTTAACATTTTATTCATCCAGTACTGCATACTCATTTCTGCTGGGGAAATACTGGAAGCTTATCTCCAAATAATAGCGATTTTTCCTTAAAATTAATGACAAGATATTTTATTTTCTCTCATTATGTTTGTCAAAGTTTTGCTTCAGAATTGTGCATTAAAGGTTTATGGAAGTGCACTGATGAATATCCAACTTGCATTTAAACTATTTGAACGTCTTTGCAGACCAGAAACCTATAGTTGCAGACAGCCAATCTGCAAAGATATCTTTCTAGGAGATTTTCTGAATGAACAAGTTAAACACATGGAAACAATATCAAGATATTTGGCATTTGATAAGATTTACATGTACATAAATTTTCTGCAATTTTATCCTTTATCGTTATATATATTATGAAACACCCAGATTCATATTTGCAAAAACATATTAAAATATCTAGAAATGTTTTTTCAACAATAGATAATTTTCATGAATAAAAAATGGAGAAAAAAAAAGTAATTATGATTCTCAAAGAACTGCAGTTAATATAATTATTTAATTATAAGAAATGAGAAAAATTTGGTATTTTTATAGAATGTCGTTTTAGACACATATTGAAAGTGTCAAGATGAGGAATCATGAAAATAAAAACATCTGAAGTTAATTAGATTAAAAAAAACATAATTGAATTTCTGATGCAGGTATTAGCATGGACATACAGAGTTTCAAACATTATCACATATATCTATTTAAATATATATATATATATATATATATATATATATATATATATATATATATATATATATACATAGGGAAATAAAAAGCTTAAAAATCAGTCATTTTGCAGTTATAAATCTATTTCTACTCACAGGTATCTGTGTATACCTATGATTATCATCAGACCACTGACTTTATTGGAAATGGTAAATATATGTATATATATATACTTATGTATATATAGAGAGAAATGTATATTTTGAAAAAAAAGTATTCCAAAGGATGAATTTATTTGTAGATGGGGAAGTTATTTGATATTAAAATGTTTCAGTTTTTCCATAAAACCTTCATCAGGACAACTGGATAAGTAGGGTGTTGTCTAATCTGAGTTATATTTTTCAATATATATATATATATATATATATATATGTGTGTGTGTGTGTGTGTGTGTGTGTACATATATATATGTGTATATATTTATATGTGTATATATTTATATTGTACATATATATATTATGTATATATATGTATATATTGATATTAGTATATTTTGCTGTATTTATGAATAAAATACAGAGAGAGAGAGAGAGAGAGAGAGAGAGAGAGAGAGAGAGAGAGAGAGAGAGAGAGAGAGAGAGAGAGAGACTATAAAAAGGAAGCGTTATCTTTATAATACTCTCTAAAATGAAAAACATTGCTTATGTAATACTGAAAACTGTAAAAAGAAATACTGTTTTTATGTCAACCTATCTTTCTTCACTTTAACACATATTGGAATTGTAGTTCATATCCATTGAATATATATGCATCACAATTTACACTCTGAGAAGATTGTTATATATTCCTATGAGTTAGTATCAGTAGCCATTGTTAGAGCAATTTATGGAATGCTAGTCACACAAACTCGTGTGTTGAATGAGAGATACATACTTAATATTCTGTCTGGTCATTCAACATGAAACTGCTGATTTTTTTAAAGCTTCATGTTGTTATTTTTCTGAATATGATAACATATTTCCTATTAATATTTTATTTTTTAAATAATATTTGTATTGATTAATTAATAAAAAATGTATTTCATTTTCATTAATTTTTACCTCAAATTGTTAGACAAATATAGAGATCCTTACAATCCTACCACATCAGCTAATATACATGATTTCTTTCAAGACCCAGATTAATTTTTATTAGGAAAGATACTCTCCACTGAGAATTGAACTGAAGAATTTGAAGTTTGAATGAATAATAAAGATCAGTTGTTTGGAGTCATCTTCATCTTCATATCTTATTTTTTTTAGGTTGTTAGAATAACACAACTCATTCTGATGGGAATGGGTTGAAAATGTAAAATTTTTATTAATAACAAATTATAACATTTTATTGGCAATGTTGATGTAAAAATGAAGATTCCCCAGTCAAAATTTAAACTGCTTGCGTGGATATACTTCTAGTTAGTGGTACAAATATTGCCCCACCCAGGTTGTAAGTGCTAAAATACAATCTGATATTTGTTAATAGTTCATATTTTTTAGAGTTGATAATTTATTGATAAAATCTGAAGTTTTACAGTTTTTTCCCTATCAAGTATGAATACAATATATTCTCAAAGATGGCAAAAAGATAAATAAGCCAAAACATGATGAAAGTAATAAAGATAAAGACATTAGTCAGAATAACAATTTCATAAAAACAATAGAGGCGAAAATATTGAAGAATGTCTGGAATAAGGAGAATATATAATCTTAGAATTACAGAAAACTTTAGGAAGAATGAAAAATACAAATTTTTTGATAAAAGAAAAACAAAAATAAAAACAATGAAGATACTCATCAAAAGGATTTTTGGATTAAGGAAAATATCTAATTTGAAAACTTTAGGCAATACAAAATGGCAACAATCAAAATAAAGCAGACCAATTTTATTGTGAAATGAGTTTGATCCTTACAAGGTGCTCCTTATTTGTGACCCTGCGCCAGAAATTTGCTCTAGCTACTTTATAGTGTGTTTTGTCTTCACTGGGTGCTCACACTAGTGACCTGTGCCAGTTTAAACTAAGCTTGGTTAATATCTATACATAGATGGTTTTATTGTAAATTACCATGGAGTAAACATTATTGAGCCTGTCTAATAATGTATCCTGATTGCCCAGTGAATTTTATTTTGAGTGAGTGTCCCATGGTTTTATTTTTATGATATTTTAAGTTAAGCTAAGAAAATATCCATATCTAGGAATACTTTGCAAAAACAACAATGATGAAGATACTAGATTGAAAGATACATAGAATAATTGTTGATTTATTTTTCAAGATTATTAGGAATATAGAGAATATGATGCCAGATCCTTCTTTTGTTGAATTAGAGTGGAAAATATTCTATATTTTCTTGTTTGGTTCAATAATGATGCATGTGTGTCTAACCCATCTTATTTAGTTCTGTTTTTTATTTTGTTTTTCTATTCAGCAAATTCTATCATGGCAATCATTGGCATGACCTGTTTTGGGATAAACAATTCCTGTCAGTTTCAGCTCAATCTTACCACCACAAGCAATCTCTGATATTTGCAAGTTTTAAACAAACAATAAAACAATTTAACTTGGCTATTTTATTCTGCCTTTTTTTTAGTTTTTGTTTTTTGTTTCAACTTCAAAATGCAGTTACAAATCAAGACATTTCATTTCTTCCACAGTTATTTTAATTTCTCTTCCATACACAGCTTTTTTTTTTTCTGATGCCAGAACTTCTATGAGCTGTTCTCCCAAAATGGCCATTCTTCAGCCTATCCTCCTAAACTTAAAATGAGAAATAAAAGAAAATAACATAATTCTTTGTTGTTATTTTTGATGAAGAGCAGTTCTGTCAGCACACAATCTGACAGTTCAAGTTCAAAAGGTTCCTTGAGTCTGACTATCTAGAGAAATCAAATAAAGAACTAAAATAGAATAAAGATAGATTGCATCACTATAGGGCAATGGTTAGCAAGCAATTCTGCATAGCATTTCTACTATTGTATTTGAGTGATTCACATTTGTAGCTTCAGTTTAGTAAATATCTAAATTGATTCCCCATGAGTTTATGGTAGTCTCAATATGGTATTTTTTGTGGTGTACCAGTTATGTTGTAGGAAGTGGATTTGGCTAAATGAGTTCAAATTCTGAATGAGATTGTTTGCATTTCACGTAGCTCTAATACCACTGGGAAAGCTATGAATACAACTATTCTCCATACAACTGGGTAAATAGTAGGACAGACTGGGCACGTTAGCCATGGTATGTCAATTAGTCTAAAAGAAGGAAAAGTCTTAAACCGGACCTGAAGAGTGATGGGCTTCACCAGGCGATTCCTGGCTAAGACAAGTTATGGGATTAGACTTATATGTCTCACCACAAGGATCATTACTCCTGTTATGAGTTTTATCCTAAACATTTTTGTTTTTGTATTCTTGTGAATATAGTGTCCCTAAGTTTTGTTCTTACTATTGTAATAATCTTAATCCTAACATATCTAATCATGGCTTAATGATATGAATATATTCTAAAAGGAATCAAACTGCAATCATTTATGTTATGTTAAAAAAATTAAAAAAATTATGGCATTCAAACACTTGAAAAAGTACAAGGGGTGGGTATTTGTTAGTGGAGTGAAATTGATCCTCACTGTGTGTCCCACTCTCTTGTTTTGTACCAGATCAATGTAAACATTGAAAATAATCATATATTCCTATTATAGCATGATTGCTAGTATATAGGTTTAGCAGAATGATTTACTAGTTGTGTTTGACTGGGGTCAGTTATACATAAAACCATTGAATATGAGATACAGAAATTTTGCATAGAACGTTTACAAGATTTCCCACATATAAGACTTACATATACACTTGTGTATTAATTAATTTTATGTTTATAGTGACTTTTGGCCTTCATAAAAAATTATGACATGCCTTGTGCTTGGTCCACTCCAGTTTGGCAGGCAAACAAAACAACAAATTATACAAACAAAGTTCCATATTTTATGATATATAAATCACATATCAGGAAACTCATTAAAAATATTCGCCACTCTCTATAAATCAAGATCTGAATGGCCAAGTGTCAAATGAAAAATAGTTTGGTACATTACACTGAAATGCAGTAACTTCAGCCAAATATATATATATATATATATATATATATATATATATATATATATTGCCCATAATAATCTAATGCTTGGTATAAGTATATATATATATATATATATATATATATATATATATATATATATATATATATATATATATATATATATATATATATATATATATATATATATATATATATATATATATATATATATATGTCTAATTAGGATCAGATTGAAGAAATCTCACTGTACAACATATAAACTGTATGCTCTTGCAGGTGCAAACTTATATACTCATACAAGGATTTTTTTTATAAATCCCTAAAAAGAGCTCGATGTATACTAATCAATAAATCAAATTATATACAGCACAATATTTAACAACAACAACAACAACAACAACAACAACAACAATAATAATAATAATAATAATAATAATAATAATAATAATAATAATAAGAAGAAGAAGAAGAAGAAGAAGAAGAAATAAATAGATACATTTTCCAGCATCCAAACTACTTCATTCTATGACATAATTTGTCTAATTAGGATCAGATTGAAGAAATCCTCAATAAATTTATGGGTTCTTTGAATTCTATAGGAACAGAATTGATGATTTGTTATTCAAGCAGAATAAATGGAGAAGAAATTCAAACGGAAATGCTTTTGGTGAATATAATAATTTATTTTTCAATAAATATCTTCAATTTATTTTCATTAAGATATAGATGCACACACATACACATGAACACATACACATACGCACACACATATATATATGTATGTGTGTGTGGGTGTCTGTCTGTGTGCGTGTATGTGTGTGTGTGTGTGTGGTTTTTAGTTTATTTAGACTGAATAACCCCCTCCCGACAAAAAAGAAAAAGGAAAAAGCTGCAATAAACGTTTCCAGACGAAAAAAAAATCGCGCCAAACAAACTATAACTACAACCAATAATTCCACTGGTGACGACCAGTGACAGGGTTGAAAACGCTTGGGTAAAAATTATGGGTCACTTTCTCCACTATCTAAATCCCAATAAAAAAAACAAAAACAAAAAAACAACAAACAAAACAACAAAAAACAAAAAACAAAAAACAAAAAATAAAACAAGAACACTTGAACACTCAAAATTATAAAGAAATATTCTATTCTGCTTAAATCATAACTTGCTGCAAAAATCCACAATATATATATATATATATATATATATATATATATATATATATATATATATATATACATATATATATATATATATATATATATATATATATATATATACATAATTAAGAACCAAACACAAACAAAAAATCTTAAACAAATATTAACCTCATCGAAATTTGGGGAACACACTAAACAGGGTGTCTCAAAATGTGGAAACAAAAAATTTGGAGTATATAATATAATCATAGAAGGAACATACTATATACAATATTCCCTCACACAGTATTCAAAATAAATAGAAATCTTGACTGCACCCCAAAAAATGAAATATACATAATAAAATGAACAAATTGCAAAAAATATACATATAAAAGAATTACACTAAACCAAAGCAACTTTAGATTAGCTAACAATAGAAACCTCTATGTATCGAGGCATATCTTTGAATGTAATCAGGGCGATTTTAAGGTGATGTCAATATATCAACTGATGACTATACTCTACTCCTAGTTAAAGAAAAATATTTCATAGACAAATACAAACCTGAACTTAATCTAACTTAACCACGCACATACATTCACACAACACTAACTTTACTACACATACATATATGATACGCCCAAAACAACCATAAACAGAGACACACGTACATAGGAACACACAAGAACACACACACAAACACACCAGTACACACAACTAAACTAAAAGTAACCACACACACACACACACACACACACACACACACACACACACACACACACAAATAACAACATCAAACTTTACTACACAAATATATGAACTACATAATAAAATACACAAAGTATGTAATGTAATATATATATATATATATATATATATGTATGTATATTAGTATATATAATATATATATTTGGAGGATATGTGCTTAATTGAAGTCATACCTAATTTTTGAAAATTAATTAGTTAATAATTAATGAATTTAGGCGGGCATATATGTTCAAATGTAAGGCTAAACAGATCGAGAAAATGTCAATCCCTGAATGTACATTTCGACCTATTGAACCATGAACATAGACACATATACATACCCCCCCCCCCACACACACAACACTCTTTAGAACAGATAGGGAACCACAAACACACTCACAAATTCATCAGAACAGAAAATAAATTACAAACACACACACATGACCTATCAAATATAAAAAATCTAACAAACAACATCAGAAACAGAGGTTTGGTTAATAATATAAACAAATAGACAACTATAAAACTTCAAAACCTTATCTGCCACCCAGGAACACGCACCTGCTAAAACACAGATGCTACAAATTAATTCTCTCTACACTCCCACCAAATAGAAAAGGAGGAGTTAGATACGTGTATATATATATATATATATATATATATATATATATATATATATATATATATATTCGGACAGAATATGGTTAATTAACGCCTGAAGAAAATATCAGAAAATCTGAAACACGTGTCACAAATATAAAATGATAATAAGAATTAAAAACAAAATAATCCATTTCGCAGACCTTCTTTTTCAAAAGATATTTAATTTTCTCCCGTTGGACCTATAACAACACTTTATATATATCTATATATCTACATCTATATCTACATCTATTTATCTCTATATATATTTATTTATTTATATATATTATATATGTATATTTATATGAACCTACCATAAAATTTACCTATGAAAAAGAATCCAACAATACCTTACCATTCCTCGACACCCTACTAATAAAGTCCGGAAACAAACTCACCTACAAAGTCTACCGCAAACCCATCAACAAAAACGACTAAATATATTTTTATTCCCATCACAACAACAAAATCAAAACGGGCCTTTTAATAGGCTTATATCTAAGAGCACTACGCATATGCAGCCCCCAATATCTAGACGTAGAATACAAGTACATTGAAGACTCCCTCAAAACCCTAAAATACCCTAAACATTTAATCCTAAACGCCAAGAAAAAGGACCTTAAAATACACTCAAGCACTAAACATAAAAATACCACCACTACCAACACCCCCAGTCAACCCCACAGGTACTTATCCCTACCTACCCATACAAAAAACAATCCACTTTATGACAAACTAACAGCCCTAGGAATAAAAGTCATACAAACCACATCCCAAACAACCAAGGACCTCACCAACTCCTCCACACGCACAGATGCTCCCAACATCCCCGATACACCCAGCGCCGGTTTCTACACCATCCATTGTAATAACTGCAACAAATGCTACGTCGGAGAAACTCAACGTGTCAAGGAGAATAAAAGATCGATAAAAAGACACGATAACTTAAATGCATTATTTACACACATTGCAGAAAAAAATCACACACTCAATTTCGCAACCGCCAAACTCATCAAACCAATACATAAAAAACACCTAAGACGTCTATGCGAATCAGCAACAATAGCTCACTGTAATACGATGAACATAAGACCGGGATTTTTAAACCTCAATATACCAATCACAAAAACTACAATTCGCGAAAATGATATTAAGATCCATCAAGAATATGGTTAAAAATGCAACACCAAAATTTAAAATAAAATAATTCCCCAGCCAACTACATGAATATTGACTACCACCCTATTTCATCTCGTCTCTTCTCCCTCCACTCTCAAAAAATCAAAATTCCTATTCACACCTACCATAAAACTGACGGCCTAGTTTTGTGCAACCTTCCATACAATAAATCTAATTAATAATACCACTTAATACCACTAACCTCAGCTCTACATCTTTTTCCATTATCATCTCCATGCAATAAATCCAAAACTCTCTCCTAACCAATAATTTTAACCCACTTCTCCCTACCAGCCCCTTTCCTAACAAGCACCTAGCAACCTCCTCATCTTATCTTCCCGTACAAACTACTATCCTCCCATCTTTCCCCCCTCCACTTTACATGATAGTTATTCTCTCTTCAACCAAATCTTTACTAACTTCCCTTCCCCGCAATTTCATCACCAACGCACTTTCTCTTCTATAAATACAAATCTCCGTACTTTGTTTTGAATAAAGTTAGACTGAGGAAGTTCCTCGCGTAAAGCGGAACGAAATATTTCTTTCCTACTTCTACTTGTCTGAGTCATTTTTTTGT
>CM042146.1:41500269-41530269 GCA_023376005.1 Doryteuthis pealeii | reverse complement strand
TTGACCTTGTGTCACATGCTACTAATTCAAAGGGGTTAGGTATATATATATATATATATATATATATATATATATACGTTTTTCTTCCAAGACCGGTGTGAATACAGATGCATTGGCATCGAACCAGTTACTGGGCCTTCGCAGTCTTTTGCCAAAAACTGTCAGGGCCCTATTGTGGATGCTGGCTATACCAGTAGTGCTAGGCAGAGCAAAACTAGAAAGGGTGAGGTAGGGATTCCTCTAGGGCACAGAGGAAGGCAGTATCTTTGGTTGGATGAATTATTTTGACGTTAGGCAGACGAAGGAGTCCATTTAGTTTGACTGTAGATATTTTTCATCTGCAGTTTGACTCAACAGCGGAGTACACACCCACCAGGTAGACATGATTGGGCGAACTGATTTATAAGTGCTATCCGTCAGTTTAAACAAAATCAAAACGATTGGACAGGAAACTAGAAATTCCCTATCACCATCAACGACTATACCCTGAAAGCTGTAAACACCTTTACCTACCTCGGGTCCACTGACAACCTGTCACTTTATGCTGAATTCAGTGGCCGCATCGGAAAAGCTGCATAACAGAGAGAGAGAGAGAGAGAGAGAGAGAGAGAGAGAGAGAGAGAGAGAGAGAGAGAGAGAGAGAGAGAGAGAGAGAGAGTGTGTGTGTGTGTGTGTGTATGGGGGGGACAACAACAAACGCGCTGTCCGTACCAGGGTGACAATTTTGGGGCCTGTGTTATCAGTACTCTCTTCTATGCCAGCACAACCTGTAGCCTGTACTCCCACCAAGAGTGGTTGCTAAATAGTTTCTACCTTTGTAACATTGGACCGATACTGGATATCACCAAGAGGGACCTGATCACGAACACAGCAGTGCTGGAGAGAGCACAGTTTCCCAGCTTGTGCTCTCTACTGGGATAGCGTTGTCAACGCTGGCTGGGTCATGTCCACCGCATGGAATTTGGGCGAATTCCAAATTTCCTCTCTGCGCAACAATCATATGACAAGAGACAGATTGGTCACCCTCAGCTGTGATTTAAGGTTGTCTGCAAGTACGATCTCAAGACCTTTAATATCAATCCTGCCATCTCGGAAAATTTGGTTCAGTACCAACTTCGAGAGAGGCAGGGTCTCCGCAGCGAGTTATGTCTGAACTCACTCTGATGCAACACCATGATGTATGCAATTATATATATATATATATATAATATATATATATATATATATATATATATATATATTTTATTTAATCCCCAAATGAGACGGATCAGTAGATCTACCAGTTTGTGTTTGATTTATAAAACTGGCCTTGATTATGTAGATATGAATGATGCAATACCGGTAGATATTTGTACATTTGACTCCACAGACTGACAAGTACTCAGAACCCCGAGATCCATTTCTTGGGAGCACCTCACCTCTGGACTCCTGATTAAAAAATTACCATAGAATGTAAAATATTGTAATCTGCTGTTTAACAGCAATATTTAATAGGCAATAGCAATGTTGCGATGGGGATTCTCCGGAAAGAATACAGGTTTCCAGTCCATATACTTCAAGATAGCGGTACGAATGCAGGCTGTTTAGGTTTGTAGGGTTAAGATTCACCTAAAACACACCTCAATTTGAAAGATAAGTTTTGACAGCTGACTCAATTTACCTTAGGGCTCTAAAAGCTTCAGACTGGAAAGAGCTAATAAAGAGATTCAAAGTGCACAATCATCTGTTAGGTCATGTTCTCAAGGAAAAGATTAAGAGTAGTAAGTAAAAAGTAAAAAGACCGAAATATAAGGAATTAGACAAATGCAAAAAAATGGATCGTATTAAGAAACTAAAGAAGTGATTTTAAAAATAGGATGAAAAATAATCATTTCAGCCCAAAGGAAGTCCAAGTAATTCAGCTTAAATGTTGAAAACATAGAAATGAAATCAGCCAAAAATAAGTATTGAAGAACACCAGAAATATGTAATATTTAGGGAGTCATTGAAGTAAGGTCGGTTATATATATAAGAAAAAAGGAACAAAGGAGAAATTAATGAGATAAACACCTTTGTTGTACTTTCCCCACCAATTCCAGATCCTTCAAAAAAGGAACTCAGAACAAATTTGTTAAAGAAGGATTGGTACAGCTACTGATGCTATATCTATTCCTGAAATAGTGTGACTGTGAAATCATATTATCTTTACATAGACGACTTAATAGGATGTTTGCCGGGAAAGTATCCTGGTATTTGTTTATATTTCCAGAATAGGTTGCACAGCTTTGTTTTAACTTTTCAACCAATCCGAGGGAAAGATACATCATGCGTTAACAGATACTCCCTTCCGTAAGATTGCAATACCCTAGTATTAATAATTGCCAACTAAATAGTGTATTTATGTTTTGTGCAAGATTTTTTGTGAAAACATCATATCAACCATTCTATCAGTCCCGTCTTCAGGAGTTCAGAATGAGCTTTATAAGACTTTTGACTTTTCTCAAAGATAAAATTGCCATTGAAAGAGAAAATTCAAACCATAGACAAGATTAAGAAGAACGTGATTTCAAAAGAGACATTGACAGACTGTTTCGAAAAGTAGAAATGACGATGAGATAAGAGTGTGAGGTTCCAGTGGCTAAGGTAATATTGCCTGGCATAGGCTGTTCTTATTGGGGGTGGGGGGTGATGGTAAACCTTCGTAATTTGTACTATTACAGAAGAAAATTTAGAACCGTTGTCACATCAGTTGCCACTTTTATTTTTAAGGCCTCAACAATCATTTCCCGGTCAAATGGCATTGAATCATCTACAAGTCCCAACTATGTTGCCATAGCTACAATACTTTCTATTGCCTCCTACACATGTCATCGGAGTAAGTTTATTTCTACGTTGTAGGGTGAGGGTAAAATCAACCAGTATCCGCTTGTCTTATTTTTTGGCATTTCAATTTATAATAACGATATTCAAAAGTTCAGTGTTACAGACAAACAAACCATTCTAATTCAGACTTCATATAAAATGATATATTGCTGTTGATTTAAGGAATTTAGAGCAATTAACAATTGTTTGTATGCGTCCTTGATAAGCGAATGATTTTGGTGAGAGGAAAACGAAACACTGGAAATAGATTCATTGTTCTTAGAGAAGAAGTCAGACATGTTAACTCAATTTGAGTCAATGCTTCGAAGACTACAGTGAACTGATGTCGGTTCTAGAGAAAATAATAAGATTAAAAGGTTGAAAAGAGATGTGTCCGGTCACATGTAGAATATTATAAAAAAGGAATTTCTTTAGAAATTGTTAATAAGTGAAAATCACTCTGATAACGAGTAAGGAGAAGGGCAATAGTTTATATGATAAAGATGCCAGTTCTTTAAGTTAACATTGTTACTTAACTCTTTTATGGCCATAATGTTCAATTCACAGTGGCCACCATTGCCACATTTTATAGATAAGATATATGTCAGAGATAGTTGGATTAGGAGTCTAAACAACGAGAAAGTTCTCTGTAATATACCCCCAACGAGTGGGAAATACGAAGCAGCAAGCGTAATATTAAAGAGAGCTATATTTACTTTAGAGCGCTCGGAATTCCGTTTGGCTCAGAACCAAAACAATACTTACAATGTTACTGCTAATTTTGTGCCGATGGTTTTATTAGTATCTTCATATCGATTAGACAAATTTGAACCCTACAAGTCCATATTTAATTCGATGTAAGTTAGAATCAACAAATATTAGATGGGTTAGTTTGAATGAATTATCCAAATGATGACAAGTAGAATAGCACTCCTCAGATTGATGTTTGTTTCATAAAACATAGTTGTAAAATTGGATAAGTCGAAAATATTTTCTATTCTTATCGTTGATATTTAAACAAAAACTTAACAAGGATCATCTTTAAGATAATTTCTTATAAAAGATTTTCAAAAAGAATTTTAACAATTGGAATTAAGACATTTTTCTTATCTATGATGTATTCGGAAATCCTTAATGCAGAATATCAGTGTGAATAAATTGTTTCAACTATCAATTTTCTAAGCAAAAAATATTACATTTTAAAAGTAAAATATTTGTTTGGTCCTGGCGTACTGGCTGTACTTTTTGTTTTCATAAAGATCTGTAGGCGTGTCTAATAGGCTGGACGCGAGCGAGTGGCAGTTGATCGTACCAAAAAAGTATTACCTGACTAGAAGTATACAAGCTTATTAACTAGAGTGAAATCTTTCGCTTATAAACTTAACTTGCTTACGGAAAAAGTCTATGAAAACTATTACTTACTGGATATTTAATTTCTTTTAAAATTCAAAATAGTTTAAATTCAACGTATTAAAAAGATTAAGTTTAAAAAACTGTGTTTGATTAGTCTTAGAAATATCCATTCTATTCTATTCTTGATGTTTTGAAAAAATAGTTGAACAATGAGACAATCTTAAAAAAAACTTTCTTAAAAACGTCTTGTAAAAAGACTTCTGTCAGTTGGAACGAGGGAGTACCTTCTCCACGATGTATTGTTAAATTATTCTTTATGTATAGTCACATCTACATATCTGTTAATAGATTCCTTCAGTAGGGAATATTTCGCAAATCTGTTACAATTGAAAACAAGTTTGATCCTCGTTGGATGCCTCATACTTGTGACATTCTGTCAAATCATACCAGTAGAGTTATTTATTTTTTATCAGTTAACAGGATTGCATCATGTGCTAGCATCATTCCAAAAACCATTCTTTTGCATTGTTTAAGCTATGTCATTTTTCAAGGACGAACATGTATTCATTTAAAAATTTTTTTTTTTTACATATTTTGCCTTTTTTTTAGAATTCTGGAAAAACATAATGTTTCAAAACAATCGTAATACGTTTGAAGAATTAAAAGGACTGAAATATAATACAAGAGGATCGAGCATAACTTTAAAGGAATCACTTTCAACATAACTTGTAAAGTAAAAATATATGTTCTATTGGCTTATCTTTGAAATCTGCGTCTTTTAAACATATGTTTTTAGAATTTAAAATAGTTTAAATACTAGTCTACAAAAAGGCATCTCTCTTCTTTTTTAAAACAATATAGTGATATGTACATATCTGACAATGTTTTCGTCAGAAATATTTTTTGTTTTAGTTAATTGACTAATACCGCCTAATTCTTGGACTTAACAGATTCATAGATTCTCAACTTTTATTAGCATATCGAATACAGCTTTTATACTATAATTTATACAAAATTTATAGACTCTGCACACAGCTGTGCGGTAACAATTCGACTATACACAGGAGGGCACTAGAAATGCCACTATAGTCGCACACAGTAATGAAAAGGTTTATTTTGAATATTTTTTATTATAACACACGTATCATTACATTCTAAAGTCTTTTAAATAAGCATTCTGAATCGGAAATGAAGAAATCTCTGAAATGATGTGAACTTGCATCTTTTCTTCTGTGGAGACATTCTGACATTTCGCATTCCTCGTGTTTCCTGCTGTCCTAGATATGCTGTTCTAAATGAGGGTACATACATAAACCAAAAACAACAATTCCTGGCAGATACATAACAAACCAGTTTTTAGACGAATAATGATAACGCTATACAATCAGAAAAAACAATAACATTTTAGATAAAAAAATACTCTTGAAATGGATAGAAAATATTCTTATGAATAAATTTGGGTATGCAATTTTCGTTTTCAATTTGTTTTGGCATATAAATATTGGCATATGCAAACTCTGACCAACATTAAGTTTATGACCAAAAATTAATATTAAAAGTCAGAAAATTACCACAACAAAGACAAAAAATATGAAGCCTATTTAAAATTATTATATTTGAAATGTACATCTATTAGACAATAATCCAGTAACTGAATGGGTGAAAATATAGATCACCCAATTAGAATCAAAATCACTAACAATTGCTATCACAAAAAGAATATACTGTGTTTGAAAGCGGATTAAAATAGTTTATCTTTTCTTTCATTACTAGTTTAATTATTTTCTTGCATGAATTATTTTTTCTCATTAAAACAATCAAGTAGATACGAGTTCATGGAGATTTTTCCAGAAGAATTTGATTCAAAATTGTAATTACTAAATTGATGTCGATTGATAGTTGTTAATTCTAAATCAGAAGAACTGGCGATAAAATAGCATATAAAAAACAAAACATCTCACAAGACATGGGGAATGCCACAGTCCTAACACCGTATAAGAATCAAGGAGACAGAAGTGATTGTAATAACTACCGTGGTATTTGTCTACTCAGCATTACAAGTAAACTCTTTGCCAGAGTTGAACTAAATAAACTCCAGATTCTCGCGGAGAAGACTTACCCAGAACCACAAGAAATGTCTACGACTGACATGATCTTCTCTCTCTTCAGGAGAAATGTAGAGAGCAGAGAAGACCACTATGCATAGCATTCATCGACCCCACGAAAGCTTTCGCTCTTGTGAGCAGAAGTGCCCTCTTCCAGTTGGTTGAACGGATAGGTTGCCCCTCAAATTCCTCAGCATCCTTCAGTCATTTCACATCGACATGCAAGGCAACATCCAGTTTGGTGGGTCCACCGCAGACCCCTTCAGCATCTGTCGTGGTGTCAAGCAGGGATGCCTGTTGAGACCCACTCTGTTTGGGATCTTCTTTTCCTTCCTTCTGCGCCAAGCTTTTGGTAAAGCAACTGAAAGTGTTTACCTTGCACAAGGACAGATGGTAACCTATACAATCAGCCGTCTAAAGGCCCAAAAATAAAGTCAGCCATTTTGCCACCCAGGACATGCCGTTTGCTGATGATATAGCAGTGGTAGCACACTCTCGAGAGCACCTGAAAACACTCATGGACCAGTTCACCCAAGCCTGCCAGGACTTCAGCCTGACCATCAGTCTAAACAAAACCAAGACGATTGGACAGGGAATTGAAAACCCCCCTCCATCACCATCACCATCACCATCAACAACTACACCCTGGAAGACGTAAACACCTTCACGTAATTCGGGTACACCATCACCCTGTCATTTGATGCTGAACTCAGTTGCCGGATCGGAAAATCTGCCTCAACTTTTGGGAAGCTCACAGCCAGAGAGTGGGGCAACAACAGGCTCATTGTCCGTACAAAGGCACAAGTGTATAGGGCACGTGTTATCTGCACTCTCTTGTATGAAAGCAAAACATGGACCACCAAAGGCTGCGGCTAAATAACTTCTACCTTCACTTCCTTAGACGTATACTGGGCATCACCTGGATGGACAGGATTACTAACACAGAGAGAGCTTCCTAGCTTGTGCTCTCTACTGAGACATCGACCCCCGGATGGATGATAGACGTATCTCAAAGGACATCCTCTAGGCATAACTTTCATCAGGGAGGAGACAGATTGGTCGCCCCCAGTTGCGATTTAAGGATGTGTGGAAGTATGATCTTTAGTGCTTCACCCATTCTAGCTGGAAGAATTTGGCACAGGACCTTCCTTGATGGCTTCAGGCTGTCCGTAGCTGGTTATTCATGTCTTAAGTCACCTTGGCACAACACCATGAAGCCAAAAGGACAGGAGAAAGTTACAGCAACAGAGCACCGGCACATCAACATCTTCAGTATCAACCTTCACATGCAAAATCTGTAGTGGGGGCTGCTTTTCGAACATTGGCCTTCACAGTCACAGAAGGCGATGTAACTTCAGGGGCACGAAAAATATATAGTCTTCCGAAACTGTAATGACAATGATATTATTCAAAAGTTGCTTATCTTAAATTAAACGAAAATATGCTCAACATTTTGGTTAACACCGATTCGTTTTTGTAAATGTTGTGAAGTCATGGGAGTATTCGAAATATGTATTTTTATTAATTAAATAACATATACGAGTATAGTCTAGAGAAATTATTAAAAATTATAAAACTTTAGTGCAAAAATTATATATGTTTCAAGATAAAGTAAGATTAACATATGTTGATGTGGCTTGTAAACAAAATGAAATTTAGGAAAAGTATTTGAAAGGAAATTATATCAAACGTATAGAAAGTGACTATGATATAATAGTTAATTAATGATGGCTAATATATTCGATATATATTAAAACCTAATATATATATATATATATATATATATATATATATATATATGTGTGTGTGTGTGTGTGTGTGTGTGTGTATGCATGTATGCAATATATGCAAATTATATATATATATATGTATGTATGTTTATATTTAGCCAACTTCTCTACCACAAGTAGGATACAACACAAGGTAAATTTTAGATGGGATACAGCTGGTTTGAATTTAGATTTCCTTTTCTTAGACTGGTTGACTTGCAAAGGCTAAAGAACCGATTATGTCCTACTATTTATCCATGGAGCAAGGGAGAACAGAGGGATTTGTGCCTTTTTCAAAGGCACTAGTGCAAAAAGAAACATTTACTACTTCATCTAAGATTTGAACTGGGATCGGTGATCCCATTTTTTACGACATTCGTTATACTGGGCGCCTTAGTAAGATGCATCTACCGAAGATCGAACTGAAGACTGGGTAATAGTTTGTGTATTAGAATTTTTTTGCTACCACCAAACGAATAACGAATTGCCATATATACATATATATATATATATATATATATATATATATATATATATATATATATATAAGAAGTCCTCGTGAAGTGACCTCCGATCACTCTTTTCATTTTCACACATAAAGGCTGTTCAATTTTAGAAACTGAAATCTTTTCACAGTCAAAATAGAATATTTAAGAAAAAAAGCCAAAATTATAGATTTTATCCGCTTTCTAAAATCAAGACTCATTAGAGATTTGTTATTAGCTCTGTCGCTTTCGCTTGATATTCACAAAGACACATTTTTTCTTCTCAAACTCAACGAAATCACATTTTCTTGTTAGGCTAATGAGCTTGACATATGAAATTGATGGTCACCGCTTCCTCTCAAAGAAAGAAAAAATCCCCTCAACAAACAACAAAAATATCCACGCATGAGTTGAAAATTAACGAAAGTAACTGATACAGAAAAGACGATGTGTTCTTTTCTCATTTACTGTGTCCTTCAGTTCTTTGAAGCTTTGAGATGAATTATTTTATTAGTCCACATCATTCCAATGAGTAGATTTATACTTGTTCATTTTAACACAACATTTTGGCGGATTTCTTTTCGTCGTTTTGCTTAGTCTTATAACATGATGCTACTTGATGCTATTGTTCTGTGAGATCTAGTATTTGATGCTATTGTTGTATGAGCTCAAGTATTTAATCATATTGTAGTATGGGTTCTAGTATTTGATGGTATTGTGGTATGAGATCTAGCATTTAATGCTATTTGAGTATGGGATCTAGTATTTGATGCTATTGTAGTATAAGATGTAGCAGTTTTGATGCTATTATTGTACGAACTCTAGTATTTTAAGCTATTGTATGAGATCTAATATTTGAGGCTAGTGTTGTAGGAGATCTAGTATTTGAGGCTTTTGTTGTTTGAGAAATAGAATTTTATGATATTGTAGTATGAGATCTAGCATTTTTATGCCATTGAAATATGAGATATACCCTTAATTCATTACCATCGAATTTAGTTCTGATTGAACTACACAATATACCATTAAGTTTCTAATGTGTATGCATTTTGACATTTTGAACTTTAGTATTGGTGTAGCTTTGTATTTACCATGAAATTCTTACTGTAGTATACATGCTTATATTTAAGTTTCTCATGCAATATGTGATCCAGCGGCGCTTTTACTATAGTATGTCACCATTAGATTTTTAACATGATCTATTATATTGTATAGTATAATGATTTTATTATATTATGCAACTACTATTAAATTTCTGCTTATATTATTATGTTTCTATTGTCGTGTGCAGTGAACCGTTAAGTTTTCGAATTAAGTTATTGATTGCCGTGGAATTGAAATTTAAATCACGGGTTGATTTAATCAGCCAGATTTGTTCAAACAAATCTGAAATCTGAAATATCGAATGTTGTTTTCACTCAAATATGACCGGGTTACATTTAATGAGACTGATCATATTTCATAGTTTTCTTCTTCGTCCGGCATCTATATATTAATTTATACATTACTCTTAAAACTTTTTGCATACATTTAACTTAAGATCTTGGTAAATTCACCTCTTCTGTACCCTTAGTTGACCTAGGTCATCAAGGAGGCTGACTACTAACTTAATTCATGTATTGATAAGTTGATGCCTACACAGATTTTCCTATTTCTATCAATTCAGTACTTTCAATATATTGCACTATTAAAATCTCGCAATGGAGTCCCATTTCTATTGGTTTAAGTTTACATGCATACATAAATAAATACATTCAAAGTCCATTAATAGATATATGCCTACACAATTTTTCTGATAAAAAAGTACATGTTCTTCTGATCCAAAGATATAAGGATTTATTATTTTTAGTGGATCATTATACAATCAAAATGGATAATAAGTATTACTCCTAACCAGACTCTACAGCTTTATATATGAATATTTTGCAGTACAAAACTATGTACATTCATTTTTGTATATAATCATAACTGTATGTTGTAATTCTATTTTTGAAAGCAACTTTTTATAAAATCTTATAATATTTTTTAATAAATTAACTCTTTTATAAAAATATATTATGAATGTACTTATTAATGGGTCATAATACACATACACACACACACACACACATTCATACATGCGGTCCTATATAAATGTTTGCATACATACGTACATATATATAATACATACGTAGATATATACATGAGATTTTTTAGTAATATATACATTACTAATGAAAATACAGTTTTGCACCATAAAGTACATCAAAACTCTAAACAACAAAATGAGATATTCTTGTTTTGGTGCCAAAAGGAATAATTACCGTTTTCTGCTTGGCACATTACACAGAATGATTAGGATTCCTGGAATTTCTTAAACACTCCAACTTTTAATTACTCTCTCTCTCTCTCTCTCTCTTACTCTCTCTTTCTCTCTCATGTTATATTTGCTTTTGTTTTTCAAAAGGCAAAATATACACAAGTACTTACCATATCTGACTATATATAAAATCCCCCTTTTTATATTTAATAGTCAAATGTAATGAAGTTTATCTTGGTAGAAATACTGTTAGACTCCCGAGCCTGATAAAAAAGATTAGCTTACCTGATACATTAACTTTGTTTTTTTCTTTTCTGAGCAGTGTTTTCGGAAAAAGTAGGAGATTTATATACATTCCCGTAGTGTGATTGAATATATCTAACTATCTAGCTAGTTAGCTATCTCATTTTTCTCATTGGGTATCTATTCTGTTCTGTTCTGGTGTGGGGGTAAAATAGCATAATCGCGTCAGAAAAAAATGCATAACTGTCTTAATGAATTGGTCCTCTGTGCCGATGTCAGCCTAAATCACATATCAAGATCGATTAAAAGGACCGACAGTCAAGTGATCCTCACAGAACACAAGATTCCATTGTTTATTATTACTGGTTACCTGTTGTTTTTTTTTTAAATGGTCGTTTGAATTTCAACTTGTGTAAAAAACTATCTCGACTTTTCTAATGACTATTTTCTCATAATTCGGTTTAACATCACTCAATTAAGGATCCATTATTGCGATTTTGTGCACTAACTTTGCGCATGAATTTCATGGAAATTCCCTTTTTGTTCATCTTCAGTGTAATGATATGTCATATGATTTGTTAATTTCAAACTTAGGTCATTGAATTAACGAAAGTTGTGAATAAAACAGGAATCTATGAAGATGTTGCATGTTGATCTGGCATTTCCACGATATGAGTGAAAATCAACATGGTCTGGTTGTATTGTAAAATACAGCTTATACAGAGTTAGTGGTAATGATACTTTAACTAGAAAAGTATGCGTGACTCTAGAGCACACATCTTAGCAATGCTTTGTTCACTTAACAACAGTCTTTTTACTTCAGCAGATTGTCTATATAACATTATATGAACATTTAACACACGAACACTTATATGGTTGAAAATTTTACACACACTCACACACACCAAAACGCATACACACACATACACACACACACGCACACACACACACACATATGCAATAAGTGTATTGAATATAATAACCGACAAAATGGTATTTCGTGCCACACACATGCATGCACACAAACATACACATATATTTTATTGTATGTGTATGAGTGTATTCTGTTGAGGATATTACTCCATACACTATTAATAATATTTAGTACAAGATAACTGTACTATATATATATATATATATATATATATATATATATATATATATATATATTGTGTGTGTGTGTGTGTGTGTGTGTGCGTGTGTGTTTGTGTGTACGTTTGCGTGTATGTGTTTATCTAATATGTATATGATAGCATTTTATTTTGTACACACGCAGTATATATATATATATATATATATATATATATATATATATATATATATATATATATATATTACTATGAAATGGAAGCCAAAAATGACATGTGTGTAACCATCCGGAAATCTTTTAAAAACTTGAGTTAGCTTAACAAAAAATTGCTTGAGGATAGATCCATTTAAAATGCATTAATCATTTTTCAGTTGATTCATACTTGAACAAAAGACTGTTGTCTGAGCTGGTAAATTTAGTGACGAAAGCATTTCTCAGAGAACGAAACTATTTCAATACACTGCATTAACTACTCAACCGTGACAGGCAGGAACAGTTGTGTATTTTTAAATATTCTAATTGACTTTTCTTATGAAATAAAGGGAAGGACCCCCCCCCTGATTTTTTTCTTTAACTACTGGATAGATTTACCTTTCTAATTCCATGATCATTTGCATCACGGGTGCAAAGTATGGATGGGTGTTGTGTAAAAAAGCAACTGATTCATTTCCTGGTTCGAAAAATACTTTTTTCTGTTTGCATGCTTATGAGCTGTGAAATTCACAGTTAATTTTGTTATTCGAAAAAGGCCACACACACACACACACATATATATATATATATATATATATATATATATATATAGAGAGAGAGAGAGAGAGAGTCTGTGTTCGTTCGTTCTCCAGCAGTGTCCAGCATGTCTTGTTCATCTTATTCGGATGATTTGTGTGATAAGGGGCAAGTGGCCCTACAGCTGTTTTCTTGTGAGGTGCTGCGTCCACATTTTGTTAAATACAACACCCAGCATTCTTGTGTAGTTCCCATCTATCTTTTTATCCAAACGCTTCTTTATAGTCCAATGATCGATAATCTATCTATCGTAGTCCATGTATTTTCTATGCGTATATTGATATAAGAAAACTTGTACTCATTTATGTTCGGTATTGTATATGTAGAGGTACGAGTCATATAATTGTTATTTTCAATGTAAATCGAATTAATGACCTGAATTAAAATTTTGAAGGATACTGATTGGTTGCTTGGGTTAAAACCATTAAGAAGAAAAACCAAATCCCGTACCTAAATATCTCTGTCTTGCATGATAAGGTAATTATCCTTACTCTTCACTGACATTAAGAAGGTCTGATATATAGAATGGGCCACATGCACACACTCACGAGACATATTTGATATATATATATATATATATATATATATATATATATATATATATATATATATATATATATATATATATATATATATATTGTTTCTTAAACTGAAACTTCATCTTAAGATATGTAGACGTGGAGGATATGAAAAGAAATACAACGGTGTATCTTCCTACCACATCAGGGTCTAATGGAAACGTTGCTAGTATAAATATGATGAATGTAAAGAGGATTATTCTGAAATAAAATATTGTTATACTCACAAAATTCTTCACACTATTGCGAGTTTCCCGATTCCAATATTCAATAATGAAATGACTACGAAGACATTCAGATGTTTTATTCTCCTCTTTTCAGTTAAAATGTTCCTCACCATTCAAATAGCAAAGGAGATTTCTAGTCTACACTTTTACATCGACTCGTTTTTCCATAAATGTGTCACATTCTAGGAATCCAATGGTACTCACCATTTCTTCAAAGATTTTAATCCCTTATTATTACTTAATGAGTGATAAAATTCATATAGAGTAAAAACCAGCTACGAAGTAAAATCAACGGAAAATTAAAAACTACAGAAATACATAGACTTTACGTGAGAACTGTAAAAATTGTGGAACATGAATGTTACAGTAATACCTTATTCGGTGTCTTTGGAAGGATCTCAAATAATCTGGAAAATATTAATGGGAGAACTAGAGATCTATCTAAGTATTGAAATCAACTAGATCATGGCACTGTTGAAATTGGCTACAATACTAAGAAGAGTCCATAAGAGATTAAGTACCTCTGAAAAATATGAATACTTATTGAAAATCAACTCTTCAGCGGTAATCTAATCAAAGGAATAAATATCTGGGAAACTGTCCTTGTAAAATACACGGAACACTTCTTAAACTGGAAAGGAGAAGAATTACAAAATAGGAGTATTAGAAAAAGGATATTGATGAGGATGCATAAGGGATTCCATCAGCGAGATGATCGATAGTCTCTATATGACATCGATATGACAATAAAAGAAGGTATAAGAGGACCCCTAGAATTGAAAAGAGCATTGATGCAACAATTCAAAGAGTGCTAAGAGGAATTTCCTACAACCAGTAATCGTAATAATGTTAAAGACAAACAGGAAACAATAATTTAAAAAATTCAATAAATCAAAACTGAGAAGAGAAATAACTACATGGATACTTCAAGTTGACAAACTAAGAACATTGCAGATTAGATTAACTTGACATGGCTAGAAACAAGCTAAATGTCGATATAAAGCGAATCTTTTTTAGAAGTAGAACAAAATAATGCCATCAGGAATGATTTTGTCAAATGAAAATTGATCATACGCAGAAGAATAGCAAGTGTTGGCTATGTTTGTTTTCACGGTATATCAACTATCTTTCGGGTCATTTAATTTCAAATCAAGTCATTTTGATAAACAAAGTGACAGTAACTGCTGTTGCTATTAGACTATGTGGTGAGAGTGATTAAACAGTGTTGTAGAGGAGTTAACATCCCTACATGATGGACTGGATCATAGCCTATAATAGTCGACGTAGCAGTGATAGAAACGGAAAAATTATATTCGGACAAAATCACTGAGTTTATCTACACACATTTGACCCTCCTTATTCTTGTAAGTTTGTCTTTGTGAATTGTTCTACTTCTTGTTTTTATGTAATAAGTATCTGTTAGCATCATATACAAGTGCTGAATAAAATATATCTCAAGCACACTATTTCTCTGTGTATCTTTTGCCATCTCAACGATACAACAAACAGTTAATCATGTAAGTGAATGCAGCAAGTTGCACACAAATAATACAATAGTAGGCATGTCTGAATGGAAAATACTGGGAATTGTGCCAGAGACTAAAATTGAGCATTCTGACAATGGTGTATGCACTAACCAGAGTATGTCTTAGGAAATGAAACGCATAAAATTCCCTGGGATTTTGAGATACAAACAAAATCCCTCAATCTCGACCCAACAAGAGAACCAGATCTAGGGTTAATTAACAAGAAATTAATTTGTCATCAAGTGGATTTGTTTTCCAGCATACTACAGAATAAAAATAAGAGAAAGCAAAAAAACTAGAAAAATACCTGGACCTTGCCTGAGACCTGAAAAAGTTGTGGAACATGAAGGTAATGGTGATATCAATTCTAGTTGATTCCCTTGGAACTCTCCCCAAGAAACTGAAAAAAGACTAGATGAATAATCAAGAACACCCAGACAGTAGTACTCCTAAAATCCAGATACTGAGAAAAGTCCTTGATATCTGAGGAGACTTATTGTGAGTTTGACTTTAGTGAAAAACCAAAAATTCGAGTGGTGTGAAAGACTCGCAAGTAATGAAATAATAACGGTATACGATTATGTTAAGGAATATATTGACAGAGGCATGTCATATCAACAATTGATAACTATAATATATATTTCTGATACACATGAAAAAACTTTTTTCCAAAATATGAAACAAAAGATTTCAGAGTTAAATAAAAAAAATAAAACAATAAAAAGGTACCGTAAAGTATTTGAGAAAAATTTTAGGTTTTTTTTCTAAAATATTTTTCTACTGAATCCATTTCTGTCTACTTGAATTCAAATTTAGGGAAAAAATGCCGTCTTGAATAATTCCAGCTTATCTATTATTATTGCTTCCAGATCCTCTAATGACTTTCCCCTTACATTCATATCAACTCAACGCTCTTAGCGCTTATCAATGGGCTAAATAGATTTGTTTTAAAATTATAAATAACACACACACACACACACACACTCTCACACACTCTCTCTCTCTCTCTCACACACACACACATACACCACACACACACACACACACATATATATTATATAATATATATAATATATATATATATATAGATATAGATAGATAAATAGATGGATTACCAATCGTCAATACATTTTGATCAGCAGTTTTAGGCGTAATACAAGATTGTGCAATATCAGTACTGTCCATATTTACTATATTCTGTAACCTGTGACTTTCAACAGATATAAAACATTACAGTTTATAGAATAAACTCCTATATTTTATAACCAATAAACAGAAAACATAAAAGACGCGCAAAACATAACGCTTATCTGAATTCAACAATTTCCCCAATTTTGGACAAACAAGATTTAAAAAAAAATTAATTAAGCAATCACTCGAATCTGATTGGATAAGTCATGTCATGTAGGGTGCTTACTAATATGTCGGGGCGTTGGAATTACAGATGGGCCGTAAATCATTACTGCCAAAAAGAAAAAGATAGAATCGAAGCCGGTTTATCCGTGTGTAAGATGAACTTTTTCCTCAGCATGTAGCAGATGGATTTTTTCCACGATGAGTAGCTATGTTTAGCAGCTTTACGGCAACTATCTCGAAGCGAGAATCGCTGATCAGATCAGGCTACGCGACCCGAACAGAGAATGCTGTCCGACTAGAAGCGACGGAGATGGCTTCACGACCCGGCAGTCTGACGCCAGAAATGCTGATAACATCAAGATACACGACTTAGATTTCTGATAAACGAAACATTTATATATATTATTAACACCTTTCCTGGTTTATCAATTCTCCTGGCGGCCATGATCCGGCCAACCGACCCGACCTGCTGACAATTCAATCTCTGCCAATTATGAACACAGAATAAATGTATTTGTTGTTAACTATATACCAAGTGTTTGTTATTCCTCCATTTTTGTCTAGCTTGCATTCTTTTCATTGCTCATTTTTAAAATATTGTTAGTAGGAACAGAATTCGTTTCCACTGGCCTCCTACACGTTTCATACTAAATAAGATTTAAGAGGTACTTCAATCAGTGGAAATTTCACTCGAGTAAATCTGGAAAAAAGTGATCTGAACAGAATTAAAGTTTTATTGATCATCTTTGTCTTAGTAAATACAGCTTCACTAACGATCATCATTATCATGTGCTGCAATTAGCACGGATATCCATGACAATCTCTCGCCAACCATCTCTACCATTCATTGCCTCTAGGAGGTCCTCTGCGCAGCATCCAGCATCCTTGCAGAGTTGGTCAATGTAGGTCCTTGCTAGGTGGCTAACATGTCCATGTGTTGGCTTCCACAGGAGAATGCCGCTTATGGGTTCGTCCTTGCTCCTCTGGCAGTGTCCAGCATGCCTTGTCCGTCTCACTCGTATGTTTCGGGAGAGAGGGCGCAGGTGCCCGTCTAGCTGCTTCCTTGTGGGGTGCTGTTTCCACGACATGTTCAAGACCGCCCGCAGCATTTAGCTTATTCTCAAGGCGCCTCGTTAGGGTCCAAGTGGTGCAGCCATACAGCAGCGCTGACACAACCACAGCTTGGAAGAATTGTCGTTTTAACTTGTCAGTGAGATCAGATTTCCATATGATTGATTTTTTAAAAATCTAGTAATTTTTTTAGTGGTAAAAGAATCGCTAAAGGGATGTTCATGTGTTTGCATACATGAAATCTACGAGTTGTTCATGTAGCAACTTACTTGCAGGCATTATCTTCAATTGTTTATTGAATATGATAAATTTACTGAAAATCAATTTGGCGGAAAGAAGAAATTTAGTTTTTATTCTGTCGTGATTCCAAGAAATGTCGACTGAGCAATTTTTCAATATAGCAAAAGTATTTTCCAACATTTTGGAAAACAGGAAAAATTAAATATATATATATATATATATATATATATATATATATATGTGTGTGTGTGTGTGTGTGTGTGTGTGTGTGTGTGTGTGTGTGCTGTGCGTGTGTGTTTGAGTTTGTGTGTGTGTGTTTGTGTGTGTGTGCGAGTGACTGTTTGGAGTTAAATCTGATGAATGAAAAAGAAAAAGTTTAAAAATCAAATTGACATATTTCGTCATTAGTCTGGAGTTGACAGAATCTAATCTAATTTTATTCCCCAAATCAAATCTGCATAAAGTAAGAGAAAGATAATTTTTGTAAAGCGTTTGAACGCTTGATTAAAATCTATTTTGTTCTAAAATTATCATTCTAATAAAAAAGACCCGAATCTATGCTAACAATGCCTAGAATGTGTTATAATTCACGGATCCTCTACAGTCAATTTACATAGGTTTATTTTAATATATCTCCATTCTTCACTATCTGAATATCCTCTATGAGTATGTGAAATAAGATTAGCGATAAGAACTGAATATAATTGACTAAAATGTGTCTTTCCATAGCGTTACAGTTAGGTTTTAAAATCAAGCGTGTGTATGATACTTTGTAACTAAAAATAAAATGACAGCAGCGTTAATAGAAAAAAAATAATTATATATATATATATATATATATATATATATATATATATATATATATATATATATATATATGATTCATAATTAGCTAAAAGTGATTGGAAGCAATTGTTTTATAAGACTTTTGATAATCTTTTTTCACTTGAAAATTATGTAAAGAATCAGTTAAGAAGTTCTGAAATCACAATAATTATATTACTCACCTACATCCATTCACTGAACTAACAACTTTTATTAATATCTTTTCTTTGTATTCATTTGTTGATAACTAAATTAAATTGACGTTCTGCCTTTTAATTCTGACGAATTTATTGGAATGTTGATTATATATTCTGTTTTTTTCCGCTGTCTCTCCATTTGAAATAATTAGTTGAGCTGTCACGAAGAATTTTGCTGTTGATTGTGATAGCCACTACTAATTGTTTTCCAGTGTCTGAACACCCTATTTACCTCAAGGTGAGCAGACATGAGGGTTTGAGTAGAAAGTACAACAAGTTGCGATTCTTAGAAGAAATATGTCTGTCAGATATTTTACAAGCAAAGAATACGTGTTGCCAATGGATCTACAAAACTGGAAGCAACAACGGAAAATGGATAAGTACACATAATAAACACAATTATTTTTCTATACATAAAATGTTGATTTTCTTCTAAACCAAATATATCTGATTTAAAAGATTTTTCCTCTGGAATATAATCCAATCAAAAGGTATATTGACAGCTGTTATTCAATATTAAATTCTACGGCATTAAAACTCTTTAACTGAAAATCCAATAGCAACCCCTCTGTTACTAAAAATAAGATTGCATAAATATATTTAGATAAAGGATGTACTTTTTGGGGCCCTACACACACACACACACACACACACACACACACACACACACATATATATATATATATATATATATATATATATATGTTAAGCCACCTTTTCATATATATATATATATATATATATATATATATATATATATATATGTTATTAAAGAGTTCACGTATACTTCTATAATGATATGTAATGGATAGTGAGAAACTTTGTTGGTTATTTTAGAAGCATGGAAAAGTACAAAAAATAATGACAAAAACTTCAAAATGTTGACTATTACTTTTAATGTGACATTCATAATATTTCAGACAGACCTATTTCCTTTTTCATTTTAATGTTATCTTCCCTGAAATCAAGTGTCAGTTGAACGATCTCTCAGCGTCTTTGATGTTTTTATTGCCCAGTGTCTGGGGTTGTGATGTGGGCATCCAGGCAACTATGTCCCACAGCAAAGAGAGAGTACCACTCGTCAGATAAGAATAACTATGTGCAAACACATTAATACTATTAAACATAGCTATTAATGTTATACAGTAAGGATTTAAACCATAAAAATACATGAAAATTATTTGCGTTAAGGATAGTTAATTCAAGCTATAATTGTTTACTAAGGGTTATTATTTTTAGTTACTTGAAACCAAATAATTGCATGCAAATCATTAGCGTAAGATGATAATTTTTTAACCATATAAATGTGTGCAAACAAATTATATTATTAGATAGGAATACGTACATATAATTGTATATGAATTAGTATTTGATACAAATACTAGAAACCATGAAAAATCTGTTAAAAGAAATGATTATTAAGAAAAAGTGCAATGGGACATTTGGAATATACTGATTACAATTAAACATTTACAAATGAATCAAATTTGGTTATTAAATAACCAGTACAGAGTTGATATGATTTTAAACAAACAAACCCAATTAAGATCTGAAAACCTCATAAAAATCGAGGCGGAACTCTTTTTCTCCCATCACCGAGAGTTAAATTTAGGTAAAGGAAAAAAAACAAAAACCTCAGACAATGCCCACCACATTAAGTAGAATTGATCTCCATTAACAAAGATATAATTAATATTATGAATATGATGGAGTTTTGAATTTCTAAAGTACGAATACTAAAATTTTAGCCTTCCTCAAACTTAACGACTATAAAAAAAATTTCCCAAAACAACCTACAATTCAGTTTACTAAATCCCACAAAAATGGCAACTCAAAATTATTAGTAAAGAATAGTACTTGAAACGTACTAAGAGACGTTCATCAAGTAAATCAGTGGAAAAAAAAAACAAAGAAAGCAATCACATGATAAAAAAAATTAACCGAAAAAGGAAATTTATTCAGTTTGACATAAGTGACTTTTACCCTTCAAATTATTTGACAACACAATAAACACAGCTAAAAATTATATTGGTTTAAACGAAGAACATATAATTATGAAAACACTGCAAAAAATCTATATTATTCCACAGAGAGGCAGAATGGATAAAAACCCGTAGAAATTTTGAATTAACAATGAGACGTCATGAAGGACAAAAAGGACACATTGAAAGGTAAGTACTTATTGACAAAATTAAAGGAATTGGTTGCGAAGAGGGATTTGTGGAGTAACAGGGACTATGGGGGGAAATATCAGCAGACAATTTGACTGCTGCGGCTGCTGCTGCACCAACAACAACAACAACAACAACAACATTCTTTGAAGAATATGAATTGCAGATTGAAATCCAAACGTACGTGAAAATAGTAAACGTTTTAGACGTCTCTTTTTACTCAGTAAGTAGTATCTTTCAATAGAAAACTAACTAATGAACGAATTTATATCAAAATGGCTTCTAACCACATTTAGGGTAATTGTCAGATCTGTGTGTGCTAGCAATAACATTGTTTTCAATCAAGCTAAAAAAGAATATGAGGTGGCTCTGTAAAAAAGAAGCTACTCAAGCTCATTAAATTTCAATAATGATATCAGAAGAAAAAACTTTAGGATAATATGGATTAACCCAACACTTAATAGAGCAGTGAAAACTAAAATAGGAAGAAACATTATCAACTTCATTGGCGACTATTTCCCTCCAAACAGTAAATTGCTCAAAATATCTTATAGAAATACTGTCAAAATAAGCAATAACCGTACATGAAATATATTAAACCAAATAAAAAAGCACAATACTAAAGTAAGAAAGCCATCATCACCTAATCTAAAACCTCTACGCTACAGCAGAGATAGACGGAATTGCCCTTTAGATGGAAAGTGTCTGACAGACAACATAGTTTAAAAGAGTAAAGATATAAACACATATCAAGTAACCATAGAAGCATGTGTAATACAGTCACAAAACTCCTTTCCAAGAAGAGAATAGTAATAGCAATATTTTTCATTATACATGTGGGAAAAGAAAGACGAGGGTGGTAGTTCTGCAGAGGTGAAATAGAAAATTATAAAAATGAAAATTTAAAAAAATCTTGCTCAACTTAGAAGACAAAGCATCCGTTGTATATTTTTCTGAACAGGATAAACTCTTAATAGAATTGTGCAGTTTGTTTATCTATTATGCCTTCTTCTTGGGAATCTCTCCCCTTTTGATCTTTTCACACCAACCTTTAACAACAAAGCATCATTGCACAGGACATATACACTGTTAATATAATATATATCTACAGTTCAAATTTTTGTTAAGTAATTCATCCAACAGTTCCCAAAAAGGTTTCTCTTAAATTCATCTTACCATTTTGTGAAATCATCCCAATTATTCTTAGAATATTGGACGCTATTATTGTTTTTGATCTGATAAGAAAATTTGTTACAAAATATATTACTCTATTAATAAAAAGTCTAATTGGTAAATAGGTTTCTGAAATCTGCCTTGGTAGCAAGTTTTCATTTCGAGGAGTAATATCAAGTAACTAGTAATTCCATTTATCATTCTGAAAGGTTCAATTAGATCACCTCTTTCAAGTAAAATAGATAATCCTAATTTTTCTAATCTCTCTATATAACTGTGATCTTTTATTCTTTTCCTTATTCTTGTTCCTCTTCTTTTTATGCCCTCCAATCTTGATATTACACACATAATCCTATGTCTAGACACTGGAGCTCAGTCTTAGGTACAATATTCTATCTGATGTTTTATCAGGGTTTTGTATATTTTTAAAACAACATTTGGCTCTGTTGAGATAACATTTCTATCCATCCAGCAAATCATTCTATTCACCCGCAATATAATATTTTTGTCAGCTTTAAAAGTTATATCCAAGTCAATCTCAAGGTTGTATTCCTCATTCACGTTTTTGATTTTTCTGTTGCCTAAATTATATTCAACTTTAATGCTTCTAAATTCAATATATAATACTTTACATTTTTCTATGTTAAATTTAAATTTCCAAATATCTTTCTAATATGACAATCTACTTAGGTTCGTTCGTATTATTCCCTTCGATAATAGTCTAACACCAGCAACAAGATCTATTTCTGATTTCATATCATTAGGAAAATTATTTATTAAGAATAACAAAGGTCCAAAGGAACATCGGACTGTATATAATGTGTCTCAGAATAACTGTTACCAATTTCAAGTATCTTACAATATTTTCTTTTTTTCGAAATACCCAAACATTCACTAGTAATCAATAATGAGATACTTTATCAAAATCCAAATATATACATATTCTCCTCTTCTATCAAATAGCCACTGAATATATCAATACTTACAAAAATTAGATAGTGTTGATATACCGTTTACGAAACAATGTTGATTACATTTTATATCTTTCCCAATGGAATTTAATGTGTGATTTGTAATTAATGTTTCGAACACATTACAGAAATACATGTTAGAGAAACTTGACTGTAATTATTTTAAAATGTATTTAACTTTCTTGTAGTATGGTATTATAATAGATGTTATATAAATGCTGTTAGATATAAGAAATCATTTCATATTATTTACATTTCTCAAACAGTTTACTTATTGGCTTATTGGCGTTTATTTGATGATAATTACGTTAAAACTTTCTCTCTCTCTCTCTCTCTCTCTCTCTCTCTCATATATATGTATATATATATATATATATATTAATATTTTATATTTTTTGCTTGAAGGCAATTACAATGCGAATATCGCATAAATTCGATAATTATAGAAGATAATAATGACAAGTGAATTTCGCAAAGAATTATTCGGTGTGTAGATTATCGTACAGACTGTTTCAACTTTATTAAGTCTCATCAGCGATATATACTAACGATTTCCCTCCGACAGAAATCGAAATGGGGACTTCAGCAGGATAGTTAGACACTATACTGTTTTAGCCAGGATACAGCACCGAGAAATCCCTGCGAAATTAACCTGTCAATGATACTGTAGCGTCTCTACCATATGAGGCAAGGGAGGCACTGAGTGAATAATAACAAACATATCCGGGGCCTTTATGCTATCCTTTTTACTTTTTCCCGTCATTATTTCATAATAAAGTATGATTTCGCTCATCCCAAAATTATATATATATATATATATATATATATATATATATATATATATATATATATATCCCCCACCTCTTTACATATATACATTTGTATGTATTTATGATGATACATGACTGATGGTAAATCATTCAGGTTTCTATCCCGGCTGGATATAGCCTGGTAATATCTAGCCACCCTGAAGAGACCTGATACATCGAAACAAAGTGTCTGTGAATATATATATATATATATATATATATATATATATAGCATAAACATACATTTTCCATACTCATATGTATATCACATTTGTCTTCCCACACGTATATATATGTAGAGATTTACATGTTTCAATACGCATATATATATATATATATATATATATATATATATATATATATATATATATGCGATCCCATCCGGAGGTTGCTAAGTATAGCCGTACTGAGGAGTCGATAGGTCCAAACACGAGTGTCTGTGGACAAAATATATATATAAATATATATGTGTGCGCGCGCGCGTGTGTGTGTGTGTAGCAACGCTCTCCTATAAAAATGATGGAGCACTCTCTGGTGGCATTTACATACATACAGATATGTGTATTTATCAATTAAAATCCCCTTTCCATTCTGTAGTTGACGATGGCCGGGTGGTTAAGCAGTCTGACTGATGACGAATCGATTTGGCTTCTATCCCGGCTGTAGGTAGCTTATAAATGTCTAACCACACTGAAGAGACCTGATACGTCGAAACACGGTATATATATAGTCATCCACAGGCATATATATATATATATATATATATATATATATATATATATATATATATATATATTCCGACTTACGAAAAATTACTAAAAGGCTAGAAAAAATAAAGATAAAGGTCATAAAGAAGAATATTTCGTGGTCTTCAATTGTACCTGCTTAGACAATAACTTGCTATCAAAATACACAACATATATATATATATATATATATATATATATATATATATATGTGTGTGTGTGTGTGTGTGTGTGTGTGTGTGTGTGTATGCATGTGTGTGTGTATGTTTGTGTGTGTGTGTATTTGAATTTACCAAACTTCAAAAGAAAAATGAGCTAATTGTTTATCTTACTAATAATAATTATATACGTTTAATTAAACTCTATTAATTATTCATGTCAGCAGTTCTTTAAAGTAGAGATGTAAAATTTTACATAATATTCAGTGCTTTGTGTGGTGCAATGATTAGCAAGTTATACCTCCTTGCTATTACTAGTTTGGAAATGTATTTCATTTAGTTATATATTGCTGTAACATGGCTTATTACTGATTATTCGTTAATGCTTCGAGTGTCACTCTCATTAAAAAACTCTTCTTTTCTCATGGGGAATAAAAAAAAGTGTTTTCATGATAAAGTATTCGTCTATGGCTAGTAAATATGTATATGAAATTTGATAGCTCTACATCAAACACTTTATCTGTCTACAATGGAAAGAGGAAGAGAATGTTTCAAATTCTCCCCTTCTTTCCACTCTCTCTCTTTCTATTTCTCTCCCCCCTCTCTCTCCATATATATATATATATATATATAATATATATATATATTATATATTATATATATATACATATAATAACACATAAATTAAAATCACATATAACACTTTCGCAATTATCAAGTAACAATAATACATTCTGAAGCATTACAAGTGTTTTGTAAGAGAGGTACAGAGAAAGCACATAATATATAACAGCATCTGTTTTACTATAAAGTCTATAAAACAATAACCATAGCAAAGACATTTTGGAACATATTTTCAATGTTTGTTATAGTGGAATAAAAAAGTTTAGAATTCCTTAAATTCTAAAGTTACTTTTAAATTTAAAACTTTTCCCAAAACTGTCGATCATTTACAAGAAATATACTCACGGCACAGTTCTATATGTGGGACCTCAGAACAAATTAAAACCCCCTGCCAACACGTCATGAGCCAGCGAGTCAGGGTAAGGTCCATTACTCCCAATGTCTGATAGATCTTGGGGAATGTTTGTGCCCAACAGTGGACTTAGGAAAATACTTGTTAATATAGGAATATCTGGTATAAAACCAAAATATTGCTTCATACCTGTTCGTTGCAAGCTGTTGCTAAGTTTAGGAGCTGTTCCAATCTCTCCATATGTTTTGTCTGTCACGGCCCACAAATATCAACCTGAATGTGTGAGAACAACACTCTTTCCCTGTAAAAGATTAAAAGAAATCTATTTTAGTTTATTTTCACATTACAGTACGGCAATGTGACTTTTACAAAAAAATTCTTCAAGCCAATAAAAATGCAAACGTGTCTCTATATAAACGGATTCTTTCTTCAAATTTATTTGGTTTAAGAAGGCAAATGCGACCCCATCTAACAACAAAATGACTTCTAATCCTGAAAGTTCTTTGAAAAGTCAAATAAATATAAATGTTTGACTGAAGATGGAACTCTGAAGTGCCAAAAGTACTTGAGACAAAGACTTTGGACTAATCCACGGATTCCATCCAAATATGATAAAACGTGCCCAGAAAGCTTGAATAGATCGTTAATAAAATCGTTAAACAGGAGACGTCTGTTTTGTTTAATTCTCCAAACACACACACACACACCACACACACACACACAGATATATATATATATATATATATATATATATATATGCATATATATACATATAATCGTGTATGTACATGACAGATGTCCGAAAAGTAAGGGACAAACGTTAATAATCCAATATGATTATAACTAAAAAATAATAAAAATATGCATATGATACCAGTATTACTTTCATACTTTTCACGTAGTTACCATTGAGATTGGTACATTTGTCCTATCGGTGCACGAACACATAAATAGACTCCTAGAAAAACCTGACTTTAAACTAATTTATTTTCAGTCAATTGATTTGGAACACAACGAGACGATATAACATCTTCTCATGGACTATTTATAAACAAGCGACATCAGAGCCATATCATGAAGTTTACACCGTTTAGAATCACGCAGTGTTGCCAGCACCAGAAAAAAATACTGCAGAAATTAAAGTTTATTTTCACTTTGTTAGACAAAATTTCTGACATTGTTCTGGAACTTGTCATTCTGAAGTCAGTGGTTCATGACTACGTCGACAAGAAGTTGGGATATCGTTGCATCTCAAAATAAATGACTGATGAATAATTCACAACACGTTTTTCTTTGAGGGTAGTTATACACATAATGCGACTATTGAATCTCAATGGTCACTACGTTGAAAAATAGCAAGGTAGTTCTGGAAACATAGGCTCAATATTTATTTGCACACACACACACACACACACACACACACACACACACACAACATATATATATATATATATTATATATATATATATATATATATATATATATGAATACATTTTTGGTACAGGAGAACTTATATAGTACTAAAATTAGAGGAATCAGATGTATGCAGGGAGATCATACAGTTATAGATGGTAATATTTTATTATTTTATACTTTATTTCATAATAAAATATAACCATCTTATAACTGTATGATCTCCCTGCATACATATAATTCCTCCACATATATATATATATATATATATATATATATAATATATATATATATATATATATAATCTCTTTCTGTTCATTTCAATCTGTCAACTAATCTATCTCAAAATTTTCAAATACATGTATTTTTCACTTTCTCTCTAATTGTAACGACTTTCTGTATTCGGTAATTCCCGGCATTTCTTTGTTGATAGTAAAATGATTAAATGTAAAGAGAAAAACATTTTTTCAATAAAAAAATTGGATTATTTACTAAAGAGAAGTTTGATTTTATAATTGCCAGTTTCTTTGATTCTCTTTGATGGCCGAGCAAATTGCTTTAAGTTTTTAATACTTGTCAGAAAACATTTGGCAGAATGTTCGAATTAATGTCTGGAGAATGGTAAGAAGGAACTATTGAACCAGTTGAAAAGCAGAAAACTCTGCCGTTTTCTTAATCTATATCAACTCCAATTTGTTTGATTTGTTAATCTGAATGCATATAGAAACACAAAGAAAACACGCATTCATAACACAATTCATAGGAAACAATTTTAGACATACTTTCTGTTGAGTTTAATTTTTCATTTGATTTAGACTAAAATTGACATGCTGATTTCAAAACTACTGTCAGTTTTCTTCTATGACGTCGTCTTTTTCTTTACGGCTTACTCTGCGAATAAGCACAATTATATTGTTTGTGTGTAAGTAATAAGACTGGTCAACTGATTGATTATTTTATTGAAAAGGAAGGAGAATTTTTCAGATCTGGTGACTAGGTTGATTCCTAGTCAAAGAGCAAACATCAGTACCTTTTTGAATCTATTCTATTGTTCCTATTTTGAATTAAAACTTGCAGATTAAGACAAATCTGGAGCCGCGCACAAGATGCGTAAGCAGTGTGTTGAGAGTTTACGGAGGTGGATCAAGGGAACACGTGATAAGTTGGCATTTGATTTACCTATGATTTGGCGACAGCCAAAATATTGCACTTTTGATTAATGAAAACCTCACCATAACAGGAGTAAAAACTAATAACCTATCATACGTCTAGTGCCTCATTCAGCCGAACTCTCAGTGGCAGTTTTCGTTAATATATATATATATATATATATATATATATATATATATATGTGTGTGTGTGTGTGTGTGTGTGTGTGTGTGTGTGTGTGTGTGTTAAAGACTTACATTAAAGGAACAATGCTTTCATGTAATAAAAGAGAAATATTCAAACTTTTAATTTCAAAATAACATTAAAGTTAGTAATCGATTATAATTCTTTTTCTTTCAAAATAAAAATGCGTATCTTAAGTAGACTACACACACACACACACACACACACACACACACACACACATATATATATATATATATATATATATATATATATAGTAAAAGTACCCGTCCATGACCGAACTAAAAAAATTTAACACCATGGTAAGAGAGAGAATAAGAGGAACATAATTCATAGAATTTTAAAAAAAAATGTAATCCTTAACTTTTGAATGTTTTGAAATATAATTCTATTTTTCAAAAACTGTTTTGAACATATGACAAAAACTTAAATTCAGTTCCTAATTGCTTGTTATTCTTAATTGCTTGTTGCATTAAAGTGATAAAAAATATTAATTTAATTTATTTTATTTTTTATTCCAAAAAGTAACAATTAAAAGGAGCTAATTATTAAACATGTGACCGTATTTATTTAGCTTATCGGCCGAGGTTGTAAAATACGCCGACAGCACCTCTGCTGAGTAAAACCATTTTCCAGTTGGGCCCCCTGAAGGCCGTAGATGACGACCCGTGGTGTCGCCGAGCAGTCCATTGCATGCACCATTACTTGGGCTAGATGGTCGGTCGGAGAGGTCCCTCCAATCAATCGGCTGGTCACGTTAAGCCCTAGCACCTATATGATTGTCCCTAACATATTGCTCTGATGGTAAAACTGAATGTAGTTGTGAGGTTATGTAGCTCTGGGAAGTGTGGAGTACCCTTCATTGCCATTACTCCCAATCCCTAATTGACACGGGGTAGTACTCGTTAGGCCCACCAGGTACGACCACTCCAGGTCCCATCTATTGATCTAAATTGATAAAAAAAGGAGTTTTAAAAATATGTTTAAAAATGAATTAGAAATAATTTGAATACCCAGTAATTATCAATGAAACAATCATGACTTAATAACAAGTGTTTGTTTTAGTGTGTATTTTAAATTCAGACAAAGCGTCCGTTTTCGTAAATATTTTGGCAGAATTTAATGTTTAAAATGTATTAAAAATATTTTGCCTTTTTACTGATGCTCATTATGTAACTACTTTGTGACAAAAATAGAATTTAAGGAATAATATATATATATATTCTATAACTGATT
>CM042146.1:41420269-41492769 GCA_023376005.1 Doryteuthis pealeii | reverse complement strand
TCGGTCCATGGTAACACTAATGCTTTTATTTAAAAATGGTTTTCAGTGTGAATACCGACCCTCCAACAATTTCAATTTAGTGAATATATCTAAATATATAAGAGTAAGTTGTTGGTATGTACGTGTCGATCTAACACAGAAAAGAGAAGTCACTCAGATTTGAAATCTTGCATATAGATTAATATCCTTCTAACTAAGAAACACATTTGGTTATTGATTTTTTACTAATTAAGGGATATAATTAATTAATTAAGCCAAAATCACCCAATTTGCAGAACCGTCCATATACCAGCACCTGCTGATTATAAAATATTGTCCGCTGGCTGACTTTTTTACAGCGATTTATAGTGATTTACAGCAGAAATGTAAAATTTAGCGAATATATTTCGCAGTCTAAGCCGTTCTGCTAGGAATTTATCACCTATTCTTGGTCCAATCTTTTAAATATTTATATCGTTGAAAAGAAAATAATATAATCTTTCTGAATATGCAATTTTTATGCGTTTTTATTAATTAAATTGTTTTTTACAGCGAGTTAAAAAAAATTTGGCTTCAGAGAGCTGATATGTATATATTCTTTTATCATTTTAAATTTCAAGAAAAAAACAAATTCTTTTTTCTCGCCTATTTACGATTCAGTCTTCTTTAAGATATCTATATGGTTCGAAAGAGAATGAAATAATCTCTCTAAATATGTAATTTGATTGAGTTTTTATCAATTGAATTATTTTTTACAGCGAGTTAAAAAAATTATATTTTGCTTCAGTCAGCCTAAAATTCGTAGTATCATTTTTTCATACCTAAATATTAACATAAAATCAAATCTTATTTATCGCATATTTCTGTTTCTATCTTTAAAATATTCATTTCGTTAGAAAAAAGATCTTTCTAAATATGTAATTAGTATGTTTTTTCATACATTGAATTATTTTTAAAGCGAATTAAATAACAAATCAAACGAAAACATTTAACGACAAATCAAATTTTAAAAAAATAAATTCCCGTGGTTCGTCAATTGTAAACAAAACCGTTTTTTTTTCATAATGGCGTTAATTTATTTATTCTAATATTAGAAATACAAATAAAATCAGGATACAAATGTAGAATAGTGCGCAAATCGGTCGGAAAATTTAGGGTGACTCAGAAAAAAAAAACAGAACGCATAAATTTCGTAATAAAACTGTTAATTTTAGCTAGGGTTTAGGGTTAGGGTTAGAGGTGGGGCTTAGGGTTAGTTTAATGGGAAAATAAATAATTTAGGTTCTGTTTTTTCTAAGTCACCTGTAAGTAAGTAAAGTCGTCGGGGCGGCTTAATGTCAGTATCAGCCAATCAGCGAGGGAATATATCCCCTTTTCACTAGCGCTAGACTAAGAAGAATGTTTTTTGCATCTGAGGTGGTGCGCCACACCTACCATCAGCTCCTTACTTTACGGCACAGATCCCTATGCTACTCATAACGCTGAGTTGGCGAGGACCGTTATCGAACTAGGAATCTTGTGATTTCTAGCCGAACGCTCTACCGACTGAGCTAACCCGGCTGTGATATGTTATAATTTTTCGACCGATTTCTAAGTTTAGCCATATGATATCATTCCCTTAAATCTGACGAAAAGAAAATTCCCTGACCTCCCATCAGGGTAGAATTGAATTAAGATCGTTTTTAAGTGGTTATTTTTTAATGCGTCATCCTGCGAGCACCGAACTCGCTATTCAGTAGTAATAGATCTGCAGACGATTATTAAACCATGTTTTTATCTCCACTACCCGGGCTTCGCCGGGTAGCCGCTGCTAGTATATATATATATATATATATATATATATATATATATATATATATGCTTCATATTCGATGTAATCCTTTAAAATGTTATTGTTTCTTTAATGGTCTTTTCAAGGTTATTGAAAATATATAGGTATTCTCTCTGCTTGTCGTTATATTTATAGACTCAATCACTCCCGTCTCTTACTCTAACCGTTGGAGTCGATGGCTACGTAACTAGAAAAAAAGTGTATTCCATTTTGATGGGATCCATCATGACAAATTCTTGATGCAAATTGTTTACTCATCCGCGCACCTGTTTTGCCCTTCATCTGTAAATGCATTTCTGAGAAACACTTAAAAAAACTTGTAGCCACTTACTGAAACACAAGAGTGGAGAAAAACAGGAAAATATATTAAATAAGACTTCAAACAAAATATTGCTATTAGAAAAATAAGATTATTGCTTAAAGCCGACCAAGATAGGTGAATAAGTGTATATTTGTTGGAGATTCCTTCTGTTATTTCTTAAATTGAAATATCAAAATAATACAATTCTTTGCAAACATGAAGAAATTCCGTAGTATATGTTTGTAAGTAAATATTAAAATACAACATTATACAAACATAGAATATTTTTCAAAATAGTCCAGAAAAATTATATCGAGTGATTGATCGTTTTGAAAGAAGTTTATCAATTAAAAAGAAAGAAGAAATTAAGAAAAAGATTTTAGAAATAATCGCAAACTATCAAACAATGTTAATAAAAGATGATTAGTTTTTTAATATCGAATGATGAATACTAATATTTTGATATTTATACGAATAGGAAGATTAAACGAATGAACATCAAAATATTGAGTTTATTATATTCCTAAGAAACATTTCTCAACTTTTGGTCATGTGCGACTTCCGCTTCTTGCACTCGAATTTAGAAGGAATGCTATATAAAACAGAAATAGAGAATCTGTGGCCTTAATACATTTTCCAAACAATCATGAGAGGCTTTTAGGTATTGTCGAAAGAATAATTCGAATTGCGCATTTCATCCTCAGAACTTCATATCCCAATGTTTTCTCGTAAAAACATTTAATCATAATTAAAAGTTAGGAAATTATTTAATTTTTCATTTTTGTTCATTTTTTCATTTCTCCTACGTAACATATCTGTTAAATTTGAGCCAAGTTATTGACTAAAAGTTTAAACAGATTTTCCAGTAAACTTGTTCAGCCTTATAAGTATACATTTCAATGTAGCCTTTAAACCTGAAAAATGGTTCCTACCTTTTATATAAACGCAAACACTTAGCTATTTCATATAATTCCTACATCTATGTATTATTTGGTTGAATACTAATCGATTCATTAATATCTTGAATGAAGGCAGAGATCTGTATAGGTGCAAAGTAATATTTAGAGGAGAGAGAGAGAGAGAGAGAGAGAGAGAGAGAGAGAGAGAGAGAGTGTGGTGTGTGTGTGTGTGTGTGTGTGTTGTGTGTGTGTGAGAGAGAGAGAGAGAGAGAGAGAGAGAGAGAGAGAGAGAGAGAGAGAAGAGAGTAATGTAACAAAAGGTTAACTTACAGGGAAAACAGATTGAACTAGGCTTGAATTCCGATCCTTAAGTTTAAAATATTTAATTCTCAGTCCTAACATACGACTACATTGCTGGTTATTTATTCATTTATTTGTTTATTTATTTACTCACCTTTGTGCTTGCTATCCTGCGAGATACACGCTAAAAATCGCCATTGCTGTTATTTCAATTACGCCTTGACTCAAAATCACCCACGCTGTTGTCTGCTTACAAACCTTATTCTCAAACTAGATAAAAGCCATTCTTTTACATCTCTGCTTCTATTATCAAAAATGATATGTTTAAATCCATTATGAAAATGCCTTCACTCATTTAATTTTCACTGCCGTGTGTGACTAAAGTCAAATTCCTGGCACCGTGCTATATGCAACTACGGTCGAATTTCTTACTAAATACCATTTTCTGGCTCTGTATTTTCAAAGTTCTAGGGTAACTTTACAAAAATGTCTCCTGTTATTTTAACACCGAATTCCAATATTTTACCACATTTTTAATTCGGATTGTTACCTCGTACTAATTCGTAGTGGTAAAACATACCAATCACTTTGTACTGAACAATTTCTGGAAGTAATGATGCATGATTCAGACTTAGAAATGAATGAAATCATTAAAATATTGATTTTGATCACGATGACTCACATACTCATTGGGGTGTCCCACCGTTTGTAATGATTAGTAAGATAGACTCGCAGATCTATTACGACTGAATAGCGAGTTCGGACCTCGCTGGATACCCTATCTTGTGACACGATCTCTCCAAGGCGAATGGGTTGGGTAAATACCTACTGTTGGTACACATGTTTGAATATAATATTTTGAAAGTCATTTTCGATGTAAAATGCGGTGGTGGGAGCTACTACCATTTTTTAATATCCATGAAATTTTATATTAAAACAGAAATAATTTCCATTTAGACCATTTCGATAAAAAAGTAATTGGACTGGCATCGTCCTGCCTTGTTCTTTATGAAATTAGAATTATAGAAGTTTAATGTATGATTTTATGGAGAATCTTTTGGTAGAGTCCGTATATTTTTAAGCTTATAGAGTATCGTTTCATGATTCATATTCTTTTGAAAGTTTCCAAGTACCGTGTTCTGACCTACTATTTTAACCATATCGATGAAAGGAGAGAAAAGAGATGGATTCGTATCTTTCTAAGGGCATTAGCGTGAAGTGAAACACAATTTCCTTACAACGATATCTGTTAGGCAACCCATGCAAGTAAGTGCGTATGTGTGTGTGCGTTTGGGAGTAGGTGTGTCTATAATTGGTTATATATATATATATACAATATTTGCTAAAATAATTATATATATATATGTGTGTGTGTGTGTATTTGTGTGAGAATAAATGATACCAAAGTATATACGTTTAGTTAATATAATGTTCCACAAGAAATAATAAAGACATTTTCTGATGTAAATTAAATTCGACTTTTTCTAATAATTGGTTGGAATGTACTTAGTTTTGGGTTATACTGTACTGTGGAATCATACATAATCTTTAGATGTGTACATGGAATAATTTTTCGAATAAAGATATATACAAATCAAAGTAATTTCGATACACCCAGTGCATTTCACAAGTTATTTATTTTATATATTCAATTATATTCTTTGGTATCTACCTGGCGTACAAAGCGCGGGTTGGGAGCTGGACCCCAAAGACAAATAAATTGTACATTTTCAGGGAAAAGGCTAGTTATCTTTAGGGCAAATAAGTCTGTCTTAAAAATCACGTTAAACTTCATATCATCAATATGGCGCTGCATTCTTTTTCACAATAAACATGTCGTATATTTTACAATGTTAAGTCGTAGCATCCTCTCCTTTAATGGGCCTTCTTAAATATTGTGGGACGAAATTTGAAACTATTTTGAAATGGTTAGAACTGGGATTTAATCGCTTCCCCACGCAAACAATATGAGAAACAATGTCCTTTTAATGTGGGATATTGGACTTTGAGAATTGTAAAGACCACTATAGATCTTACTTATTACCTTCCTCCAAAAAGATTAAGATCTACGGCAATAGAATATAGAATTTACTGGGCAATTACCTTTAAACCACCCCCTAAAGTTTTCCCTGTACTCCGATGGGTCCCGGTATTATTATTACATAAATATATACATATATATTTTTTGAAAACTGTGTTTTTAATTTTCAAAATGTTTGTTATATATATTCAGAGATACAATCTTGTATTTCCTGTATGAAACTGGTCTTCATTTTCCTAAATAACGTAATGTCAGTATTTCTAAGATTTGCTTTTAATTTCCAGAAAACAAAGACATATTTGATATTCTACCCAAATAAAAATGATTAGAAATAATTTAACCAGAAGTCTTGTTTCGATATTGTGAAATCTGTTTCAACCACACCTACCACAAAGGAATTTAAACAGTATCAAAATATCTTAAATATATTAGGCACACCGTGGAAACAAGAGTTTTAAATGCAATCTTTTAAAAGACATTTATGGAAAGTTGTTTTTATTTTTTGTTTGATTCAATTACGTATTTTGTGATTGTTACATATGCTGTAGAATTTGGTAATGAATACTATCCAATAATATTAGTTTTAGTTACACAAGAAAATTAAAATCCTGGTATGTTTGGTTAAGAAGAAAATAAAGCGTTTATGAAAAGATATTAGGAATGTCCTTAGATATTAGAAAACATGTTTCTTTTAATTCTAATACGGAATTTAAACAGCATGTTATATGGCAATAATTCAACATTTCAAACATCACTAGTATAACTAAAGAACATATCGACCGATATACCGTGATAAAAAAACAATAAATATAAAAAATATTAATCTGAATAAATCATCGAATGATGACAATGGCTTCTCTTAGAATTTTAACCGACAGTTTGACTAAATGCAAGTTGTAGTTTTAACTGTTACTGAGAAATTAACTTTCAGATCAAAAGAAGCCGTTATGATTTTGTATAAGGGAAAAAAATGACTAATTGTTGACTTATTTGGTACATTCATGGCTTGCTTCTATTGTTAAGTGCTTAATTTGCCAGCATATATTAAGCGGGTTCTTTGAGTTGCTGTCTATATTTGCATTCATCTAGCTTTTCCACTGAGAGAGGGACAATGTTAATAGCCGTAATAAAACTCACAAAGACTATTATGAGAAAGGCAAGTGAAAACTTTATCAAATCTCTGCCAAACATAAAAAACATTCTCTACTTTTAGGAAGACGGCAATGTTCATTAATGTGTATATTAAATTAAAATGTAAGCAACAAGATGATCAAACATTACTACATTTTCATCAGCCTCTAACAAAACATTAAAAAAAGAAAATGAAAAAAAAAAGAATAAGTATCATTATTAGCATCATCATTTGAATTTTCCCACTAATTGTACCTTTCAGCTATCACAGAGAATTAAATGACAGAAGTCCCTTTAACAATTCCAGAACTATCTTCGGTCTTGTTCTTTTTGTGTGTTTTTCACTCGTTTTAACTGATAATTTTTGACTGAAGTTTCAGTGAAAACAAGTCCCCTCAGATGTCCAGAACTCTTATAAGTATTCTAGCTAATTTTGACATAGATGTGGCCTGAATGGTTTCGATTCTTCCTCTGATCTCTTGTTCTTGTTTCTTCTCCAAGCCTTTGGGAACCATTCCAAAGTCATGAACTAGATTTGGTATCACTGACAACTTCATGTTCCACTGCCTTTTCAGCTTTCTGATAAGAACCATCTAGATTCGATGAAACAGGAAAATCTATTAGACGATACGTTATTTTCTTCTTGTTAATATAACACTAAGTCTGACTCTTTTAGACATAAGTGGATGATTCGTTTATATCTCAAAGTTCAAGGAGAATTTTATTCTTCTGAGTATTTTAGCCAATCTTAACAATGCTGTTGTCTTGATGGTCTTCATTATTCCTCTGATTTCCTATTCCTTTCCAAACTTTTGGGGACAACTCCAAGGACACCAGCTACGTTTGCTATCACAGTAACATTCTAGTTCCGCAGTTTATTTCAATTCTCTTGCAAGGTTTCACTTGCTTTCATTTTCACTCTGAACAGCAAAATCCACTAGATGACACATTCTTTTTTCCTGCTAATTAACACTTGGTCTGGTCTTCTAACCAGGATTACGTGATCAGTCTATATATCAGAATCCTAGAGAATTTATTTATTTATTTATTATTATTTATTATTATTATTATTATTATTATTATTATTATTATTATTATTATTATTTATTATTATTATTATTATTATTATTATTATTATCTAAGAAATTTATCCACAGAAGTAGGTTTAACTTGTAAAGTGACTATAAATCCATCTGTCATATAAATATGGACATAATATCAAATGAAACTATTTTAGTGAGGAAATATTAGGTAATAAAAAATAGCGAGACATTAACATCTATAGATCTTAGTGGATATTTTCATGTAAAAAAAATACATGATGTTTAATTTTAATTTTTCGGTGATTGGAAGAAGTCATTAAAAAAAACCCTCATAACTTTGGTTTCTGGTCATGGATTTTTCATCTAGATGTCAACTATGAAAGGTTAAGCAATAATATAATTGAATCTAAATAAGTGACATGGCGGACAATAAATAAGGATCGATTTTATCATTAACCTTACAAAATAAATTGAACTACTAGTTGATTTTAAAATTTTCAAGAACAGGAGGAATATATTCCGAGGTTCCATTAATAACCACAGATATTTTTTGTTAACAAGACAGACGAAAACTATATATAAGTATCTTTACAATCATGTTATGTTATTATATACTAGGTTTTGCTTATTCTGGCACACAGGCTTAAACTTGCTTAAAGTACCTGTTTGTTATTAAGTGGTCACTCATCTAAGTACTGAGCAGAAACCGAGGATAATTCGGTCATAAGTCATTTTCATATTTACAATGTGTAATTCCTTCATTTTTCTCTTTTTCCACTGCTAAATGACTCAACCCACATTGTGTTGAGAAAAATAGTCGGTCGCACAGTTTGGTCGAAATTGGATAAGTACAGTTCTGCCCCTTAAATAAAAATAAAAAGAACAAACGAACCCCAGAACACACATGTCGTTTCATCATTCACTCTTGTGGCTTATCTAGATGTGTATGAGAGGTAATTACTCTTCTCGTTCCAGCCTAAATGAATTGACCCTAACTATGATTTCTCGGATTAACTCTTTTTGTGTCCAACTATAGTAGACGGTGGCTAGTGTGATTGTGCCTCGGTCCAACAGGCAACTCTGAGCCGCAACACATATGTCCACCTCCTGATATCATCCTTGAATATATAGAGCCCCGGCGTCCGGAAAGAAAAACAAACCTCTGGTGTGGACCTCATAGAACTAAATTTCCTAAAAGAAAAAGAAGAAAATATTTCCTTGACCTCTGATCGTACTATCATTGAAAATTTGAGTTTAAGCTAACCCTTTTATGCCTATAGAAAAATCTCTTCAATTCTATCTATTAAAATCTACCAACATTCCTAAGTTGTTTAGTTCTCCTTTTGATACTACTATACACATATTCATGTACATACATACATATACGTTATTTATTCTCCCACATCTAACCATAACTATAAATTTGCACCCACATGAATATACATACATATACTCTACGTCTATACGTATACATACTCATATAGAAACTAAATATGTGCACCCAGGCACAGGAGAGATTATAGCGTCCTAGAAATGCTGTTTTTGGCTTCTTGTTTTGGAATTTCCTTCTCTTGTATTAACTGAACACTTAATACAAGATTTTCCTGATGTAATTAGATTTTTCTGATTTTTGTTTAAGGTTCTGTATTCTACCTGTCTCTTTTTAAGAAAGTCAACACAATCTTCAATGTTTACAGTCCATCTTCGTCCCTCTACCTTTTCACACGGACATCCTTCTCTTAGGCGGAATTTATAAACGTTGTAGATGGTAGTTTATTGCATCTTTGTGCCAAATTATAACCAAAAATTTTACATATTTTTGTAGTATGATGCTCTACAAAAATACTAAAGTAATGGTACGATCCGCTGATGGCGACACAGACTTCTTCGACATTGTCGCTGGAGTCCTACAAGAAGATACACTAGCGCCATAATATTCATAATATGCCTAGACTACGTACTTCGAACATCATTAGATCCCATAAAAGAAAAAGGCCTCACACTAAAAAGGCAAGAAGCAGGCGATATCCCGCATAGACTATTACGGATGCAGACTATGCTGATGATCTGGCACTTCTCGAAAATACACCTACACAAGCCGAATCCCTGCTACACAGCCTAGAAAAGGCAGCACGAAACATCGGCCTATACGTAAACTCTGATAAAACTGAGTTGATATCTTTTAAAAACAAAAGAGACATCTCAACTCTCGAAGGCATACTCCTAAACTCGATAGAACAATTTAAGTACTTAGACAGTAATATCTCATCCACAGAAAGCGATGTTAATGCACGCATAGGAAAGGCATGGGCCGCTATATATAAATTATCTGTCATATGGAAATCCAAACTCACGGACAAGTTAAAGAGACAATTCTCCAAGCCGTTGTCGCGTCAGTGCTGCTGTACTGCTGCATAACTTGGACCCTAACGAAGCGCTTAGAGAATAAACTAGACGGGAGCTTCACAAGAATGCTGCGTGCAGTCTTAAACAAATCGTGGAAACAACACCCACAAGAAAACAGCTGTATGGCCACTGCTCCATATCACCCAAACCTCCCGAGTAAGAAGAACAAGACACACAGACACTGCTGGAGAAGCAAGGACCAACCCATCCTCCTGTGAAAGCTAGTACATGGGCACGCTAGTGTGGGCCAAGCAGCAAAGACGTACATTGACCAGCTCTGTGCGGATACTGGATGCTGCGTAGAGGACCTCTCAAGAAAAATGAGTGACAGGGACGGCTGGAGAGAGATTGTTATGGATATCCGTGCTGATAGCGCGACATGATGATGATGATCTTAGCATATACATTGAATTTACAATCGAAACATTGTATTAAAAACTAACGATGAATATATTCAATCGCAGACTTTCGAAAACTGTCAGAAGGTCGAATATTTAAATTAATAACTGAAAATTGTGGCTTCATAAAATATTCCTTAAACAAATTAGACTGAATTGTTCAGATTAATAGTATCTTTCGAATTCATGCAGGGGAAAAATTATGCCAATATCGAAGAAAAATTATGGAATTCATTGTCAAACAATACTTAGTTGAGCTTTTATGACGGTTCTAATTCTACCAATTATATATTTCACTAATTTAAAGCAATATTCTTTATCAAAATGAGTACAACTTTCCTGAATAAAAGTTAATAGATCTTCTTTGGTAGATGGAGTCTTCTCGTGAACCGTTCTCTTAAATTTCCACCATAAATTCTAAACTAGATTTAAATCAAGACTTTTTAAACCACATGACATTGTTCATTTATAACTATATATTCTGCTCATCAATCAGAAAAAAACAGTTTTTGAAATAGAATAAATGAAGATAATAATATGCAGAATGTGAAATAATAAATATATCTAATCTAAAAACGTTGGACATTACGGAAAATAAAATAATATATTGGTCATAAGGTTACGATAAAAAAATGCTTAAGATAATAGTTAGAAAAAAGGTCAAGGATAATAAAAATACTTCATTTCATACCTATGGACAAAGGAAAGCTGAAAAAGACTGGAAAAGAAAAATTATAGAAGAAAAACATAAATACATTTTTCAATATTTATATTCTTTATTCCTTTGTGTCAGATTCTGTCTTTCACCAAAATAGCGATTTGAATGTTGTTTTCATACAGAAAAGTGTCACTTAATTTGGTCTTGTGCCAGATGACGCCAAGCTTAGTAAATAATCCATGAAATGTCGAGCATTGAAATAAATACTTTTCACATGAGCCGAAGTTTGAAATAACTCAAGACTTCAATGGTTATTTACAGCATCAAAGACTGACATTATTGGTTGAGAAAATATAGTTTCAAAAACAATTTAGGTTCAAACAAAAAAAAAATATCAACCCATAAATAATCAAATATGGTTGATATCTAAATGAAGAGAAGAACATTTCCTTTTTGATTGACTGACTAATGAAATGAAAGGCAGAAAGATAAACGTATTGATCACGTCTGGTGTTAAGTGAATCGTATCCCTTAAAATGTTCGCTTCTTGTGAGTAAAATGAGATTTACATAACAAAATTACTCAACCATTCAATTGTGATTTCATGAACAACATTCAACTTAAGATAAAACATTTTTCTGGGCATAATACGTGAATAATAATCTATATCAGTCTGCTTATATCTTTCTCTCTATCAAAATTAACCTGTTAACATATCCATCTATCTATCTGTCTGTCTGTCTGTCTGTCTAATTTGTTATCTATCTATCTATTTATCTATCTATCTATTTATCTAAATAGATATATAAATAGATTGATAGATAGATAGATAGATAGATAGATATGTTAACATGTTAATTTTGATAGACAGAAATATATCAGCAGACTGAGATAACTAACTCCTATCTCCTATCTATAACCATTAACCTGTTAACATATCTATCTATCTAACTATATATATATATATATATATATATATATATATATATATATATATATATATAGAGAGAGAGAGAGAGGAGGAGGGTAGAGAGAGAGGGATAGAGGGAGAAAGAAAGAAAGCGATATATACATAGATAGATTAACAGTTAATGGTAATAGTTATGAGCGGTCTGTGCCAGCTAGCTAACATTCTGCTCTCTCTCTCTCTCTCTCTCTCTCTCTCTCTCTCTCTCTCTCTCTCTCTCTCTCTCTCTCTCTCTCTCTCACTTTTTTGTGATTAGAGCAATTTTTGTCAGGAAATCTCTATCCTCCCCAGGTTATGAATCTCATTCAATCCTTTTTAAAAATGTATCTGAAAAAAAGAATTATCTATCTAAACTAGACTAGTCCAGATTTCTGAAAGGTACTGATATTGCCAGTCAATATACCTCATCTTTCCTTAGACATCATCCAATTTTAGATTACATTTTTTCCTCTCTTCACTTTAAGAATATTGCATTATTGGTATAATTTAAATATTCTGTATTTTCTTTTTATAATTTTGTTATACACATTTATCCTGTACTGGGTGGAATAATAGAACATCTCTCTCTCTCTTCTCTCTCTCTCTCTCTCTCTCTCTCTCTCTCTCTCTCTCTATATATATATATATATATATATATATATATATATATATCCTTCTCTTGATAACAAAGTAAGGGCAACCATTAATTTATTTTATAGCAAAATCAAAACGAATTTGCAGATGTTTTTATTGTTTACTAATTACCTACTGTCTCATTATAGATTAGAATTAAGGAATTGAATTTGTACAAATCGATTGAACGGTATCTTACATAAAACGTAAATATTGTGCAGCATAACCAATACATAAATTCACTGTACACACACACACATACACACACACACACACACACACACACACACACACACATATATATATATATATATTATATATATATATATATATATATATATATATATATATATATTCACCTATACATATGGAAGTAAATTTAGATTTCTGAAAGGTCAATGTAGTTGTTTTTACCGTTAATATTGCGCTTATTGCCTGCTGTAATCAGACTTTCTTTTTGTGTATTCCCCGGGCTCATGAATTGTTGTGCTACACAATCCTCAACGCTGGTTGTTGGTATTATTATTATTATTATTATTATTATTATTATTATTATTATTATTATTATCACTCCATTCGAGCTTTTCATACCTGCCGTAGGCGGTGGTTCACTGGAGGCTGAGTGACAGCAAGTCTCCTCGGGTCCAGGACTCTTCTGAGTATTCCAGCCGATCTCAATAATACTGTAGTCTGGATGGTCTCGACCTTTCCTCTGATTTCCAATTCATCCAGACTCATTTACAATCCCCTAGGGATTGTTCCAAGAGCCACACTTACAATTGGTACGACCTTCACCCTCATGTTCCACAGTTTTCTCAGTTCTCTGGCAAAGTCCAGGTATTTTTCGATCTTTTCGCTCTCTTTTATTTTCAATCTGTAATGACAAGTCTTCCTCTTCTTGTCAATCAAAACTAGGTCTGGTCTCCTAGCTGGGATTAGGTGATCTGTCTGTACCTCAAAGTCCCAGAGAATTTTAAGTGTCTCATTCTCCAGTTCAGATTCAGGCTTGTGCATATACCATTAGTTGAATAGTGAAAATTGAATTTCTTGCACAGTTCACAGTGAATCACCTTTCTCACCCAGTCGTGTCTAGTCTTGTACTCTCTTTGTGCGAGTTTACTGCATTCGATATTATGTGATTGACAGTTTCATCTCTTTCCCCACACATTCTACATTTGCTATTCTGTTGTGTCTTATATATTTTTGCTTTTATATAATTTGTCCTTATAGCATTATCTTGTACTGCAATTATAAGAGATTCTGTTTCTCGCTTGAGGTTTCCCCTTCTTAACCATGTCCATATCTTCTGATGTGCGATCTCTCCTATATTTTGCTTGAAGTGTCTGTTTTTCTTCTCATTTCTGCTTTCTTGTTTTTGTATACTTCGCAAGGAGTAAACACTTTTTGGAGCGAATTTAATAGTTTGAAATGTATTAAAAATAAATGACATATGTAATATTATTTTGCTTTTTTTTTTATTGATGCTCATTATGTTACTATTTTTGACTAAAACAGAAAAATTACCCAATGGACACAATCTCATCAACAAGAGCAATCTCTTCAACAGCAGTGTCAGAACTTGTCTCAGAGTCTCGTTCTGCTACAGAGTTTGACCAAAGTTTTTCCATGCCGAAGTCAATGTTCTTTAAGCCACTTGACTTTAGAACGAAGCAAATAATTTGCTCAAAAACAATATCAGACACTTGTTCAAGATAGCGACTGATGCTGCTTGTGTATATTCGACCAGCCGTTCTGCTCTCTCTGGTTTGCTCCGGCGGTCATTCGCGCGACTTCCGTTTCCATCGGCTCAACTTGTTTGTCCGAAGTCAGAAAATTTGTTCGACAGCTGAGGCCTTTTTTACACAAATTTTCTGTTCAAACTGTTCGACTTCAGAGTTGTTCAATAACCGAAGTTTCACTATATATATATATATATATATATATATATATATATATATATATATATATATATAAATATATATTTTCAGACTTTTGCCACATTACCCTTCTCTTGCGGCAAAGCTCATACAACTTGTTTGATATGGAATCCAACAGAAACATATGTTCGACTCAGGGAAAAACATTGAAATATTTTATTATCTAAAAATCAAATTACTATTAAAATTTGATCCCAAACTAATATCAGGATTTACATTTGTAGTGCTTTAGGGAAAATGGCAACTAAATCTCTTTTTTCTTCGATTTAGGCTTCCGTACTTTAAAACTATGAACATGAACTTTTTCACTAGAGAACACACTCCTCCTCCAAAAAACAACAACAAAAAAAAAACCCAAAAAAAACCCATTCTACTGCTGTTTTGAAATACGAAGATGAATCAAGGCCGTCCTGTTTTCATAATTCATACGTAAACTCTTTTGCTGAGTGTTAGCTAAGAATTTTAAAAAATGTCTGAGAAAAAAATAAACAAAACCAACCCCCAAACAATTGTAAAATTGGGAAAAGAAGTATATATTTTGCGGCAAATCCAGGATTTGAGAAGAGAGATGTGTGATAACAAAGAAAGTTTGGCAGAACTGGTTTCTTACAAGTTTGCGTTGAGCAAACAAAAACCAGACCAAACACGTGTTTGCTTTTCTTATGATTCATTTACTTTATATAAAAATGTGTGCATTAAAAGCGAGCCAATAAATTGTGCTGGGTGTCCCTCCGAAATGTACACAGGTTTTATTTCTTAAATGCTGCCATGTTTCTTATGAAGACGTTTAATTAAAAGATTGTCTTAACAAACAACAAAATACAACCACAATACCCTCTATAGTAACGCTTGCATTAATTCCTGTCTACTAATAAATGTTTTCTTCCTGATATCCAATGCTAAAATCATTAACAATGCAATCAATTTCTTCATATAATAGTCCTATTCTGTCAGAAATTTTATTCCTGACTATTGCTCGTTCTTTTTTGTCTGATTTTCTATGAATAAGATTTATTAGTAATGCATTTAGATTATATATAAAATTGCCCTATTTGGTTATGAACCTTCATATTTATCCATAATCACTGACAAAGCCCTGTCGATGAGGCTTAGTATACATCTACTGTATATACAGGGGTAGGTATTTACCCAACCCCGCCACTTGTCACTGTTGAGGCATCCAGCGAGGATCGAATTCGCAATTCAGTAGTAATGGGTCTCAAAGACTAGCTAGCTAGCTATTACACCACGATAGGACATCCTACATGAGTCATCTGGATATAATACTAAACTGCATCTGGTGGTGAATTGTCAGTTCTGCATTTTAAGGGGTGTGGAGTCACTTCTTGGTTGCTATTATTCCCAAATTCACTCTGACTCTCAGTGGACAAGTTTGACCCACGGAGCCTTATCTATGGGTCTCATTTTAGGGTTCGCATCTATGGGTCAAATTAGTTTGTTTCAAAATTATTAATATTTAATAAGAATACTTCAAAATATACAACTGTCCAAATTATTTGTAATAAAAATATCTAGTTAAAGGTACAATTATGTACAAATAATCATAAGTTACTTGAAAACCAGGAATTTGTGTGCAAAAAAAAAAGAAAAGAAAAGAGAGACCGACTTCGACATTAGATAACCAAACATAACATACTGTAAAATCAACCAATCAGCCAACTAAACAACCAACTGAAAAACCTCTTGAATTTCAATGCTTTTAGTGAAATCATTAGCTATTCATTTCATCAATAAAAACATTATATTATCTATATATAATGGAGATTTATTCCTATTTGTCTGTAGCCGAAAGTACGTCACTGCTTACAGGCACAGTAATTTAAGGAATTAAGTAACTTTATCAATGAGCATTTAATACATAGTCAATGTTAATAATAAAGAAAACACTGTATTATATATATATATATATATGTATATATATATGTTCATATATATATATATATATATATATATATATCATATATATATATATATATATATATATATATATATATATATATATATATATATATATATATGCCCAGAAAGTAGTACGCAATCAATGATAGTATACAGTGTTTTTTAAAACAAGTTTAAATAAATACATGCCGGTAGTATTTATTCAGATATAGTTTATTTTAATTTAATATATATCTAAAGCTATCTAACGTATAGTTTTTTACGTGAAAATTATTTACAAACAGGAAATCCTCATATAAATTTGTTTAGAGTTCTTAAAATTTATGCTAAGGCAACCGACATTTTTGTTTATATACATTTTAATGCAAAAACTACGGTTGAATTTTATTCGGTATTAGATTATTTAGTTTATATAAGTTTTATTTTGTTCTTTTAAAATTCAATAAAGTTATTCAATTTATTCAATCCTTACTTACATTTATCGTCCAAAATCGATTGGACGTTCTTAACTGATGTTTTTTAAATCTGCAATATATTTATTTAAATTAATTGCAGTGAAATAATTAAATATCACTAATTCATATATTGGTTACGCAATTCTCATACATCAATAAGTTTAATTTTATTCGCTATTAGATTGTTAAAATGGATTTTTAATTCTAATTCATACAAATTTTATTTTGTTCTTTGAAAATCAAATAAAGCCATTCAATTAAATAAATGCTTACTATGATAAGTATCAAATTTATTAAAACTCGAAAATAAGAATTAAGAGCGTAAAAAATATATTACATTTATTCATTGATTGTACAAAAAATTCTTAAATAAATCTTATTTATCGAAAAAATATCTAAAGAATTTATTTTTCTACATAATTGAACTGAATAAAATTTCGTTTATTGACTACCTCCTACCTCAGGTAAATATTCTTCAAAAATGTATTTTTACGTTGCCTGAAGGCTTTTTTGATTTTGCTAGTACATATAATTATTCTTTTTTTTTTTCAATAGCACATGCATTATCTTACGACCAAGTCACACTGAAATCATAAGTCCCTCTCAGATCACCGAATATAAGTAACGATGACTGTCCGGTATTTAGATGAATGAGTAAGCACTTAGGTACAGCAGATACCGTGGAGAACCAACGTTAAGCTTGTGTTCTTGACTAAAGAGAACTTACCTTAATTCATGACGATTGACAATCCTTTTCTTCCTGACTTTCAATGTACAATATAAAGAATGATAGACGAAAAAGATGATCGACAAAAACTGCAAAAATTACCTCTTCCTCCCCAAATATTTCACTATCGCTAGAAATAATCCGTTCGTGCGCGTAAAGTATTACTAAATCTAAGTTGGGGGGTTGGATTAACCATAAAGTCGATATTATCAAAAAAAGCAAAACATTCCCTACACTTTGCGAGTTAACATAAAATTGTTGTTAAAAGAAAACAAAACGAAAACGAGATTATTGTCAAATATTTCCGCATCTCACTAGATTTTGTTTTGTCCCTGTAGATGGAATCATTTGAGAGAATCAAAGTTTTCAATATGTTTGTTTAACGGAAATACATGTGATATCACGAATTGCAGAAACAGCAAATACTCTAATAAACATCAATTAACGTTTCTCTGAAAATTGTGTGATAATTATCTTTAAATGAAAAAATGCATTCACAAAAATGTCGCCAAATTTGATCAGATTAGAACTTGGAAAGGAACATTTATCTAATCAATTATTTCCTCCTAAATTTTCTTCAAACTGTTAACAAAGAAAATGTTGTACAGATGATGAACAAACCAATATATCAAATTACAATTTATACATCCCTTTATATATATATATATATATATATATATATATATATTATATATATATATATATATATTATATATATATATATATATATATATATATATATATATATATATATATATATATACCCTTGTATCAATAAAATAATAAAAATAATTTTCATTAACTTCATATGTGTTGATATATTTGTTGTAATAATTTAACTTCATACGTATGGATAAATTGAAAAAAATATTTTTTCTGTTGGATTTTTCATTAACTTCATGTATGTTTTCTTAGATTTGATTTGATTGTTTTTAGTGGCATAATCAACACAAGGGTGGGGATGGGGTATTACTGGTTATACGACCATTTTGTACCAAGGTCATTGACAGCTCAGACAACAGAATTCCGTTCTCATGCTTTAGAGGTCATCAACCACGGCGTTTGGGTAGCTTAGACATAAAGTCAACGGTGATTGTTAACTGTTAGTTTCTTTCCTATGAGTTTATCAAACAAAAATATATCCTCTATCACTGATTATATCTATAAATATTGCAACTCTATTATCAATATATATATATATATATATATTATATATATATATATAATATATATATATATATATATATATATATATATATACAGCAGATAATATACGACAAATAGTCTTTTGTAGGTTGGATAAAATAGAGAAGAATATAAAATAAAATAATCTTTATCTCACTTTCCTGAATTCATTTGTTACTGTTAGTTTCATGAGTTTTATAAAATGAAACATAAATAACATACTAATGCAGGAGATTTTTGGAATAATACTTGTCTTTTATTATTCTTAAGTGTATTACATCCCGCAGACTTGTTTTTTCTTTTCCGTTTTATAAAACACATGAAGTTAATAGTTCCTGCATAATAGTGTGTCTGCATCTGTGGGTCTCTGTATGTCTATGTCTGTACCTGTTTGTACGTCTATGTGTGTCTGTGCGCGTGTGTAAATATGGGAAACATTCAAAAGATGTGTTTATTTATGAATGAATAATAATTATGCCTACATTCGAGAGTTTCGGGTTTTATTTGTATTTGATATATTAACCATCATCAGAGCAATATTAAGAAGCAATGCCATAAATATATATTACTGTAAAATATTTAAAATCTAATATATGAAATGTTTACAATGTTAATGATTTTCATGCACACTGGTTTCTACAATTTTCATATGTATATCAGTATTATGTGGTGTTGTTTCCCCTTTTATTTATTTTGACATAGTTCGAAATTGTTGTTCAAATTTTCACCGGTACAGACAATAAACAGGAAGAAGAGTCAGTGTTCACTTCGTACTTAAAGCTTCGAGAAAGCCATGAATCAATCTCTTCTCCAGCATCTGATGATCAATTTCCCCCCGTGAAACTGATAATAATATTTAAAAAAAAACAAAAAAACAAAAAACAAACAAACAAAAACAACAAAAACACTTGTGATTGTCGTTCGATTTTAAATGTTTGCATAATGTACTTTTAAAAAAGCTATTTCTTCCAATGTCGATTTTGTAGTGGCTCTATCTCAGAGAAAAAACAACGTAAGTTATCTTCATTTTATTTTTATTTTACATTTCACACACACACACACACACACACACACACACACACACACACACACACATATATATATATATATATATATATAATATATATATATATATATATATATATATATATATATATATGGGGGGGTTGTGGTGGTGATAGGTTTTGAGAGAATCGCAACGCTTTGGGTTCAAACGCAGTGGTTGTTACTCACTGAGATGATAGCATCTATAAAAACGACAGCAAATTTTTCAAAGCTCTTGATGGACATTTTTTTCTAAAATTCAAAGAAAGCAATTAATTGGAAATAATTGTTATTCGTATTTTTTTAAGAATCTGACTTCCATTAAATGAAACTGAGTGAATTGAACGGTGAAAAAACAAAACGAAAAGAAAAAACAAAAAAAAGTTATTTTAATTACAAAACTTTCTTCATGCATTCTTTAAAATCAAACTAATAAGAAAACTACTTCGTTAGTGTCCTTTGAGACTTCAAATGAAGAATTTAATGTCATTTCATTCATCCTCCCCTCCTCCTCCTCCTTATCATCATCATCATCATCATCATCATCACTATCATTATGTCGTCGTTGCATCAGCCACGTCATGTCACCGTTGTCTTATCTGTATCCTTATTCATAGTGTCACGTGTTGTTTTTCACCAATAATAAGTAGGTTGATTTCTGCAGTTTGTAGACCAGAATCCAATATATTTTCAAGAAGGAATGGGGTTGATAATTGGTAATAAAGATGATTTTGTTCTTGACAAATGAATTTAAATAATTACAATTGAAAGATTCTTTTTTAGTCTCCAAAAAATACGACACTAATTTCAGAACAATATGTGTGTCTATGTTTGTGTGTGTGCATGCGTGAGTGTGTATGTCTTCATAGTGCTATTTATGCTAGCCTCATGGCGCTAATGTGGACGTTCTTAGTCATTTAATTGTTGTACTTCCCCCTCCTCCTAGTGAAGTGTCCATTATGTCCCTCACAACCAAACCCATCAAAATCATAATTGTTCTTAAAAACATGCAAAACAAAAAGAATAAAAAAATTTAACAAAATAAATTATGTCTCTTATTCAATTCCCTTCTATTTGGTGGTATTTTTTTATATTATGATGAAAATATGGAATCTCAGTAGAATTTGGATAATTCTACTGGGATTTCTAGCAGACACACCAAGTGGAGTTTTCCATTTTGATTTCAAGTTCAATGACACAGAGAATCCACAAAGGTAAAGGAAACATAATTTGCATTGTCTCCATCATCAAACTAAGATAAGAATGAAATATCAAATCTGGTTGATATCCAGCATCACCATATCAGCATCTCGTAATGTGTTGTCAACATAACTGATGCAAATATCGAAAAACGGTGTCCATGGATGACTATTGTATGCTCCCCAAATTCGGTAGAATTCTCTAAAGGAGACTTTAACGAATTTTCACAGCTTAGCGTAAGGCATTAGCCGTCAGTTGTTTACAGACTTGAGTTCTATGGTAATCATAACATACATATATGGATGTATATATTTATCAGTTAAATGTTCGCCTTCTTTTGACAGCTATCGACGACCGAGACGGTAAGGAGCCGTACTGATGAAACTTCGGTCGTGTTTCGTTCCTGGTTAGAAGCAGCTGTTAAGTCTAGCCACACTGACGAGACGTAAACGTAGAAACACGTCTGAGGATGACTATATATATATATATATATATATATATATATATATATGTGTGTGTGTGTGTGTGTGTGTTGAGTGTTTGTGTAAATCTGCGGGTATGTGTATGTGAATGTGAAAAGTAGGGAATAAGAGGGTGTTAAAGCAAAGGTAGAATCTAAGAGAGAGAGAGAGAGAGAGAGAGAGAGAGAGAGAGAGAGAGATCAAAAAGATGAAATGTTTGGTTTTATTAGTTTAATAGCATATCAATCCTCTTTGGATTCTTTAAAGCCGGAATTCCATTCATTTGTAAATGTTTGAATATAAGCATAAGTATTCATATTTTCATTGCAATCATTTTTTAAATCACAAAGTATATTTATCAAAATAATTATTTGTTGTCCAAACTTTTATGATATCAATTAATCCTATTTAAAACAAACAAGTTGTTCACAGTTTCATGGTTTCAAATATTCCTAGCTAATCATAATAATTCATACACAATTATATGGTTTCTAGTAATTATTCCTATTTAATAATAATTACTTGCTTGCACACTCTACTCTCCTCATCGCACCAACATTTGAACCTTACCATAAAATTCAGTTTAGTGTTATACCCAGGAAACCCATTTTTATGAGTGTCCTCTCTACAGAAGATACAGTTGCCGTATTCTAAGCTCCGTCATTCTGGCGACCAAAATGATGTATATACAAGTGTAATCCCAGATGTATGGTCTCCAAAGCGTTAAGGACGCTGGCTAACTATTCAAGCAGATATTGGCAGCAGTGTTATGTTTATTTTGCATTCGTCTGTGTCTGCCCTTACACGCCCCCTTGCTGCTACGCACGGTCTTGGCTTGGCTGTCGTTTTTGATGTAGCTCCCGATTGAAGCTACCGCAAAATCTGAAGTTATTCGGTTTCTGAACAAAAAAGCTTTACACCGATTAAATTTCATCGTCAATTAACGTAGGTGCATGGCGTGTCGGGCATGGATGTCAAAAAGTTGTGTAGGGAGTTTGAAACGACGTCAAGGTTCAACGCTTCCTCAACGATATGGTGACAAGCTGGTATACAAAAACTGCCACAACACATATAGAAATGTAACGACCGAAATGGTGATTATGTAGAAAAGTCGATACATGTTCAAGCTTTAAAATGATGTCAGCATCATTGACAATAACCGTTTGTGGGATTTTTTTAGAGACCTTCGGGATTACCCTCATATATATATATATATATCATTTTTTTTTTCATTGGCAATTCAGTCTCGAAAGACTATGATAAAAGTTTTTGTGTGCCCCTGAGGTTGCAGCGCCTCCTGTGACTATGAAGTCCTATGTTTGAGAAACATTCTCGACCACAGATTTTGCATTTGTAGGTTGTCCCTGTAGATGATGATGTCCCGATGCTTTGTTGCCGTTGCTTTCTTATGGACCTCTTAGCTTCATGATGTTGTGTATATATATATATATATATATATATATATATATGTTGTATATATATATATATATATATATATATATATATATATATATATATATATATGTGTGTGTGTGTGTGTGTGCGTCCGTGCGTGCGTCCGTGTGTGCGTGTCTGTGTTTGGGGAGAGAGGGGGAGAGAAGAAGAAGGGAGAGAGAGAGAGAGAGAGAGAGAGAGAAGAGAAGAAAAACATATAAAGGATAACTGAAATAAAACTTAAAAGGCATAAAAAGAAGCAAAGAGGTAAAAATATCATCAAGAGTTGCAAGTTTTTCAATTCTCTCTCACTTCCCATACCCTCTGAAATCGCTTTCCACAACCCCATACTCTCTCGCTGTCTGGCTGATACCGACTTTAGGCAACCCCGACGACTTATATGGGAATTATTAGCAATAATTATTATTGATGTATACTCTGGATTTGTGATTATATGTTAAAAACTTCAAGAATAAATTTAATATATTTCTAGTATATGGGAATTACTAGTAACAATTTGATGTATACTTGTGGAATGAGAGCCCATACTTATCAACTCATATCCATCAATAGGAATCTGAATGACACTTTGATCAAACAAATGAAAAGTTAATTGGTATATATAATCGGTATTCGTTTCGAAAGTAAAGCCTCTTATTTTATCATGTCGTCCCGCAACGTCGGAAATGGATGATTGTAGTGTGTGCCTGTTTCAGACTGAATTTATAAAGTAACTCGAATTTAAATTTGAAGCAAATTCATGCATTGTAAATAATTCTAAGTTCAGTTGTTATTTTCACTTTCGGTTGTAAACAAATATCAGCGCTTGACCGGTTAAATCTGACTGTCCACCTAGGAAGACTTAAAGGTATCTATCAACTGCATGAGAATAATAATGAGTGTTGTTTTTTTTTTAATGGAACCATATAATTAAAGACACAAGTGACATTATTGTGCATATTTTAATAAGTGAAAAATAGATTTATGATAAATTATTGGAAGCAGTGTCCTTTTTAGCAGATTTTTTTTTATCAAGTTTAAGGTTTTCACCTGTATAACTGTGTTCTCCCAAATAAAATGTGCCTCGTATAAGACGCCAATATGTATGGAAATAATTATTTTGATTTGATCATCTTGGAAGTTATATTTACTGGGTATTGCTGGCTTGCGTTTCTGAGATATTAATAGGTTTATACAAGTTACACTTGCTTATTACAAACTGTGGGTTTTATAGAGTGACTATCTTTTTCTATTTAAAGAATTTTTATAATTTTAAGTTCAGTTTTCAGTAGGAGGATAGCAAGAAGCATATTTTAAAATAAGTCAATGCATATTCATAATGAATTTGAGAATTCATGTTTTCCACTTGAAAGACAAATGGGATTTTATGTATTCAAGAGTAAATGCAAACCAGATGTCTTGTCGAAAGACGCTTGAAATAATTGGAGTCAAAGGAATGGGTGGGAAATATTTTTAGATGGTAAAAAGGTAGTCAAACAAGAAAATAAAATAAAGAAAGCGAAAGTGAAAAATGAGGTAAAATGTGGAGAAAAGTAAGTGAGAGAAAGAAGGGAAAAAGAAAAAGACAAGAAAGAGAGAAAGAATAGAGAAATCATAAAAGAAAAAACGGAAAGAATTGAAAAGAAAATGATAGACAGAAATATAAGATATAGAACAAGAGAATAAAAGAAAAAAAGAAAGAAAAAAATTGAAAAAAAAGGACGGAATGAAAGGAACATAATAACAGAATATATGAAAATTTTCTGTTAAATAATAATTTTTGGATATTTATGAGTTTGAACGTCATTAGAAAAACCTTTGAAAAACACTCAGGGAAATGGAGAAAAGAAATAGGAAAATTTCAATGAGATGATATTAGAAAACAGAAAAAGGAATGTGAGAATACAATATATAACCGAAGGAAAAATGGCAGAGTAGCCATAATAAGCAAAGAAAAGTAATAAATATGAATGATATTTTTAACATCTAGAAAAAAAGGATAGAGAAACTGAGAGAAGAGGAAGATCTGATCAAAAATAAGATTAAAGGGAAGAAGGAAAATAAAGAAAGAAGACATGGGTTAAAAATAATAAAGTAGTAAAATATAAGAGAAAAAATGAAGTGGAAAATATAATAAAAAAAGCAAAAGAAGGAAATTAAAGCTTGAATCTAGAGATAGACAGAAATAAGAGAAAAGTAAAAGAATGAAAAAGGGGGGAGACAATGTAGAGAATTAAAAAAGAAAGGGAGAAAAGGAAAATAAAGGTTAAAGAAAATTAGGAAAATAATTAAAGAAGAAAATAAAAGGGACATATTTGAAAGAAAAAAAAGTAAAGAAAAATGGTCATAGAATTATGGAAATAAAAAAAAATGGAAAAAAGTCAGAAAATATCAGAATAAAGAAAAACACCCGTAAAAGTAAGGACTTACATCTGTGAGTTGGGAATTGATGAATGTTTTCATTTTGTCTCAACCCTAGAAGACAATTTACAAATAGCTGATTTAAAGCAGAAGATCTAATAAAATTTTCGCAAGGCTAAAAGTAGAATTTAACATTACTTGCTTGTTTCTACCTTGTTATGTTTCTTTAGCTGCAAAACACCAAGTTCTACGTGTCATTTACTTCTCAGTCTGTTATATTATGACAATATCTATTTATCTATCTATCTTATTCTGTATCTCTCTTTCTTTATATCTATCTCAGTGTGGACATATATATCTCACTTCTTTATCGTCCTTCATCAATCTATCTCTCTATCTCTCTATCTATCTATTTATATCACTCTTTCTTTTCTAATGCCTCTAACTTGATATATCAATCAAAATCATTTATCTTAGTAAATATCTCCTATCAATCTGTTTGTCTATATATCAATAAATATTCATATCTATCTATCTATCTATCTATCTATCTATCTATCTATCTCTATCTATCACAGTATGTTCAGGTCTTTAGAGCTCAAAAGTGTTTCCTTCAGTTAAAGGTGCGCAACGGTTACCACATTGTGTCATGTAAATGAAGCAGACCTTGAGTTCCATTTTTCAGATAGATAGACAGAGATAGATAGATAGATAGATAGATAGATAGATAGATAGATTGTGAGATAGAGAGAAAAAGAGAGAGAGAGCAGGGGGAGTAGGGAGTGGGGTTTGTTACTCAATCCCTGACAGCATCAATTTGGTTGTCTTAATAGAGTAGTCATTAACCAATCATGTTCCCCACATTTCCTTCCTGTTTCATTGGAGTCCAAAGTTCAGAAACTGGCATCTCAGTTCCTTTGAATGTGCCAACTCTTGTTCCCTGTGACACCTTTTCAATTAGAGATGCAGAAATGCCAGCTTTTTAAACAAATAAGAATGGACACAAATGATATTTCCTTATTCTCTTTTCTCAATCACACACACACACATACACACACACACACACACATATATATATATATATATATACATATATATATATATATATATATATATATATATATATATATATATATATATATAATTTAGAAATAATGCAGAAACTGAAATTTAGTTGGTTGATAGAAGGAAAGTGTTGACTGGATACTTCCAGTTATTTTGGTGTCTAGAATCCATGGAAATTCAGATCAGGCATAATCTTAATGGCCCCTGTGTGAGTTCTATTTCAATCTATCTACCTACCTACCTATCTATCAATCTATCTATCTATTTGTGCCACTGTCTTCATATCTATCTCAACTTGGATTGTTTTAGTCAAATATGTTATATGAAACATTGTGAATTCTTCATAAGCTGACAGTCTTTCACTTTGTCTGAGTAACAACAAGGCTCTTCAGGTCTCCAAGACTCTTCTGAGCATTCTATCTTATCTTAACAATACTGTTGTCTGGATGGCCTCAATTCTTCCCCTGATTTCCAATTCCTCTAGTCTGTTTTCTAAACTCTTATAGACCCTTCTACAATTGGTAACACTTTTAACCTGATATTGCATAGTTTTTTTTAATTATCTGGCAAAGTCCAGGAATTTATCTATTTCTTTTCTTTCATCTTCACTCTGTGATCTTTCATCTTCACTCTGTGATCTTCTACCAGTTGACAAGTTCTTTTTTTTTGTTAATCAATACTAGGTCTGGTCTTCTGGTTTGGATAAGGTGATCAGTCTATATCTCAAAGTCCCAGAGAATTTTATATGTTTCATTCTCAAGAATGGATTCTGGTTTGTGCATATACCATTTTGTTGTATGGACAAAATTTAATTTTTTGCATAATTCTCAGTGGACCACCTTCCCAACCTAGTTGTGCCTAGCTTTGTATTCCCTTTGTGCTAGTTTGCTACATTCCCTTAATATATGGTTTACAGTCTCATATCTGGCAGCACACAGTCTACATTTACTGTTTTGTTGTGTCTTATACATTTTTGCTTTGATATAATTTGTTCTTATGGCATTATTTTGTGCAGCAATTATTAGTGCTTCAGTTTCTCCCTTGAGGTTTCCTCTTCTTAACCATGTCCAAGTCTTTTTATGTGCAACCTCTCCGATGTGTCGTTTGAAGTGTCCATATAATTGTTTTTCTTCCTATCTTTGTTTTCTAGTTTTTGTTGTTTTTCTGTTTGCCCATACATTACATCTGCTGTTGTTGTATACCTATTTCCTGAACATTCTGGGTAGAGTCACTGCTGAGTAGATGATAAATAATTGTCTACTCACTTCACTCGTTCATTTCTTTTTATGATTTTAGTATAAATATATGTAAATTTTGTTTTATATGTCGTTTTGTTCAGACCTTAGAGACATAAAAATGTACAGATTTACCTGCCTTCATATAGAAAATAGATCAATTTTTAAATCTCATTATCCAGAGAAAAAACAAACTTTGAAGGGAATAATAGCCATATTCTATACTTTTATAACATAAGTTATTACGTGATTATACATATTATTCAGAAACACAATTAGTTGTAATGCATTATTTTGCTATTGAAAAGATTCAGTTTCTCTCACTAGGTTTCCACTTCTTAAACATGTTCAGGTAATTTCATATGCAATTTCATTAGTTTGTGCTTGAAGTATCCTTTCTTCCTAGTTTTGTTTTGTAGATTTTTGTTGTTGTTATTCTCTTTGTCCTTACCTTAATCATTGATTAGCATTTTCTTAATCTTATGTCTGTTACTTTTTATTACACTTGAAGTATTTGAATATGGAATCAATTATGGTGTAATGGTTATCACTGTAGGAAGTAGATGCCACTACCTGAGTTCAAATCCTGAACTAGGTTGTTTGTATTTCACATACTACTATTGCCTCTGAAAAAGTATAAATCCAACTATTTCCCCTTTGTCTATAGGTAAATAATAGGGTAGATTGGGTTCATATCCTTGGTATGTCAAGGAGAAAGAAAACTCTGAATTCAAAGTAGTTGTAGACCTGGAGAAGAATGGGCTCCACCAAGCTATTCCTTTCCAAGACATATTTACATGAATTGCACCCCCATCACCAAAGAAGATTATGGGACCAATGAAGAAATATTTGAATATCTTAGATAAAATATTGTCAATATTTTAAAGAGTATTTTTTCATTTTATTTCTCTTGCATTTACACCTAGTTTTGTCTGAATTTCTTATCTGAATGAAATTAGCATCAATTTTTAACTGGTATTTCTATCTTCCTATTTCTTTTGTTTTTACACCAAATAGTAATAGTTATATATTATTTGAATTTTTATTGCAACTCTCAAGGATGAATTCTAATATTGCTTGAGACAGATTCTTTATTTCTGATCTATACCACTTATTTAAAAGTCATAGAATAACAATTTGAATTATTTCTTATTTTTTCAAGTGTTCATTGTTGTAAATTCATGTAAATGTCAAGATATTTGGATATAAATAATTTCATGTTTGAAAGTGACACGGATTTGTGCATTGATATTTCTCAAGAATTTATTTATTTTTTGATCAGATAACCAGACAAAAGTTTTGAGACTACTAACTAACATCACCATGGCTAAATTAGGAATGGAATACATGAAGTCCTTTAAAAAACATTTACAAAATCAACTGATGTAAACAAAATGAAATGATTAAAACTAAAATAGATGACATTGAAGGATAAAACCAAACAAAATTTTAAAATGTCGAAAAATGGAAAAATTTCAGAAACAGTTGAAAAAAGTAGTCTTACTGTAAGACCCCCATCAAAATAGGGTGTTTTGGGTATGACACTAAACTGCATTTGATGGTGAGGCTCCAGTTTTGTATATCTGGAGAATGTGGAGTACCTCCAGGTCCATACTGACTGGGAGTGGTGTTACCTGTTAGGGTCTCATCTATGAGTCAAATAGATTTGATTAAGAATTATTTGCATTTGACAGGACCGTGTGCAAAAAAAAGGATCTTAAGAAACAACTAGAGAAAAAGTGTTAATATGAATTTGATTTCCAAAATAACACTAAATGGGTTTAAAATCAATTGATCAATCAATCAAGAAAAATTTACAGCTTTTGGAAACTGTGATATTAATTAAAAAATAGGAAGACAACAACTAAAAAAGGAAAAAAAAGAGCTATCTCTCTCTATTCATATCAATCTATCTATTAAGATAGTGATTTTCTAATAAAAATAACACTGACAAGGGAAATTTATATGATAGAATGCCTTATTACAAGCAATGAATTTGTGTGCATCACTACTCTGAGTTGTAGGTACTTTTCTTTAAATAAGGGTAACTCTTTTTCACTTCCTTGCAGGTAACCAATATTATCTATTCATTTTTTTCACTACTTTCTTTGTACACAACTATCTATTTGCTTCCTGGTCAAAGTGTATTTTACGTTCCTGTACTTAGAGAGGAGATATGATTATGAATCTCCTTTTTGTCCATTAATATCATTAAGGATCCTGTTATGCAGCATTCTAGATCTCTGCACCATTCAACCAATGAATCAGAGCAAATGAAACAACATTTTTTCCAATTTTTGTTCTAAGAAATTTTTATGAATCTCAAAACCTGCTGTAATATAAAGATCTGCAGTGTTCCTATTTAAAACTGCAGTTTTATGAAGACTAAAAAAATGTCTGTTTATATTTGAATTCAATCATTATGTTTTATAAAATAATTAATTGAAAAATTAGTTAAATTTTTTTGATTTCAAATAATTTGAAGGGAGAATGATTTTGATAAACCTGTAAATACAGAGTTCAACATGCACACACATCTGCACAAACATTTACTCTTACATGAATATAGATATTAATGCAAAACACATCACCTCATAGATATTTACGCATCATGCATACATACTCACTGGAATTAGCATAATACAGATACCTGCTCATGTACATATACAGGCTTATTATTATTAATTTGTATGTATATGCACACACATGTTCATGTGTACTAGCATGTGAACATTATATTCACATACACATACAAACTGCTATATAAATGCTGGCATTAATACACATACAATAAATACCAATATACGTATTTGTATATAGGAATACATGTATATATACTGTCAATAAAACATGTATACATAGATACCCACATTTGTATGTAGGTATTTACCTATGCCCTCTTCCACAAGCAGAATTATTAAACTGAATAAATTTGGTTCCAATTCAGAGTTTTTTGTTCTTCTCCTAGATTGGTTGACTAACCAATATTAAAGACCCAAGTCTGCCCTATTCTTCTCCTCCCATGTCTTGTACATGATTTCAACAACAACAGTAACAATTTCTCTGAATTTTTGAGATAAGGCTTGATCATTAGTATTATTTGGATTATTCAGACTATTGTCCTCATCTTTATTGTTATCTGTACACATAACAATAAAGATGAGGACAATGATTTGAATAATCCAAATAATACTAACAATATCAATTACATTAAGTGTGACTTCATGTGTATATATACACATATAGATACACCTGCAAGTACCTGCAAACATACATGCATAAACAAGCACAGTCTCCTATCCACTTCAATGCATACACACATATACACTCCCATACCCTCCTATCCTACACATACCCAAGCAAACATACTCACATAAAATGCCCACCCTTGACAGTTCCTATCTGCGTACATACGTGCAGACACCCTCCATCCCATACACAAGTTAATCAGAATTCCATTTTTCCCAAGAAATTGAGATAATTTATTTTTTAAAAGTAAAAACAAAAGTAATTTTTAGATGGTGTGATGTTTAAATCATTTGTTTCTTGTTTTGTATACAGTTCAGTAAGCTAGATTCATTTGGGCCCTGTATATGTGGAAAGCAGCAGTTATGACAAAATTCACTCCTCCAGAAATATGAAAGTGGCATGATCTATTCATTAGCATTCATACTGGAAGCTCCAGTACAAAGATTTCAGAGTCTTTACAGTATAAAGGATTCAAAAGTGTTGGATGAATCCAATTATGATTACAATAGTATGGCAGCTTGGAAACCTTGCTCTGATAATTTCCATAAGAAAAGAACACATACATTTGTTGCTGAAATCCAGGCTATGATTGACAATGATACCAGAAAGTCAATTAGGTCCACAGCCAGGTACATTAGAGAATTTGATTTTCTTATCTGGCAAGTAATGCAAGAAGACATTCAGTATTTCTAATACAATATGAGAAAGGGTCAATTTTTATCATAGGCCATGAAGGATGTGAGGAAAGACCGCACTGCAAAACTTTTCAACAAGCTCAAGCTTCCCCACCAAATGAACATACTTTACTTTTTCTCATATGAGAAAGATTTCTGCCCGGATCAGATGATGAACTTAGAGAACAGCCATTGGTTTGTTCTGTCCCCAGATCTACTGATAGTGATTAAAAGCAAACACCCACTCTGCATCATGTTGATTGGAATTGTTACAAGCAATGGTGATGCCACTGTTAATCTTCCCTCAGGACGTCAGACTCAACATAGAGGCCTACATGAAGTTCCTGGAGGAGGTAGTGCTGTTTTCGATTGAGATGGTGGCTGTTGGAAGACCCAATGGCTGGCAACAGGAATCTACCCCATACCACACAAGCTGGAGACATCAGAAAAAACTCTGTACATCACCAAAGATGAACTGAATGCAATAATAACAGCAGCATTTACAAATTTAAACAAAGAGAATATTGGAAAGGATGCAGAAGAATCCAAAGTTGTTGGAGGATTGAAGGTAATATTCTTTGAATAAAATTAATCTATAGTATTTTAAGATATTTTTCTGTAATTTTTGTAGATATATCTGATAAACTGAGATATCACTGTTATTCTCATTTTTGCATAATCTAGATGACCCATTGCATCCTATATATACTTTTTTTAAATGTAGAAAATATTTGGGAATCAAGAATAATTTTTTTTCCTTAAAAACATATTGGTACATTCAATATGGGATAACACAATTGCACTCTCCACTATTTTGGGTGAAGAACAAAGAATAAAGAAAAACCAATAGACAATGGAAAGCAGCTGGTTTGTGGTTGTGGGGGAATGGGGATGAGGATGTAATTCTTTTAGACAACCCAAAATCCAATGTTGAATTTGTTTTCCATTACAGAAGGAAGATGTGATTACACCATTTTTGGCCCTAATCAATATCTAAAAAAAATCAAAATTGATTGACAGAATGCTCAAGTGCATTAATTGACCTGCTGAGAATTAATGAGAGGAAAAGAACAAAATAAAAAAGAATTACAATTTCTAATGAACTAAAAATAAGAGACAAAAACATCAAATTCAGATTAAGTAAATAAAAAACTAAAAACACAAAGTAAAATTCTGATTTTAAGTAGAAAAATCTATTGATCCCAAAAAACAAAAACAAATCAATTATTTCAGTCTATGTGAAATAGCTACAATTATTTACTAAGTTTACCTTAACTACTTAATGAAGGAAGATTGTATTGCACCGGGCTTAGAAAAGGAGATATCACACTGATTTGAAAATCAGTATTTGAAGTCATCTGTGTTTGATTATTGATCATAAATTGGGAATAAATTCTTATCTTAGCAAACAAGAAAGCGCATTGACATGAATGTAGATTTTTGTTATATATGACCAAAGTCTTTGCTATATAAACTGCAATAACAATTAGTTCTTGTATAATATTCCTATTTTCAAGTATCAAAACCAAGTGATTAAATGCAAATTGTCTGTTTGTTCTGGTACTTAAGAAAATTACACAATACATACATATATATGCATACATTCATACATGTACACACACACACACACACACACATATATATATATATATATGTATATATATATATATATATATATATATATATATATAGTTTACTATATTTATAAATACAAAGTGTTAAATTTCAGTGACAGAGCCTATCTATCTGAGGATATGTCTGTGTCTATACAAACAAAAAGTCAACAATGCTTCATAACTGTCATTTGACTAAGTTTGATGATCACATAGGCAAGAACTGACAGGTATCAACAGTGTTTATTCTATTCTAACTCATATATATATATATATATATATATATATATATAGAGAGAGAGAGAGAGAGAGAGAGAGAGACAGAGAGACAGAGAGAGAGGAGAGAGGGAGGAGAGAGAGAGAGTTGAATAAAAGTAATAAGAAAAATAAAAAAATTTTCATTGTTCTCAACTAGTTTTAACCTCATGTCATTGTCAAGAGAAGAGAAGATTTTTTAAAGATTTTTAAAAGAGTTTATTTAATCTAAACCAGTAGAGGTGCGTGATGTTATAGATACCATTGTAGGAAATGGACATACCAAGACAGGTTCAAATCCTTCACGAGACTCTTTGCTTTTCAAATAGAACTAATCCAACTATTCTCCCTCCAGCTATGGAAAAATAGTAGGGCAGACCCAGCTCTTTAACCTTGGTTAGGCAACTGGTGTAGGAGAATGAAAACTCTGAATTCAAACCTGTGAAACTCTGCTTAAAATTGACCTTGTGTCACATCCTATCTGTGCAGAGTATATCTTCTTATAATGGAGATTCTTTGTTAATCAAAACTATCACAATAACCTCAGGAAATGTGTACATTTATCACAGAGTATTTAATTTATAGTAACAATAATTAATACATAGAATAAAGAACAACACTTTATTAAGTTAAGTATGCAACTTTAAAAAGTCTATGTTGTTTGTTTAAACAAGTTTTGATAAATATATACCCGATGTTATTGATTTATATATATTTTGTTTTATTTTGATATATATTTAAAGTCATCTAACAGATTGAGTTTTACAAGAAAATTATATACAAACCAGAAATAGACTCATAATCTTTCTACATTATATTTGAAGATGTTTGTGTATTTAACTGTATCCAGTTTAGTTTACACATGTCTTCTTTTCATTGCGAGTTTCAACGATAGTTTCATCAATCATGTTTACCCCTCTGCATCTTTTTTCAACTTAATGACACAGGGTTTAAAAAAATAAAAAGTTCCATTTAATATTTAGTAATGAAATTATCAATTAATATTAATAAGATTATGATATAATCTTATCAATAATAATTAGTTATTTTATATTAAATCATATGGCGGAAAAAAATTTCATTTTCATTTGATATCTCCCCAAAGAAAAACCTTAGATATTAGAAATAATTTGAATTTAAATTTTTATTACAAAGAAAACATATTTATTTGAATTTTGAGTGCATAAATACTTTTTACGCTTATTATTAAAAAATATAAGATTCCAAAAATCTGTTTACATTTTTTTATGAGTGTGGCAAAAATGAACTTTTACACTGCCTGGAGTGTGTTTCTTTTTTTTTGCTAGTTTATATAAACTAAAATAAGCAATGAAAAATGAACTGGTAAAATAGCATATCCATTTGTTGAATGAAAATCATTTTAAAGAAATGAAATATAAAACTGCTAATTAAAATTATAAAACAGTATTGTAAATATTTAACACATATCAGTCATATCTAAAGATTTCCTGTCTGACATGGAACTTTTTTTATAGATTGTAGATTTCTTTAGACTGATTATTTTTTCTTAAATGATTTATCTGTATTTAGGGTAGAGTAATGACTATATAAACTTGATAAAATCAAAACCAATCAATTTTTTTTTTGTATTTTGTATAATCAGTTATTTCAAATCAGGTCAATGTGAAGCCACTTGTTTAGTCTTCCTTTAACTATATTGCACAAAGACTTTCAGGCTTGTATCTTAATATTGATTGTTTTTGTAACATTTCAGTGAAATCTTCAGATATCTGTGCGTCTGAAAAGACATGATACAGTGGATAAGCATACTGCTATTTTTTTCTTAGCAGTTTAATTCTTTGGACAATTAGTGCCAAACTAGAGAAAGCAGAATTATAACAGAAGGTGAATGATGACAATCTCAGAGTTCAATATACCAAAAAAGGATGCTTGGCATGAAGAACCCACACAAACAAACAAAGATGAGAATATGTTCTTCACTTAACCTCAAATAAATAAAAAAATCCGTCAACTTCCCAAGAAGGAAAGTCTGAGGGTAGAATGGCTAAATCTTTTGGTAAAATCAACCAAGATAATAATGGCTTGTATTAGCATATTTTCTTTGAGACAAAAACCCAGATTGTCTTAATGTATCATTAATAATAAATAAAATAAATTAAACAATAAAAGCATGTTGTATCAAAGAAATGTTGATATAAAACAACCAAAATGAGGATGTAAGTCTTAAAAAATCATAGTATAATAATAACATTAGAGGTAAATCATGTAAAATAATATCTTAATTATATTGTAAATAATGCAGTAATGATAATTTCAGTACTTCAACTTATATCTCCTGACTTTTATGTTTTACAAATTTTGCAGTCTTTATCATTCAAACATAATTAGGCCAAAAAGATGTTGCAATGGTTATTACTGTAGGAAATGGGCATGGTAACCTGCGGTCAAATCCTACATGAAGTATTTGTTTTTCCCATAGTGTTAATACTCTTGAAAATGGTATGCATACATCAATTCTCCCTCCAGCTATTGGTAAGTAGTAGGGAAAACTGGGGTCTATAATCTTGGTATGGCAACCAGCCTAGTTGGTGGAAAATTCTAAAGACATACCAGAGGTAAACCTGGATAAGGATGAGCTCCACCATTATTCCTGCCCTGATACATTATTTGTGCCCCTACAACCAAACTAGCTGTTTATTTTTTTAGGCAGAAATATTCACTAACATTTTTTACAGCATTGGAAATGTTATTTATCATTTATATATAATGGGAATTCAGTCTCTCTTTGTAATCGAAACTACGTCACTGCTTACGTCACAGTAATTTCAGGAATTAAATAAGTTTAACAATGAGTATTTAATTTATTGTCAAAATCATTACTACATAAAATAGAGTACACCAGTATTATATATATACTTAGTATACAATCTTCGATGGTCTACCATGTTTTTTAAAAACAAGTGTTAATAAATACATGCTCATTATTATTTATTTACATATAGTTTGTTTTATTTCAATATGTATTTGAAGTTATGTAAAGTATAGATTATATAAATTATTTACAAATAAGAGATTGTCACATTAAGCTTAAATTTAATATTTTAAACTTGAATTAAGTATTCAATTGTATATCCAATTTAGTTTTGCACATGTCTGAAAAATACTTTTACGTAATTTTAAACAAAATTTAAAATCAAGTTAAAATTTTTTTAAAGTATGTATTTTTTTACACTAAAATTAAAGTATAAAAATTTTATTATTAAAATATTAACATATATAACTTTGTAAAAACTGAAAATGTTCTGAGTTTATTCTTTTTTTATACCTTCTTTTGTTTTGTTTATATTTTTTATGCTGAAAATAGTAAATTTTGTTTAAAAACTATATTTTTTATTATTCAGTGTTTTATAATTAAAATAAAAGGTAGGATGTTTTTTATTATTCAGTGTTTTATTTGTTGAAATAAAAGGAAGGTGGGGTGATTCTTAAGCCACTTGGTTTAAGAGTAGAAAAAACAAAAACAAATGTACAAAAATTAGCTTTATCAACTGATTATTTTCATATATAAGGTGAACATTTATTTTTTTTTTACTTTAATAATTGTGAAATAATTAATTATTAGTAGTATTTTGTTTTGTTTAAACTATACACATTCATCAATCAGTTCAATTTTGCTCATTATCAAATTATCAAAATAGCTTTTAATTTTAATTTGTATAAATTTTGTTTTGTTCTTTAAAAATTAAACAAATAAAGTTATTCAATTAAATTAATGCTTACTTTCATAAATAAGAGCGTAAAACAACATATTTCACATTCATTCATTGAGTGTACAAACATTTTTAAATAAATTTTATTTATCGAAAAGAATTTCTAAAAAATTAATTTTTCAACAGAATTGAACTAATAAAATTTAGTTTATTGGCATTGAATTTTTCACTCCACCGCCCAGCAATATCTTTCAAAAATTAATTTTTACACTGCCTGTAGGGTGTTTTTTTATTTTGCTAGTTTCAATAAGAGATTACTGCCATTGATTCTTTTTAAAAAGATTATTTCAATTTGTGTGAGATATATGAGCAGTGCCTTTTCATTTTTTCTAATAGCTGACCAATACTCTGTAAGAATTCTGAGAGCATCCTGACCCAGTTGATCTATAAAACACAATAGACTGAATTTTGTTTACGAGGAGTTAGATAAGTTGAATATTTGTCTTAATACTTAATTGATCCACCTAGAATAAAAAAAAATATTTTAGATCTAGTCTCAAAATCAAAACAGCTGAAAAAGAATCCTGACAGAATTTTAGATAAAATGTCATTACAAATCATTTTAATGATAACAACTTTAATATACTATCAGGTTTTATTCCAAATTTACTGGCATTTTTATAACAAAATGTTTAAATCCAGTTAAAAAGAATATAATGATTTGATCCATTGTTGAGGGGTAAGACGTCTGACAAAAAAGGGTGTTCTTGGTAAGACACAAAACTGCATCTGGTGGTGGGGCTCCTTTTCTGGGGTTTAGGGGAGTATAAAATCATCCATTCATTGTTAGTAGTACTAAATTTACTCGGATCTGGAGTGGAAGTACCAATAAAAATCCTATCTATTTATTAAATAGATTTATTTGAAAGTTATTAGTATTAGATAGGAATACTTGAAGCCATATAACTGTAGAAACACACGTTTATTGTTAAACAATCATTAGAAGAAACAATAATTTCAACATTAAATAATCCAACAAAGGGGAATGTGTCATAAAACTATATAACCAATCAACCAACCAACTGTTCAGTCCCAAATGTTAAACTAAAAACAAAGGAAAGAATGATTTCCTTTGAATGTTTTATGATCTATTATCATCAACAATTAAAACAATAAATGATGATGAGTTATAATTAGTAGAGAAATTTAAATTACAGTTTGTAATTCAAAACTAATATACCAAACAAGTCATACATTTTTAAAGATATAGAATATAGAAATCATATTTTGTGTTTTAAGCATTCTTTAGACATATGCAAATTAATACCGGCATATACTGAACATATGAAAATCAATATGGGCATATATGCAAGCATATCCAGATCATTACAAGCATTTTTAAACATATGCAAATCTATAGAAAAAGGCATGATGCAAAAAAATGGAATATTTTTTGCAACATTTTTATCTAATATAATTTTCTCCATGAAAAATATTTTTCTTAGAATTCTTTTCTTCCTTTCCTGATTTTTTGACATGATGTGAAAATGACAATATGAATTTCTTCTGTAAGTTGTTTATATTAATATTATCCTTCTTGCTGTTTTTTTTCAACACATTATTTCTTTTTCTTTATTCACTTTATGTTGATACTTATTCTGACTCCCAGAATGAGTGAAATTAGGTTTTTTCCATGATACTCACAAAGAAATTCTAAGAGGTTGGAAAACCAGGCAAATGAATAGATTTTGTCTCTGCCCTAGATGCTGCAATGTAGCACAAGGTTGATTTAATTTGAGGACACTGAAGAAACAAGCCACCTGAGGAAACTATATATTAAAATATCTCTTTTGGGGTACCCAAGACACTAGCGAATAAACCCAGCTCTTATTTCTTTAGATGAGGAGGCAGATGCTGCCCTGCTTGGGGTGTGGGTCTGATATGATTTATTTTTCACAGGAAACTTCTTAATGCAATAATAACTAATATTCTGAACCTTTTATTTTCTTTATTTTACAACTGTTTGAATTAATAGAGAAAAAGTTATTACCTTTTTGGATGAGCTGGGAACATTTAAGCACCTGCATAGGTAGATAAATTGATAGATATGAACAGAAATAGATAGATAGATAGAAGAAGGCTTGGATAGATAGATAGATAGATAGATAGATAGATAGATAGATAGATAGATAGAAGAAAAGTTCACACAAAATCTGAGGAAAACATAGACAGTGAAGATAATTAAAAGAAAATACTTTAATTAAACTTTTGAAATTATCATTTGCTATGAAAACTTTGAAAATAGATTTTAACAGGAATAATAATAGTTATGTAAATAAATAGAATGCAAGAAAATTGGTTCATTCTTTGTAAAATAAAAATAGTCACATTCAAAAATAGAAAGCAATTTAGTTTTTAGTATAATTCACAAAAATAAATAATTGTAGATATTAGGATTACAAAAAATCAATCATAAAATAAATTTTAACAGAAATAATAACAGTTGGGTAAATAAATAGTTATATCATTATAATTGATTTTGAATTTTTTCTCAAACTACTTGGATTATGAGTTCAAGGACAACTGTGTATATATTGCAGACAAAGCATAAACTCAGTGAAACAAAGATGCGTGTGTTTTTCCTCATGAATGCTTGGTTATTTGTAACAGTAGCTTTACCCCTAAGCTATGAGAGCCATTAATATTGCAAAAACCCGTGTGTCCATATCATACCAGCTAATTACCATGTAGTTGAGGGAGGTTGAAACTCATCGTTACAAATTCCCTACACCACTTTCAGATGTTTTTGACATACATACATGATTCATTATACACTTCAGTTAATAGGTAAGGAATTTCAATCGGTTTAATGTCTTTTGCATTCGAAAACTGAATAACTGTGTGAAATTCACACTTGATGGCAGCATCAATAAGGAGCTCCATCAGGAATGGCTGCAAAGCTAAGACTGAGTGGGGCAGTGAGATGCGTGCTGGGTCAACAAACAACATCATAGTTACCTCATTTCTATTTACACTTGCATTGTGATAGCCTTTAAAACCAACCACCAAACCAATATATATATATATATATATATATATATATATATATATATATATATATATACAACACACACACATATATATGTATATATATATATATATATATATATATATATATATATATATATATATATATATATATGTAGCCCATACCTTATTGAAATTCTATAACCAAGTAAAAAGAGCAAGTGTCTTTAAAAACATACTTAATATATGTATACTTTTTGATTTCTACATATACATATTTTTGATTAAAAAGCTTCAATACTACCGAATTTGGTAATAAATATTACTTAATAATATCTACTTTGATTGTAAGTAATATTATCCTGAGAGAGAGAGAGAGAGAGAGAGAGAGAGAGAGAGAGAGAGAGAGAGAGAGAGAGAGAGAGAGAGAGAGAGAGAGGGGTGCTAATTTTAATAAGAGGTACATGTTTATCATATATATCAATCTGCTTTAGTTTAATAGAAGTTACATTGAAACAAAAATATATACATAAAAATGTCACTTGACTATCATGCATGTCGTATATATATATATATATATATATATATATATATATATATATATATATATATATATATATAAACAAAAATATATACATAAAAATGTCACTTGACTATCATGCATGTTGTATATATATATACATATATATATATATTAGAGAGAGAGAGAGAGAGAGAGAGAGAGAGAGAGTGGGGAGGGGGAGAGTGGGAGGGGAGAGTGGAGAGAGAGATTGAATATGGGTTCTTTAAATTTATATTAATAAAAAGTAGATAGACAGATATACATATCTTCAAATAAGAACAGTTTTAGAACAATCAACTGACAATGAAAATGATAATAGATGATAATTATATAAAGAAACATGACTGACCTCCAATTCCGTTCCGTGCATAAAACAATGTTGTATTTTTCACTAAAGTATTTTTTCTGAAACCCAGGCACAGAATCTGATGCCTAAACATTAGTCCCCATATTTATAATCTGCAAATCCTTTAAGTTGTTTTGCACTGACTCACTAAATGAATACTTTGCTTTTATTTTGAACACCTAGGTTTCCCCTGTCTTATTTTGTTTCAGTGTGGCACTTTGTCAAATGGAGTTGAGGGTAATGTTTAGTGATTCACTCTTGTGTCACAAAAAAAAAAATGTCACCCACTCCAAATCAAAAGGAATTGAAATATTCTTACACTTTGTTTTTCCCTTCTATTTGTTTTTTTTTGTTTGATCATTTTTCAATACCCCCGCTCCACATTAGACTTCTTTTCCCTTTAATCCTTTTGTCTTCATATCTTTTTAAATTGCTATTTCTTTTCTCTTCTTTTTTTTATTATATTTCATATTTATTCTTTTTATCAACTCATCCATATAAATATCTTCTTTTTTTTTTTACTTTCCTTTTATTTTTTTTTCTTTTTTGATACTAAAATTCTATCTCCTTTTACTTCTGATTTGTCATTCTTCTCTTCTTTCTCTTATTTAAAAAAAAATTCTTATTTTTCTCTTTTTTGCCATATTCCTCCTTTCCATCATTTTCTACTTAGTGACTTTCTTAATCTTTCTCTGTTGTATTATTTTCTATTTCATTCTTCTTCTTCTTCTTCTTCTTCTTCTTCTTCTTCTTCTTCTTCTTCTTCTTCTTCTTCTTCTTCTTCTCTTTTTGTGCTAATCTTTTCTTCTTATTTTTCCTTGTATTAAAAAAATGATCTGTTTTCATAACACCCTTTTTTTCCACACTGCAAAGGTTTCCCCATCCCTTTCATTTTTTTATTTCTTGAATTCTTTGTTGTAGTCATCAACATGAAAATCTACTCAACGCTAACTTCATTTAGCTCTGAAATGTGGGAATAAAGAGATCAGATTCTGCATTGATTAGAAAGTCAATGATTCAGGCCAAGATTCTAGGAAGGAATGCTAATGTGTGGAGTCATTTACATTGTGTTTGGCATAAATATCAAGGGAAATGAAGCAATAAAGAAACGAAAGAATAAAAAGGATGAAATAATGTCTACACCTAAGAAAAAACATTTTTAAAAAATGAAAGAGAAAAGAAATAAATTATGTAGACAGAATGGAGGAAAAAGTGAAAAATGAGAAAGAAATTAGAAAAATAAAGTAAAAATAAAAGTAAAAATAAAAGTGAAAATGAACAAAAAAGTTATAAATTTCATGAAATTATAAAAGTTAATTATAAAAAGGAACTGATAGAACACACACACACACACACACACACACACACACACACACACACACACACACTGTTCCTCCCTCTTTGTCTGTCTGTCTGTCTCTCTCTATATATATAATTTTGACGATGTTTCGTTAAAAACGAGAGACAATGTTCTTTTTAACATCGTTTTAATATCTTTCTATAATGTCGTCTTTCCAGATATCTAAAGTTTCGTTCAGATAAGAATTGACAAATATATATATATATATATATATATATATATATATATAATATATATATATATATATATATATATAGGTATGTACAAAATATGGGTATTCAGAAAAAAATATTCTAAAACGTTAATAAAAATGGAAAATTATCTTTTTGCTTTGAGGTTTAATATAAATAACAATTGCAAGTTTCTGTGTTAAAAACCACACTGTTACATATAAGGTACGTCAGACAGCCAGGGAGTTTATCCTCTTTTCACTAGCACTAGATCAAGAAGATTGTTTTGCGTCTGAGATGAAGCACCACACCTACCATCAGCTCTTTACTGCACAGATCCTTGTGCTACTTATACGCTGAGTTGGCGAGGGCCTGTATCGAACCAGGAATCTTGTGGTTCCTCGGCGGACGCTCTACGGGCTCTCTATAAAAGAATCTAGACGGTTTTCTATCAAATAAAGACACCAACTGAAAATTATTTTCAATAATTTTTAATAAAGTCTATCAGAATTCAATCCCATTATTTTTGCTATATATTTTTGATACAATCTTTCCTTAAATCGAATAAATACACCTTTGTCTGTGAATAGGAGAATTTATATTACATTTATAAATTTTAAAACATCTAAAAAAAAATACAAAAGGAGACAAGTTGAACTTTCAATATCACATTAAACTAACGATTTGAAAAAATAAGGTAAAGATTAAAAAACAAAAATGATAAATAGTTTTTTCTTATTTATAAGAATTAATTTTCCCAATGTAAGTTGTCCTACCGACTTTACCAAAATGTTGAGTTTTTTGTTTTACATGAGTTACGTTATTAAATTATCTATCCAAAAAATGTAAAATTCATTTTCTTTCTCCAAAAGATTAGGTAGAAACTATTTTTTATTATATAGGGGATCAATGCGCGAGACAACAACTAACGAAAAACTAATTAGGCTTTTTAATTTAGAGTAAAGATTTATTTAGAATGAAATATCTTATTTTCTAACTTCATATTCTGAAAATCTTATAAAAAATCGGATATAAAACTGGCCATCAGCCTGGAGAAAACTAAAGTGATGCTCACTCTACCACTCGGTCATCAATATGTGGATCCCAACATCTACGTGAATAGAGTTAAATTGAAGGTGGTTGACTCATTTGTCTATCTTGGCAGCGCATTGTCTCCGAAATATCCCTAAGGATCGAAAGGGTAAGCAGGGCCTTCGGTAGTCTCAAGAAACGTGTATGGTCGGAGAGAGGTATTACTAACAGAAAAAAGCTGAACGTGTATGAATCGTGTGTCTTGTCTATACTCCTGTATTCTTCGGAAACTACGCATCGTCGACACATGAAAGTCTTAGAGAGATTTCATTAGACGTGTCTCAGAAAGATTTTAAACATTAGGTGACAATCCCTCACGCTAGACGCCGATGTCCTGTGGCAAGGCAATATGTCCGGCATAGAAATGCGTATCATACGAAACCAGATACGCTGTGCTGGATATATTGCAAGAATGGAAGACGGCAGACTCCTGAAGCAACTATTGTATGGAGAAGTACAATGTGGGAAACGTCCGAGGCACAAGCCCCAAAAAACGTTTCAGGGATGTCATCAAAAACAACCTTAAAACTCTTAAGAGGTAAGGCGATTCGAGCACTCCATCCTGAAGAGTTCTTTATGTAGCAGTGTAAAAGCAAATCTGGACACCTGAGCCATCTGTGTGCTTACAACCGAACTGCTTTCTTGTAGAAATAGCCTTTTTCAATGAAGAAGTGGCAATTGCCATATATATATGGTACGATGGGTATATCATCGTCTAAATTACACAAAAATGAAATTGACATAGATATCTCACTTTATTAACCAAAATTAGAAAAAATATCTTTATTTACCAAAATTAGAAATATATCTTGAAATACTATTGATTAGATTTAGTAAAATACATCGTCCTTTGTTTTTACCAAGTCCTCCAGACGACTTCGGAATTTCATGTAATCATTTCTGACGATTTCATTGTTTAAAATAGTAAAAGCTGCCGTTATCCTTCGCTTTAGTTAATCTTTCATGTTTCACAGATTTTTGTTGATCTTTCACTCAACCGAATCCCACACATAATAAAGGGGGTTGAAATCTGGAGAGATAGTTTTTAATCATAGGGTCTATAGCTGAATCTCTCCAAGTTGTATTTTTTCCCAGACTAATCAGAATAGGGCTTCCAAGCGGCCGTACATTCGTAATCATTATTGAACTCATTCAACTCTTTTCAAATCCTGTGCACTGTCCTTAGATTGACACCCTCTAAAAGTTATGTAATCTAGGTACTGGAATTTGTGGGATGAATACGAGACAGTACTACATGCTCTTTCCAATTTTATGGAGAACTGAACTGTGTTATGGTGCTGCTTTTCTCTCTGACAGTACTGGGCAGTTGATAAAACCAGAAACAAGCACGTGCTAAATTAATAATCTATACGACGGGAGTTTACACACACACACACACACACACACACACACAGACAGAGACAGACAGACAGACAGACACGCACTATATATATATATATATATATATATATATATATATATATATATATATATATATATATATATATATATGAACAAAAAGTAATAAGACAAGCAGGAATATTTCTTATATGTTGTTTATTCTCAACTGGTTTCGACCTTAGGTCATCGTCAGGAGAAAATTTCTTATTTGAAGAAATTGTTTATAGATTTTTTGAAAGGGAGCATTATAGAAGAACTATAAAGATTGAAGTGTTTTTGATGGTTTGACATGCTATTAAAATCCGGGTAGACGAGTGTGTTAGTAGTAGCACGTCCATTTGTTCCTTGAAGAACCTCTATGAGGTGGGTTATTTTTTAATGCTCTTATATATGTGAGGGAGTATATATATATATATATATATATATATATATATATACTATAGTGTGAGATGGTCACTGTTTCAGCTTTTGCTGGAATGGCGTACCAAAGGCAGTATTATTGGTAGAGTGCTCAATATAAAATAGAGCTGTTATATAATATAATAAAATAAATATATAAAGGTTTTACATATCTATTTATTAGGTGATAAAGGAACATTCACGACCATATTGGTTTCATGCATTTGAAACATATTCACCTGATGATTGCCTCGCATGAAACCAATATGGTCGTGAATGTTCCTTTGTCACCTAATAAATAGATATGTAAAACATTTATATATTTATTATATTATTTATTTTATTATTATATTATATTATATTATATATATATATATATATATATATATATATATATATATATATATAATTTTGCAAATAGTTCACTGGCCTTCAATCACCATTTCTTTATAGTCAACTGGAAGCTATTAGAGGGAATTTTTCAGGATGGTTATTATATGAATAATAGATGTGTGAAATGCCCGGAAGCTTCGTACAGTAAGCGATAGCTAACAACATGTAAGCAGAAGCCCATGGATATTTAGGTTGACCACATATAATCATGTGCATTTTAGAATTTTGCTAAGAGAGCAGAATAGTAAAAAGTGCTTGGTCAAGCATTTGTATACAGCAACGTGTTTTCATGTTATTGGATTTTTTTACGCGATACTAATACTAAAAAAAAAAGTGTTTAGATATTAATGCACGCAGCATTCAGATGTGAAAATGAAATAAAATAAGATCAAATAAAAAATAAAACTATAAATTACCAAAATAGAAAATAAAGAATAAAATAATAAATAGATTAAAAGATAATGAATAATAAAAGTAATTTAGAGATAATAAATACAAAATAAAGAAATAAACGAATAAAGAAATAAAGAAAATAAACAAAAATGAAAAATAAATTATTCACTCAAAATATAATAAATAATATAAAGGAATAAACAAAAACAAAACATTCTGTGTTCTTCTATTGAAAATGGAGGAGATTAATTAGGGTCTGTTGATATATCTATATTTAGAAACTAGATCACTTCATTTGTTCAGCATTTTTCAGAATGCATAATTTTTCTTCTAGACACAGGCAGCAATTATATTCATGGTTGGGATTTTTTCACAATCTCACATTTTATTATATATATATATATATATATATATATATATATATATATATATATATATATATATATATATATATCAAATAGATCTGTCTATGATGAGGAAGTGGTTAGTTTTTTAATGATTGTGAAGATACATTTTTGTATTGTATACAAATAATTGAAAACTGTTATTGTTAATCTGACTATGATATAAAATAACTAAAAAAGGTTAGAGTAGTTGCAATACCAACCAACCAACCAACCAATGAATCAAATAAAATGTCACGTGGAATTCTTTAATTTCAGAATTTCAGTTCATGAAGAAACCGAAAAACACAATGGCCAAAAACGTTACAATAAAAAAAGCAAGGTTGGGAAGATAAATAAAAATCTTTTGGTAAAAATAGAAGAAAAATAAGAAAGAAAAAGACTGTTATCTATAGAGATAAACAGATTGCAGTAAAAAGTCCGACAGAGAACTAGAGCTTCACTTTTCGAAGCCGATCTTCTTAAAAATATATAAGTGCACGTTGCTCTAGTAAATGCTACATTTGCATTTTTATGCTCTTATCTATTGCACTCAATATTCTTTCAATCTAATTCTATGACATATGGACTGAATAGTTTAGATAGATTGGAACAGTTAGAGGTTCATGGACATAAACGGAGAGGCTAAGTAGAAGATTATATATATTTGTATATTTCTCTTCTCCACTTGGAGTCCAAACATTTATCATAAAGACATCTCAGGTAAAACGTTGCCGGCAACTGTGAAGATAATGACAAGGATATTATGAGGACATTTTTTTTTTACTTATTTCCCTTTATCCCATTGCGAGTATGGGTCGTTCAATGCCCATTCCAAACACAGGGTACAATGGTATTAAGAAATATGAAGCTTACACAGTAAATAGAATAAACTTTTTGAATGACAGGTCAATATCTTAGTTAAGGTAAATTGTCTTATACTTAAAAGTCAAACTAGTAATAGAATAACATCTAAGTTAAGATCCAATTTATTGTCTTCTACTTAGAAGTCGCTATGATGATTGGGAGAGTTTTATTCAATAATAATGAAAATAAAATGTGTAGATTTTCAATATTTTTATTGTTTATATATATATATATATATATATATATATATATATATATATATATATATATAATTTGCTTGAAGCATTGTGTATGTATTGGTTAGGAGGTTGATTTAGAAGGCCATCACAATGCATTTGGAATAAATAAAATAATAATACGGTAACAATGGTGGTGTGTGACCTGTATTTTTTTATTTATTATATATATATATATATATATATATATGTGTGTGTGTGTGTATGTGTGTGTGTGTGTGTGCCTCTGTGTGTGTATGTGTGTGTATATATATATATACATGATATTTTCCTATTTTATACTAAAACAAAAGACAAAAGAGAAGCAGACTGGATGGAATTGTAATGAACAACAATTGTCTACCAAGAATATAAATATATTCAACAACACAGGAATAATATATGGGATGTATAATCATTTCAGTAATTCTAGAAGTTAAAATATAAGTGTAATATTTATTGCAGCAACATGCGCTTATATATTTTAAGAAGTTTGGCTTCTATTCGTGATGTGCTAATTCCGATTGATGTATATGTTTCAAACTCAAAAAAAAATGGTCTCCATGCAAACGTCGGTCTCCGGAAACAAATTAGCAAATATCGCTCAACATATTGGCTTTCTAATAATACTACGATCATTTTCCTTCAGGCATAAAATTCAGACTCCCAAAGGCAATAGCCATTTAATATCGACTTTAAGCTTTTCTAAATAGAAACATTTTCTATAAGTATATATGATATTGATAACAAAAGTGGGCGTATTTATGATTTCACTTTTCAGCCAGATATTTCATACCACAAATCAGAGATTATTCATATTTAATAATATTCAGGGTAAAATGCCGGTTTTAAATTGTAAAAGTACTCGGCAACTGAACGAATAGAATGTTATGATTTATGTTCTGAATTAGTTACACAGAGAGTAAAATAAAAGTAATTCAGAGAAGAAATATTTATGTGCATAGGTGCGTGCATAAATTCTATGAATTTATATAGGAATATATATTTCTAAAAAGTTTAACCGAGTATGAAACAAGGGTAACATCATTTGGGACGTTATCCAACAATTGGAGTAGGCTTATGAATATTGAAAACATTGAAAATCTGTATGCATATTGATAGCCACGTGCAAAACACGCTCTTTTAATTCGCACGGAGATTGTTAAAAAATATTTTAAAACGTCAATAAAAAATCGAAAATTAACTTTTTAGTGTTTTATTTTATGTTTAATATAAAGAACAATTTCAAGTTTATGTGTTAAAAAAATAAAAAATAAATTTCTCTTGCATAAAACCTAAATTTTTGCATTTAAAAGTAAATTCCAGTAAAAACCCGCCATTTCTTAATCTTTGTTGACATAAATAACGCATCTTGACGTGTGCACTATTTTTTAGTATGGAGTTTCGTACGTATAATAATTTTTCTGAAGCAAAAAAAAAAAATTACTAATTTAGCATTTCCTTGATGCCTCACGATTTAACTCTTAATATTATTGAAAAAGAGAGTTGGGAAAATAATGTTAGAATGTTAAAAATTATTTATAATAAAATTCTATAATAATATTCTTTTCTTTTTTTCTTTTTTTCCGATACATCTATTAAATTATTAAAGTATACAAAACATTACATACCTCAAAGGTGAACTTCTTTATTCAATTTTGTAGTTTTAAAGTTTTTCATTTATTCCATAATGAAAAATCTTTATTTAAATAGTCTGCCCCTATTTCAAATTTTGTAAACTCGCAATCTTCCTCGTCATTAATTTACCAGAGCCCATTTACCCATAACACCTCAGTGAAAATAACAACACAGTTTGTTTCCCTTAGATCCATCCGTAATCATTCTGACGACAATTTTTAATTTAAACATTATTTTCAAAAATTCATAAAAATAAGAATGGACATATATTATGTCATCATTTTTAGCGAGATATTTTTTATACAATATTTTCTTTGATTAAATAAATACGATTTTGCTTGACATTAAACAAAAGTATTTATTTTACATTTTATAATTTTTTTAAATCTCTGAAAATCTCTGAAAAATAAAATAAAAATGTAGACAATACGAACTTTTGATATAAAATTGTTTTAAAAATAATCTAACAATTAAAAAAAAAGATACATATTTTTTCTTATTTACGAGATCTTAAGTTTCAATGTTTAAGATGCTCTATTTCCAAAACTGATTTATTAGCGAATAACTTTTTTTTATATATGTTCTGTCATTACATTGTCTTTCCAAAAATGTAAAATTTATTTATATACAAAAAAAAAAAGATCTTTGTTGCGGGGATCAATGCGAAACAAAAACTAACGAAAAAAATTATTAGCCTTTTCAATTTAGTAAACATTTATTTACAATAAAGTTCGTCTTTTATTACTTCTTATACCGAAAGTTTTATTAAAATCGGATCGTTAGTTTATTTTATATGATTTTTAGAAGAATTTCCTGTGATCACCCTTTTATATACTAGGCGATATTTTGCACATAGCTACATATTGACTAAATGATTTTATGTTTGTATACACGCATTTCATAGTTGACTGAAACTTGTCACTTGAGTAAAAAAAATATCAGGACAAGGAGGATTTGATATGCAGGTCATTGCAACAAAGACAAAGATGAACTCGTTCTCGAAACTATGATATGTGAGATGAAAATTGGCTAAGCTCTACAAGGACATCTAATTAACATGGACACAAAGCGTTTGTGGAAAAACCAAAAGCAGTGTAAGTAAATTTCCGCAACTGACGCACGCACGCACACACACACACACACACAAAGAGACACACATATACATGTGTGTGTGCGTGTGTGTTCTTATCGGGTCAGTCAAGACAAAATTGGTTCTTTTTAGCGTTTATATTTTTTAACGTCAAAAAGCAAACAGAGAGAGAGAGAGAGAGAGAGAGAGAGAGAGAGAGAGAGAGAGAGAGAGAGAGAGAGAGAGAGAGAGAGACACACACACAACACGCACACACACACACACACACACACATATATATATATATATATATATATATATATATATATATCGCAAATAGACGACGGCATTCTGTTGGAAAATTCTAGCTATTTTGATCCTATTTTTCTGTTACTGAAAAACGATCGTAGCTTATTGAAATCCGAATGTAAAATTACATTTTATTTCTTTGATAGTCTACCAAAATTTAGTTAATTTACTTATATTATAACGTTCCACAATCATTTTTATATAGAGATCTTGGTTTTAGAAATTTCAATCTGAATTTATTTAGGACCTGAAATTTGAAAATGTTGTATGACAGATAATAATCTGGACAGCGGTGATTACTGCCGCGAACGATTCGGGTAAATAAGGAATGCATCCCATTGTGGTGTAACGATCAGTAAGCTATTCCTGCAGATCCATTACTACTACATAACAAGTTTGATCATCGCTGTATGCTCCATACATACGGCCCTATGTCTCTTCCTACTCCTTGTGTCACACCCTACAAGTGACGATCCCCGCTGGATTCCCCATACTTGCAGCCTTGTGTCACATCCTACGCGTGGCAAACGGACAGCGTGAAGAATAATAGTGTCGTATCGTGGTATAATTGTTAGCAAGCTATTATCGCAAATACATTAATACTGAATAGCAAGGTCAATCATCGCTGGAAGCTTTATACCTGCAACTTTGTGTCACATCCTACCCGTAGCGAACGGATTTAGTAGATACCTAGATTTAAAATATTATTCTAAACTCGTAAGTGGTTGAACCAATTTTATTTTTCCTGTTGAGTTACAATGTTAGAAAATGTATTAGCTAAATTTATTTAATAAAAAGTAACAATAAATATAAGGCGAGTTCGTGTGTATGGTCCTGGAACTCGTCCACGAAAAGAGGTGAATCTTTCAAAAATGCTGCTTAACTGCTTAACTGCTAAAATTAAGCTGACACATCCGGGGAATTATTGGGACTAAAATTCCACTATATAAAATTAGGAACTATGACAGAGTCTCCTAAAAAGATAAATATTAGTAGAGAATAGCATTATTAAGAGTTTTACAAATATACAATAATCATTAAAAATTCAAAATGCTTTTGATTGAAGAAACAGAGTAATGTTTATTATTTTAAGATCAATGTTGAAGTAATAGTAGTAGCGGCCATATTGAATCGCGGCTGCTATAATATTTAAGCAGCATTCAGACAAAGATTAATATTATCAGAAGCATGGAAGTTTCGACAAGTTCCACAAATCGATTGATTTTAGCTTAATCAATTAATCAGTAAAAATCAATAACTAAATTTGGCGTGTTTCTTAATCATAAACACATTAAGGTATATGCAAGATTTCAAATCTGAATGACATCTGTTTGCTGAGTTAAACAACGATATGCACGTTTTCTTCCTTTAAATATATATATATATATATATATATATATATGTGTGTGTGTGTGTGTGTGTGTGTGATTGAAAATAGAGGAAAATGTGGATAAAACACAAAACAACTAAGTTCAAATGATATCTTGCTTCGGTTTGTAACAAAGCTTTGTATCTATGAACACAAAAGATCGATAAAAACTACACACAAAACGCCTTATTTACGCACATAACAAACTTCGATCACACATTCAATTTCAACCACACATCACTAATCAAACCCATACATAGTAAGAGTTTATGCCGTCTATGAAAATCAGCGCTCATTACGAACTCAAAAAATTAAAACAGAGACCAGGTTACTTCCAGATGGCAACAGCTATTGCAAAAATCGTAACCCAAGAGAACAAAATCAAGATAAAAGTAAAGAATGAATTTTTAAAAATCACAAAATCTCAAAAATATACAAGAAAAATTCCAAACCTCCAGTTTCACAGCTTATACAGACACCAAGTCACCACATACAAACTTCCTACCAGATTATCAGTTACTATGATGCAATGAAATGAACCCATAATTGGTTATATTTTCCCCAATGTCTCCATGCACTCGCTTTTTTATAACGTAATCATAGTCATTGCAAGTAAGGTAATAAATCTTTTTTCTAAAAAAGACTAAAACCATTTTTTTCTAAAAAAGACTAAAACCATTTCTGTAAATTTAGATTATAGCTAAAATAATTTAACTGGATTTTGAGTTAAGCCAAATATAGGAACATAAGGTGATATATTGTCATGTATAACTATGGTTATGACGTATAACCATTGTGTTGAATTGAGTGGTGATTCAGCGAATACGCGTGGATAGATTTGATTGGAAGATTGGAATGTTGGCGTGGCGAAAGGGAGAAAGGAAGAGTGAGAGGTGATAGTTAGAAGTTAGAAAAGAGTTGAGTCTGGTCGTTGACGGGTGAAGACGGAAGCTTGAGCCTGGTCGGCAACGGGTGAAGACGGGCTAAGGCCCGATATCCCCGTGCGGTGATTATGGATGAAGTTCAAATAAATAATTATTTGATCAAATCACAAAATGGATGTCTTGTCTTTTGTAATTCCTTTTATTTTGACCAAATCAGCTTAGCCAGAAGCACAATCAGAAGAAGCCGGCGAACATGGTAGAAGCTCTGCAAGTAAATCTAATCTCTCTCTAATATCTTTCATAATAAGTCTCTCTCTCCCTAAAGAAAGTTCTTACCAAAGAATACTCACTCTCACCAGTGCGTATGTGACACATATCACATTTGGTACTATGGACAACATAGTATCAGTGGAATACGTATGCGAAGCATATAGGGTCACATTTCTCATACGTTTACAGTGGATGCCGTGCCAGGACCTAATAGTGATTATATGGGTGTGTGAACCTTATAGATTCACACATGCAGTAAATCACAAATCGACTTCCTTTACTCAAAATATTGCTTTGCCTCTTTCAATGCATAATTAATTCAAGCCAAGCAATAATACTTTGTAAAGATTCATTGAGAAATAGTAATGTAGAATTTCCCCGACAACCTACGAAGTACAAAGATTAGATTGATATATTTGAATGACCCCCCCCCCTAATCCAACCAAATCATTTTATTTTATCACTAGGTCTATCTGGTCAAAAAATATCTATCTCAAAGCAAATTTTCATTTTCCTTAATTTAACGAGGAAACCCTTTCTTAGCTTCTGAATTGCTCCAAGAAATAAAAAAGCGTTAGACTGACTTCATAAAAATAAGGAGCTTTCTAAACTTGTATAATATCTTTAATGCTGTGTAAAAGATAGCATTTGAAATTTTTGCATTATCTTAATATAAGAACACGAGACCATATGTTAAAAATCAAGAATACTTTGTATTGTGTCCGGGCGTGTGTGTGTGTGAATGTGTATGAATGTGTGTTTATGTGAGTATTTGTGTGTGTGAAAGTATGTGTATGCACATTTTATTGCCAAGCAATCTTGAACGATTTCCAAAGCAATGTGAAAAAAGCAAAGTAAACAAACGAGTCAAGCCAATAACTTTCCTCTTTGACTCTACGGCATTAGTTTCATAAATCTTTTATTAAGTGTCGTAGGATAAAGAGAAAAAGTGATTTCACACTATTTAGGTTGTTTTATAATTGTGTCAAGAAAGGTAGTTCGTTTCTATTTCGATATACATTGGTATTAACAGAGTGAATTAGGTGGATTGATACTATCAGATTAATATATATATATATATATATATATATATATATATTATATGTGTGTGTGTGTGTGTGTGTGTGTGCGTGCGTGCGCGCGCGTGTGTGTGTGTGTGAAAAAATGATATATGCTGGGGTAATTATGAACATGCTGAAATATTGTAAAGAAAGAACGTTAGATAGATCGATATGCACAGAAAGAAAGAAAGAAAGAAAGAAAGAAAAGGATAGATATACTGACAGATTGATATATATTGAGTCTAATAATATTAGATAGATAGATATTTGTAAACACAACTACTTTTCGTGAAATAAATAAAGACAGGAGAAAGCCGGATAGACATTAACTAAGCGAGTGTAAACAACGAAATGCAAAAGGAAAATAAGTATTAAAAACTGAAAGAAATATAGAAAAAGAAAAGTTTTTGTAAAAATCTAAAAAGATTTCAAACAATAAAAGGATAAAAATGAGAAGAAAGTCGAAATGATTTCTTCCCTCCCAATAATAGTAAGGACACTAAAAAGCAAATAAATAAATAAATGCATAAATGAAAAATAAAATAAAAATAGCAAATCAAATCTCGGGAAAAAAGAAAAAGAATGATATGATGAACAATTCAGATAAGAAATAAATTATGCAGACAGAATAATAATAAAAAGAAATGGAAAAGGAAAGAAAAATAGTAAATCAAAATGAAATTGCTAGGACATAAAAATGTGTGCGTATGAAAGATCTCTCTCACACACGCATATATATATATATATATATATATATATATATATATATATATATATATGACCGAAGCACATTAAATACACACAAATACTTTCACACATCCTACTCATAATGTCCCAGCACAAACATTATAACCCTCTAAAAGACAAACTCTAGGCACAATAATAATACACCTTCCATCGTAATCCTACTGGAGATATATATTCCCATACATAAGACAAAAAACATAAAATACTACCAGCCAGCAGACCACTAAACTGATACATGACCTCAAGGAAGAGACCATTATTAATTATTATAAGTATGCGTATGTATACATAGTGACTGAAAATATCTAAATAAAAATCTGCATAAATGTATGTGTATATATGTCGGAAAAGTGGAATTGAAGCCAATATATTTGACTATACAGAAGTCTGGGGGTGCGGAGTATACAAGACGTAGCGAGGTACCTTATTTTAATTATTTGATGTATTGTATTTCTATTTTTCACTTATTTTATTTTTCATTACGTTTGCGCATGACCTAAACGATCCTAGGTCAAGCTGAATTTCAAATAATCAAATGGAAAAATGCCGCGATCAATTTCAGGTGGGATACGTCACGTGATTTCAAAACAAAACCCACAGCTAAACAACGCAAGATCCTTTTTCGTTCATTTTTTTCATATTTATTTAATCTTATTTTCCTATTGAATTATACTCACTTTTCTACACGGAAAACTTTTATAATAGATGGAGGCCATCCAAAATTTTGGTAAAATAAAGCGGAACAAGGGCAAAACAACGGTTATCTATTCTGTTTTTTTGTTCTGTATTCTTTCTTTACATTTCCGATGCTTCTAATATCACCAAAAACGTTCACAAGAACAATATATTGTCACATAACCACACACACACACACACACACACACGCACACACACACACGCATATATATATATATATATATATATATATATATATATATATATATATATATATATGAATGTGGAATTAAAAGGCAGGTCTCCTGTTTAACGATTTTATTGGTGATCTTTTCAAGCATTCTGGACAACTATTTTATATTTGGATGAAATTCGTGGATTAGTCCACCGAAGTTCATATCCCGAGTACTATCGGCACTTCGATGTGCCATCATCAGGGATTATGTGTTCCAGTTTTTTTCAAAGTATATTAATGGATGTGGAGACTGGAAGTAGGAGAATTGATAGGAAAATTTTATAGGCATTTTAAAATGTGAGTACTGCATTGAAAATTAATTTTTATATACCTTGAAAAAAAAAAAAAAAAAAAACTGGGACACTGATGATGGTACTTCGAAGTGCCGAAAGTACTCGGGATATGAACTTAGGTGGACTAATCCAGGAATTCCACCCAAATATAAAAAATTCCACAAGTATAAACGAAGGAATGCTGCCCACACACACACACACACAAACACACACATATATATATATATATATATATATATATATGTGTGTGTGTGTGTGTGTGTGTGTGTGTGTATTAAGGTGAGACAATTTTTTTTCAATATTTTGGTAACCGAAACACAATACTGCAGCTACAGATGCCCAGATATTTACCTATAACTGGGGAATAGAACAGATGGATTCTTGCCTTTTGCAAGGACATTAGTGCGAAGTGAAAGGCATTTGAAACCGGGTTATCGATTCTATTTCTTGCGATGATAATACACACACACACACACACACACACAGAGAGAGAGAGAGAGAGAGAGAGAGAGAGAGAGAGAGAGAGAGAGAGAGAGAGAGAGATAGAGAGAGAGATATATATATATATATATATATATATATATATATATATATATATATATAGAGAGAGAGAGAGAGAGAGAGAGAGAGAGAGGGGAGAGAGTTCTGGAAAATGTATACATACTTCGTTAATAGTAGGAATTGATTTTACGAAAACTAAACAATTACACATGAAGGAATAAATGCTGCAACAAATTTAAGAAATAAATTCATTTAGCACTTATGTTGAGAAGTGCTTTATTTGAAGTGTTTAAAATATGAAAAACAAAAAGGATTTTGATCTGGACAAAGTTATAAATTGATCAAATGGGCTGTGTCCGCATAGATGTTTATCATTTGATAAGATTTATCACACAATTACAGAAGATATGTTACTTGATATTTATTATGAGATTTATTCTTAGTTATGAAAGTGTTTAATTAACTTTCAGCCAATTACCATAGATGTGATTAACAGAAAATATACATTTTCCTAGGTGTTATCGGAAATTTCACGAAAGCATAAATTGCAAATTACTTCCGTGAAAAAAAGAAAGATAGAAAATGTTATTTATTTTTCATGAAGTGATTCTGAAAGACGTGTGGAATATCAGGCGAGACGTGTGGAATTTTACTAAGGATCGAAATTAGTGGAAATTACTATTTTTAATCACCCCTATTCTCTCTCCTCAAGTCTCTAGAACTCTTCTGAGTATACAAGCCGATCTTAACAATGCTGTAGTCAGGAGGGTCGCGATTCTTCCTCTTATTTCCTGTTCATCCAGACTCTTTTCCAGACCTCTGGGAACCGTTCCAAGGGCACCAATTACAATGGACACGACCTTCACCTTCATGTTTCACGGTTTTCTTAGTTCTCTGAAAAGGTCAAAATATTTGTCTATCTTTTCGTTTTCTTACACTTTCAATCGGTGATCGGCCAGGACGGAAAATCCAAGAGATGACAAGTTCTCTTCTTATTTTTGATCAACACCATGTCTGGTCGCTTAGCCGCGATTAGGTGATCAGTCTGTATCTCAAAGACCCAGAGAATTTTGTGTTTCTCATTCTCAAGAACAGATCCTGGTTTATGCATATGGTTTATTTTGTTGTTGGGTCAAAATCTAATTTTTTGTACAATTCCCAGTGGATTACCTTTTCTAGTCTTGCCTAGCCTTGTACTCTCGTTGTGCTAGTTTGCTGAATTCGCTTAATACATGATTTACTCTCACACGTTTGTCACCACACACACTACATTAGCTGTTCTGTTGTGTCATATTAATTTTTGCTTTGATATAATTTGTTCTTATGGTATTGTTTTGTGCAGAAATGAGTGACTTGGTTTCTCTCTTGAGGTTTCCTTTTCTTACCCATCTCTAGGCTTGACATGGTCAGCTGGTTGATTGGAGAGGACCTCTCTGGCCGCCCGTCTAGCCTAAGTAAGGGCCAAAGTAGGGTGTTGCATGTCATGATTGCTCATCCACCAGGATTCTGTCCTTAAGCATCACGGGTCATCCCCAACTACCAGCAAGTGGCTCCATTTGCAGCCGATGTAGTCGGTGTATTCCAAAGCCCCAGTCGACAGAGCTGGACAGGATGTGAAATAGATATTTGGTTACTATAAAAGTACATGATTCCTCATTATTTTGTAAAAAGAACAAGAAAGAAAGATGGGTAAAACAGTTTCTTAAGCGGTCGCTTTCTTTAAGTTTTTTTAGATTTTAAATCTCTTCTATTTTTATTTCATACGTTTACTTTACCATGCTTCGAAAAAAAGCCAGTATATTAAATTATATATATATATATATATATATATATATATATATATATATATATATATATATATATATATATCGAACAGATGAGAAAAAGCAATCGTTTAAATATGTCTGGCAACTCAAAAGGTTTCGAATGCTGGTCAACAGACTAGTATAAATATAAAATAAATCAAAATCTGATCTTTTTACTATAGTCTCAGTATTAGAAATTTCATGCATCAACTATAGTATAGACTTCACAATGTTCAGATTAAATCACACACACACACACACACACACACACACACACACACACATGCACAAACAAAAAATGAAAAAAATGCTTTTAAAAAATGGTGATGCACTTTCTAGGAAACAACGTTTTTGTAAATGCTCGTTTCGCATTCTTGGGAAGAAACCAGATAATTTTCCCTGTGGTTTTTCAGGCTTCTTTATAAAATTTGATTTCTACTTTTTTCTTCAACTTCTATGTTCTGTCATTTAAGATTTGTTCTTTTTGTTTTATGTTTTAAACTTGTTTTTGTATTTCTTTTTTCTTTTTTCTTTTTTTGTTTCTTTTGCTATTTTTTCTTTTGTTTCTTTTGTATTTTGTTTCTTTAAATTTTTCATTTGAGTCGTTTTCTTTCATTCTTTCTATTTTTATTTCCGAATTTGCCTCCTCGTCCCCCTCCTTCTATTGGACAGTCAAATAATTTGGCCATTGAAAACAAAATCCTTGCGTGTAAACGGCCTCATTGTTATTTTTGTTGCTTCTTTTTCTTTTTCTGTCGTTTGCACAGCCTCTAGCCAAAACGTGGTCAGGCGAAAACATGAAAAGCGGAAGTTTTGGTTTTGGCGAGTTGTTATTGCCCTGAAGGAGACCCTACCGGATATTTAGAATAAAAAGCACGTACGCAAAGATCACATACTCGTACATACACAATTTCATTATTATATACACACAGGTATGTGAACAAACATTCACATTAAATGAATATTTACACGCGATCTATACGTTTCTTCTCTTTACATAGAAACACACGTACATACACACTTTCGCTCTCTCTTTCCTTCTATCTGTCTCTCTTATTCACACACACACACACACACACACATATATACACACACACAAACACACACACACGCGTATATATATATATATATATATATATATATATATATATATATATGCTTAGTTAGCTATACCTGTCTACATGAAGTCTTTCTGGAAAGTGTCCAGCCATTTAATATAAATGAAAATGTAGCCCGACTCGACTAATGTTGCTTTAATCTCTTTTAAACCAACCCCCTTAGGGCTTTATACATTTCTCTCAGTCCCCGTTCTATTTTTCACAATCGTCTGCAATGGATGTTTTCGGGATCACCATCAGCAGCTTTGTCGGGTTCTTAATCTCACCGATTGTTGGAAATCCGGCGATTTTAGTTGGGAAAATCAGAAGTTGAAAGGAATAGAATCATGACTGCATGGTATGGTTGAGCTACTTAGGTGCTGAGATGAACTAAAAACGATGAGTGTACAAACGCATTGTTATTATGAAGACGATGTTAGCTTAATACAAATATTAGCTTAATATAAAAATTAATCTCTTTGAATGGGTAACACCAGAATGCATATATAGTAAATTACTTTCCGATTATTAGCCAAGTTAGAGCTATGCTGCAAAACATTTTTGAGATATTCAAAATAATTTTATTCTTTTTAATTATTATGTTGAACCTTAGGATGGTAGAAACGTGACAAGAATAACCGAATTTCTATCAAACACTAAAAATTTACACACAGATATATGTTGTAAAATATTCCTATTTAATTGTGATTATTTTCAAACATAAATGGGTGCCTAACATGTACTATCACACTTGGTGAGAGTGGATCAGGTACTAATGTCAATGAAAGGGTAATTCATATTCCCCAGAACTCCAGAACAGGAGCCTCAACACTGGGCTTAATTTAGTGTCTTGGCCAGGATACACACTACTTTTTATGGGGAGGTATACATACAAGCATCGATTCTTCAGTTTAAAAATATCGACTGTGTTCAAATTCGAAGATGAGATTGTGAAATCTCAATTGAAATCTAAAACCCATTTCCTTCCCACCTAATCAGAATTGATTCCTAGCCAGCACAGCCGAGGAGAAGAATTTTATATGGGAGCCGGTACGGATATTTTGAGGCCTATTATTTTCTCTATTAGTTGTTTTGTTTTTATCGTTTTTTTTGTCATAAGACACAGACAAAATATGAACGCTAGCTTCCAATATATGTGAGCAAATTTTGAGACCACATGAATTTTACATGATCCATTTAGGTCCAGTATGGGGAAGACACAGCACCCACACTGAAGAGGTCATGCTAGTCAGCTTTTACATGCATCGGGGATATGACACTATACAGAATCCTCTAGCGAGGTTCCAGTACTGGAGCTTTTGAAAGTGTAGAGTTACACCGCCAGTAACATTACTCCCATTGCCCCACTGACGTGTAGTGGAAGCACTTTTAGTTCTACATCTAGGATTGAAATAGATACGTTTTAAAATTATTTGTATTAAACCATATAACAGTTTGCATATCATTTGTATTAAGAATAGTTACTTAAAACTATACAGGTTTATAAATTACCATTATTATTATTATTATTATTATTATTATTATTATTATTATTATCCCTCCACCGTAAGCTGATAGTCCTTCACTGGAGTCTGAGTAACAAAAAGTCTCCTTGGGTCTCCAAAACTCTTCTGAGTATTCTAGGCGATTTCAACAAGACTGTTGTCGAGATGGTTTCAATTCTTCCTCTGATTTCCAGTTCCAATAGCCTTTTTCCGAAGTGCACCAACTACAATTAGTATCACATTCATCCTCATATTCCACAGTTTTTTCAATTCTCTGGCACGGTCCTGGTCTTTGTCTATCTTTTCGTTTTCTTTCATATTCACCTGTGATCTGCTGAAATTGCAAAATGTACCAACTGACAAGCTCTATTTTTTTTTGTTAATCATGGTTTATTTTGTTTTATGATCAAAATCTAATTTCTTGTACAATTCCCAGCAGATCACCTTTCCCAGTCGTGCTTAGCCCTGTACTCTTGTTATGCTAGTTTGTGGAATTCGCTTAATATATGGTTTATTATCACATATCTGTCACCGCACACACTACATTAGCTGTTCTGTTGTGTCGTATCAATTTTTGCTTTGATATAATTTGTTCTTACGGCATTGTTTTGTGCAGCAATGAGTGACTGGGTTTCTTTCTTAAGGTTTCCTTTTCTTAACCATGTCCAGGTCTTTTCATATGCAACCTGTCGTTTGAAATATCCATATATTTTCCCAATTCTGTTATCTTGTTCTTGTTGTTTTTCTTCTTTTTCTCATGTAGCAGATGCTGTTATTGGCTGTAGTAATTAATCTTTCCATGCTCTTTTTTGTATATTAGAGTTCTTTGATTGAAGCAATCCTCTATGTTGGCGAGATCTCTTCCACCTTCCTTTCTTGATCCATATAGCCTGTCAATATCCTCTTTGTGGTGTAATGCCTTGTGCATAGTTTTTGGAGTTCTTCTCTTGTCCATTTTAAGAATGGTCCAGCGTATCTTATAGTGTTGGCCGACCAGGTATTTATTCCCTTGAAGAGATTTCCCACTGCATAGTAGGTTACTAGGAGTATCTTATTCTTCTGTGGTATTCTTTTTTAACTTGTTTGATGGTGTCCACTTCTAAAACACCAAAATATTTGTATTTCTCCTTTTCTCCAAGTGTTCTTATATTGTCCTTATTTGGTAGTTGTACTCCGTCAATTATTTCCATTTAGCCCCACCTTCATCACTAGCATTGTACATTTTTCAAATCCGAATTCCATTCCTATATCCTGGCTGTATATTATTATGGTTTGTACAACGGTTTTCAGTTCTTTTTCCTTTTTTGCAAAAATCTTTATATCATCCATATACATAAAGTTTTTTTTTCGTGTGAGCTAGTAAATTCGTAGCTCCAATACATCTTCTAAGAATATAATTGAGTGACATCATAGCTACAACAAATAGTAGTGGCGATAGTGAATCTCCTTGGAAAATGACTCTTTGGGTTTTTACTTCTGCCAGGGATTGCCCTCCTGCTGTTAATTGAACTTTCCCGTTTTCTATTGCCTTTTGGAGTAAATTTACGATTTTGTCGGATATTATTATTATTATTATTATTATTATTATTATTATTATTATTATTTTTTTTTTTTTCCTGATTCCGTAGTCCTATTTTCTCGTTTCCACCTTTTCACCATCATTATGGCACATTTTGCAATCCCAAACTCCATTCCTAAATTCTGACTGTATATTCTTATAGTTTGTACAATGGATTCTTGTTCTTCATTTTTGGCAAATATCTTTATATTATCTATATAAATTATATTCTCATGTAATTCTGTAAATTTGTGACACGCTTGTGCATTTCCTAAGTCTATAATTAAGTGCTATCATTGCACAAATAGCAGTGACTTCTTCTATGGAAGATGTCTCTTTGAATATATATCCTAGCTAGGGTTTGTTCCCCTGTTGTTATTTTCCCTTTGCAGTTTTCTATGGCTTTCGCGATGAAGTTTGTGACTTCTGTAGATTTTTTTAGAGATTTAATCACTTTTAACTATATAATTACTTGGAAAAAAGTATTTTCTCAGAAACACACGTATAGCTCTGTAACTTTCAGTTGCATGTAATTCAATATCGCACAATGTTTGCAAATAAATATACAGACGTTTTTTAAGACATTCAAATCTTATTTGAAGCGAAAGAAAAGTTGAAATCGCTAGCCAATAACAATGTCATTTATTTTGCGAGTCCATCAATAGCTTTTTTGCTAATCCATAAAGACATGCAAATCTTTTGTGTGCAAATTCCTTTCTGCTTTTGTTGATTGTTCGTCTATCATTTTGTTAAGCTCTTTAGAATACAGCCTCGCAACAGCGTCTCGTTGTAGAAATAGCATCCTGCCATTTTTTACTCTTTGTTTCATTACATGGAATTTTATAGGGCTATTTTTATCTTTATTTGTCTTTTAAATTTGCTCTTTGTTTTTGTAAAACATTGCTTTGTATTATTATATTTTTATTGAATGAATTGGGTACAACGAGCAAGTTTGTTCTTTCAAGGAAGTTTGGACTATTCAACTGATTGTTTTTGGTGCTTTTGTTGTAGCCAAAGGATCTACATTCAGTAACCTTCTGTGGATGTACAGTTTGAATCGAAAGAGGTTATTTTTTCTTTTCCCTATAGATCATCAAGAACATGTAATGAGTGTAAAAATGGGTGAGGAAAACCAGAATGGATCAGCCGCAGAATTGGCTTAACTATAGAGACACTAAAATAGTAAGTAGTATGAATAACATTACAATTAATAATGAGTCATCTGAAAATTACAGCATTTAAGGACATTATTATTCCTGCTTCACTAAAAACAAATGAAACAGGGATAAGATCGAAATATAAATATATTATGCCAAAGTTTCTATCAGAAACCGAGTTTTATGATGCCATTACAAAAACCAAGTAAACTATAAATATTAGCATTAGATTTGATTGAAAAATATCTATGCGGATGAATACTAGCAATAGAAGATGATGAACTATGCCTATTTAATAAGATTAGTTACTTCTGGCATAGGGATTTTTAATGCAATAACATGAACATTCTCTAACTTAGAGCATAAATCAAGTTCAAAAACTTGATATTGTTTTGTAATGAAATTGAAAAGTTAACGACTTTCAACTCACGTATGTACACTGGTTTATTGAATAAAGAAATTCGTATTACCATTAAGAGAAAGATAAACAAGGTTTGATTTTTCTTATAGTTAGCTGGGTCTGAGAATGAAAGAAACAGTTGAATGTGTTTTTCTTTTCAGATTTCGGTAATCCATAGTACTTGCACATTTTCCAATGAATTTCGAATGTCCTATTTTATCAATGTTAGGATTGGACAACCGAGCACTAAGGGATCGAGTGATTCGGTTTTTTGTTCGCGCAGTTTTCATCCGTTTTATTTAATAATGTTTGCCCGATAGTCTCTAGTAACTAGGCTCTGATCCTGTGCAGCTATAATTGTCTTCACCTTCAGTTTAGCACTTTCAGCAATCGATTAGTGTTTATGACATCTATATCGGAATTTTTAAATCTTTGTACATATCATCCATGTAGGATTTTTTGTTCCCAGGAGTTCATTAATCGATTCAGTCCTTGTGCTTTCACTTCATTTTTGATGTTTTTGCTGCCACTATTGCTTGAACTTTCATATCAATATCTTTTGATGTGAGGTCTAGTCGTTTAGGGAATTTATTGCTTTCTTTACTAATTGATGTTTTTTTTTGTTTTGCTTCTTGTATGATTTTACTCAATGTAGCATCAAATGTTTCTTTAATCCTATAGAGGTTATTTTGTAGATAAATTAATCCTTCCACCATTTTCTCTCCTGGTGTAGAGACAATATATATATCTACTCTTAGGTGATGCATTCTGACAGATTTTTAGTTTCATAACTTTAGCATTCATCTATGTTATTTCCGCTAACGTCTAGTTTATTATAATGAGACTTTTTGTCACTTCTGGATGTTAATTAGAATCGGTGATTTATTTCTTTAGTAGTAGTTTTATATCCATTGTCTGTGTTTTTAAATCTTATCGGGAGAAGTATTAGCGATATACAAATATACAAAAAGTAAAGTTAAAAGTGAGACTGCTTGGAAGATTCCATTGTTAATGATCAGATTATTAGTTTCGAACCTGTCCTCCTCATAGAACAATCTGGTGTAGATATGCCACCTTCCCATCTTGTATTTTATGCATGTTATTATAATTGGATATATCTTTAAAATATTTAGTACTTTTTAAAATTCATTCGTTGGGTACCCTATCAAAAGCTTTTTAGTGGTCAATCCAAGCCCTACTTACATTTCAAAATGGGTTATTCTATCTATTCCAGGTGATACCCCGCCGTTATTCGTACGTTTAAGTTTGTTTATAGTCTCTTCTATTGTAATATCTTCGTACATTTGTGGTTCATTGTTTTTATAAGTGTCTTTTATATTTACAATTCACATTACTATTTTATTATATGATTTCTTATGGCTCATATATTGCTACAAAATATTGTCATTTCATCAATCGTGAGATTTCCTTTACATTTATTGTATCTTTTACTATTTTACGATAGAATCTCTCTGTGTCGTCTTGAAATATGTTGTGTCAAAAGAATGTTTTTATCTTTGGATTACCTGGGCAATTAGTTCGATTTTTTGCTTCAATTTTTGTTTTTTCATGGGAATGTTTTTAATTGATTTTATCTCATATTTTCTTTTATTTGCTTTTGTTTTCTTAGTTTTCACTTAAACACCCTTATTAATTTAATCAAGAATGGATATATCTCCTCTCTATTCCTTTATTTCTTTTTGTATCGTTAATTTCCAATTGGGTTTCTTAAAGCTATTGTGTTAATGTGTTATGGCTATTGGGATTATTACTCTAACAGTCACATATATCATTGCATTGAAAAGCGTTTGGTTTAAAGTATTATAGAAGATATTTTATGGCAACATTTTGACAACTTTGATAACATCTGCATTAGATTGTTGAGGTGTCCTGTCTTTCATATCAGTATTTGCTATTATTATTATTATTATTATTATTATTATTATTATTATTATTATTATTATTATTATTATTATTATTATTATTATTATTATTTGAATGATATTTTCTTTCATCTTTTTAATATTAAAAAGATGAAAGAAAATATCCTTCAAATAATAATAATAATAATAATAATAATAATAATAATAATAATAATGTGCTGTTGTTTTTTTTTATTGCAGTCGTGTCGTTATTACTGTGTTTGGTAGGAGCTTGTCCTGGCTGTCGTAAAAATACCGATTTGGGTGAGTTACGACAAAAAGAAACTAAAATGAAAAAGTCAAAGCATGCTCATCAAAGTATATACTACTAATAATAATTATTATAAAAATAAGAGTAAAAATGGATTTAAATTTCACAGCCAGCGTTGATTTTAAATCAAATCTGCGACTTTCTCGCACATGTTTTTTGGGAAAGGCAAAGAATAATATCTTTAGTCATGAACTTACCATACATTTTAAATACACATCCATATTCGCATGATTCAATCACTGATTTCCACTTTTACTTAAGATGCAAGATGTGATGTACTCACCTGAAAGTAATAAAAACAAAAAACAAAATAAAGTAACAATTGAAATATCAATTATACAATATGTAAGAAAATTATTTGATTAAATTAAATTTGCAAGAGAAATAAGAAAGAACAGTGTTTCGTGGCAAATTCCTTTGCATAAGTCGAATTTTAAGATCAAAAGTTTCAGATAAATCTCGAAGAAAAGCCAAATAGATGATCTAGGCTGAAAACTTTGCATATTTTCTTAGCTTCATACATTAAACATAGTAACAATATATGTAAGAAATTACTATGATGAAAATAACAGGTATCAATTTACAATAAATCAAACGAGTTTGCTCTTTCAAGGTAATATGAAAGTTCTCAGTACAGTCAAGAATATCATAACATATTGGTATCACATTATATATTAATCTAAGAGAAGTGCAGTTGTTAAAGTCTCCTCAGGTCTCCAGGACTCTTCTATATATTCTTGCTGATTTTAGCTTGGCTGTGGTCAGGATGGTCTTAAGCGTACAATCTTCTCCTATCCTAGAACGGTTGCGTACCAAGTCTAAATATTCCAGTCCTTCCTAAGGGCATTAGTACGACGTGAAACGCAAATGGCCTTGTTCAGGTTTGGAATTCAGGTCACCAAAGCCATTTCATCTAGCGATAACCGTTATACTTTAAATACTCATTTAACACAAGATCAGTAATAATCGAAATTACCGACAATGGTCTGCTAGCCTTTCAAATCGCTAAGCAAAACCCAACCTTAACATTAAGAATCTAAAGCAACTGACTATTTTATGCTTTGTTGTTGGATAAACATGAAGAACCATATCACACACTATACAAGAAATAAAGGATGTTTTGAAAGCAAAAAGTCCTGTGACTTTTTCTATGAAAAGCTTCCGTCGTATGTTCTTTGCAAGAACTAATTTTAATAAAAATGGTTTTGTTATGTCTGAAAATAACCAGAGTGAAATAATATAGAGCATGCAAAACTGCATGGACTATCATGCCAGATAAGACGATCTATAAAAGGTAAAATGCCTGATTAAATTATCTCTTCCTCATAAATCGAGATATATTTTTCCCTTATGCCAACTCTTTTTGTCTTTTTAAGAACTGTTAAGATGACGTAATGGTTATGAACGTGAAAATGGAATTGGCACCCTAAGCTCGAACTTTGGACGTTTACTTTGTCTTTCCCCTCCCCTAGCTATAGATTAAAGATAAAGAAAAAGAAAAAAGTGCAGATTGAGCCCTATAACATTGGCAATCAATGTAAGAAACAACTCTAAATTAGCAATCTAATGTGTAAGCAATAGTATTTCCTAAATCCACAAGATAAAAGTGGTAATTATAGAAATATCACTAATAAAAATGATGTTCTCATCGATATTTTCCGGATTGAGAAAAGAGTTTGACGAAGGAACTAAAATGATGTTTGACAGTCTTCTCTCTTCGAATTCTTCAAATCTGATTTCTGTTTCACGACTGACGTATTTTGCTCTCAATTGTAAATTCATGACGCTTCCGCTTTTATTGTGTTGAATCCAAATAAATTTCTTCAGTAAATAATGCCCTATTCTGCTGCCCAGTCCCATTTGAAAATTTTGGGGTCAGTGGACAAGATGAAGCAAACCGGCCGTGAATATTAGTGGAATAGTAATTTGACCACTTGCTTGATTCTCGACCACAATATCGGAATTCTGTGGAGCATGAAACATCAAATCTCTACGCACAATATGATTGAATAAATCAAATTTCAATCTCACCTGACAACCTTTCTAGACATTCTGTCGATTCGTGAAGCAATCAGTTGATTTTTCCTTCCGCCATTTTGAGATTTCACAGCGATATTTGGCAAGTCTCGTTTGTAGATTAGACACAAAGTTGAATATAAAATACAATTATCCATTATGCGTTTTACTTATCTCTCGTTTTATTCATAGTCAGAGTTTAGCAGGCATGTAAACTCTGAGAGCAGACGTGAATTTTATTTCATCGAATTTTATTTAGAAAATCGATAAACCAACTTCATATACTATAACACTTTCGCTTTACGAGTAATTCCCTTTCACAATTTCTCTCTGGGTAATGCGAAGTCTACTTGAATACAAACAGAATCTAAAAATATAGGTATTTAGTAAGAATAGATCAGTATAGCACACATCTACAGTAGTAGGGTACTCAATGTTACATTGAAAGGGATAGCCTATTTATTTTGTAATATAGTGTAGAATATTTAAATTTAGAAGCATTTTATTCTGAGTCATATTTGAACTTAAAACTTAGCGTTTTATTCAGAGCTATGGAAAGTTACAATAGGTCAGGTAAGTATGGCAGACAGACACTAAACCCTGATTTACCTAATACGTGATATTCTGATTGATTTAAGATGTCACGTAATTGAAATTGGTAGTCAAGTTATGGGTTGGGTTAATGAGATCTTCGGAACCAAATACTAAAATGAATTCTTTTGATTCTTCTCTGCGTGCATAAGAATTTGGTCTTGGGAAAAAATATAAAAAACAACAATTGATGTCTTCGTATTCATTAATCAGAAGTAAAAATACAGAAGTGAAGGATATATAGGGTGAAACACCTGACACGAAAGACCCAGATGAAGAGTGTACCCAGAAAATGAAGAAATAACTCAATCCGACAAAGGAGAAGGCTTAGTAGAAATAGATAAGTAGATAATAATAATAATATAAGTCTATCCAACATTAAGATGAACTCGTTAGCAATAGCACACGGATAAATGACAGTGTGTGTGTGTGTGTGTGTGAAGGCGTGTCAAAGAGCGTTTGGTATAATGATTTTCAGCGCAGAAAAATTCCGACTGATAATATTTACGCTGAATCTATCTGTTCCCCCCGATATAAGTAAAATGGTATGACAGTAAGGATCTTTAGTCCTTGGTGAATAACCACCTCAGGAAAAGGGCAATTTTGAATTCAAAAGAAGATTGATTTTATAAGATTTGCCCTGCTGCTTTCTGGTTTAGTCATGAAAGATGCAAATTTAGGGAAGATAACTCTAAAACAAAACGTAGGCATGTTTAGTGGAAGCCTGTTGCTGAGGATGGAGAGTCGGGGTCTGATCAGTCCTGATTGGGTCTTCTGGGGGAGAAAAGCCAATGCTGAAAGACTCGAAATTTTCAATGATCCCAGAAATATATCATCGCTGATGACTCCCCCGCCATCATCTGAAAGATGTATTTTGCGATATATATATATATATATATATATATATATATATATATATATATATATATATATATATATATATATCACTTCTGTTGATCACGATGTATTCGGCATAGATATGAACCATTGAACTAACTACATAGATAATTAAATCCAGAAATTGACATGTTTGATGGACGAGGACCTTTTACAAGTCATTGTAAAAAAGGATCACGTATCTCATATTTATCAACTCCACTATCATTTTGAACTCTGTTTACTTTTTCATTTCAATTGAATTTCATCTTAATTACTGATTCTATCCATAAAATCTGTAAATGAAGCAATGAAAGGGTAATTTTCTTTCTTAGAGGGTTTTTATTACATATCGCAAATAATTTGACCCACTTATAATTTGAATAAATTAGGTAAATGACCGTAACTTCTGTTCCCTTTTGTAGAAGCTTAGAATTTTTACGGAGTAATATATATATATATATATATATATATATATATATATATCATCATTCTTTGATAATTTCGTGAAATTCCAACGAGTAGTTTATTGATAGAATGGGAAAGTGTTACTTCGTTAATAATTTGAAACGCAGTGTAGTTAATGTTCAAACGACTATTTTCAAACAGTTAACTCTTGCCGATAAATAAATAAATCTAAACGTATGAGAATTACGACCTGGATAGATAATCATTAGAAATATTATGTAACAGTGTATTTCTTTGGTCGAACTCATTAAGAATACCAAACAAATGATCTATTATAAAAAAAACTAAAAACCACCAATCAGATCATCAACCATAATAAACAAAACGAAGTCATTGCTTAAGAATTCATTTGTTCAGTAGGGAACTGTGTTCCCGACAAAAACAAAATCGTAAACACGTACGTTATACACACTACTACCAATCCCATCCGGTAGGTTTATTTGTCATATTTTTTACCAGAGTACTATAAGAAACTACTTAATCATCTCCCTATTAATTTTTTTTTCACTGGTAATAGATAGATCCAACTGTAAAACGAGATTCAAAATATCTAAAGCGCCAATTATTAAAAAAAATTTAGAAAACCCACTATCAACATCTCTTTCGGACAAGTTAGTCGCAATGTTTTTGCGCACACAGGAAAAACTCAATCAAAATCACATGACCCCCCCCCTGCCAGTAAACATCAACGAATCATGAATCTAGTAACTTTTGTTAAAGGTGCAGTGACATAACATTCTCCAGTGTCCATAGATTCTTTTCCTCTCTTTGTAGCTTCATATCAACGCCATTCAACCTCTTTTCCATTTCTCTATTTCTTTTTATTCCAATGTGAATTAATTTTTTATTAAAGTTCATCTTCGATGAATCTTAAGGTCAATGTGGAGTCATATCCAGTCTATAAAACTTGATGATAACTGAGTGTAAATAAAGAAATAAAGAAATAAGGGAAAGTACTCTATAATTTTATCTTATAATTATCTCCTTTTAGAAATTATAATTATCAAATTAGAACGAATGATGACAACCTTATTAGTAAATTAAATGATTTTATTCTCTACGTAAGGGCGTTACAATGGTATTGTGCTAGTAAACATACCATTAACTATGTTAATGTAAAATAAGTGGAAAAACAAACCCTTTATCAAATATAGCTTCATTATTATTCATTTTTCATGGTTTTATTATTTATGCATTTACAGGTTCACATAAGTGGCGTTCTGTGATTCTCTTCGTGGATCAAGTGACAGTAGATCGCTCGAAACATATAATATTTATGCAGCCAATTTTACTTTTTTGCTGACCTGAACACTTTCAGATATTGGGAAGACTTAAACCTCCCTCTAATTTTTATTTTCATGTAGCATTTTTAGTGCGTAGATTATTTATAGTCACAGTCTTCATTTTGATCACATCCTTTTCTCATATATTTCTGAATTTATTGAATTTTTATGAGTGACTTTGGAGAGCAAATTTTCCGGACTCTTTTATTTCTCACTATTTAGCATCATTGTATGTCTATGAAAGAAAACTAATGTTACGGTCACGAATGATTATAGCTATAAAAGTATTTTTCTACTGAAATTAATTTTTCTTGCAAGATTTTCTGTTAGCATAGAACACTCACAACTGACATTTGTGGTCAGAATAATACAATTTGAACAAAATATTCAAAAAACTATTGACCTTTTATTATCAAAACATTTTATATCTTACTCGTATGTTCTGATGTTTGACAGAGAAAAGAGTTGGTGAGTGAATACCTACCGCCTCCGCTACGGGCAGAATGTGACACAAGGTCAATTTTTAAGAGGAATAAAGTTGATTTTCCTTTTCCTAAACGGATCACTAAAGCAAAGCTAAAGAACACATTCTGTTCCATTATTTACACATAGCTAGATGAATTCATGCTATTTCCAAGAACATTAACAAGAAGTGAAACACCAACAGTTAAATTTGAGTCGTCGATTACATTTCCTTAGAGAATAATCTTTATGCAAGGCGCGCCTTTGTTAGACACATTCTGATAACGAGTTTACTTACCTCAACAATGCCGGGAAAATGTTACTAATATTAACGATAATAGACTATCAGTATGTGGC
>CM042146.1:41382769-41415269 GCA_023376005.1 Doryteuthis pealeii | reverse complement strand
ATAGGTTGACTGTTGAACCAACCGATAGATTAGATAAACAGGCAGAAATTTGATAAAATCAATATATGGTTTTCTCGATGGTCTGACAAAACTTGGTTACAATAGTCGAGATCGTAAACCGCATAAAAACAGCAACAAGAGAAAATATGTTTCACCATTAAAATTTAAAAAAAAAGATATTTTAAAAAATTACATTTGCACCGAAAAGGAAAAAATGTTAAAAACAGAACAGTGGAAAAATATTTGGAAAACAGTCCAGCAAAACATTTTCAGTTGTAGATCTCGTCTACTCACGGTGACAAACGTGATTTTGCGAGATTATTCGAAAAAAATTTTTTCATATTCTTTTAAATAAATATCTGCAAGCTTTTTTCAAATCTGTTGAATAGAGTTGATGTCAGATTCAGACAGATGTACTGGGTCTTCTTTTTAAATATACACTTTATATACACACAATGCGCGTTAACAATATTTACAACTTTTCCAGTAAAATGTTCTTTAATCGTCATCTTTCTCCTAATATTACGGATTCACATTCTTAAAAGAATGCAGGTAACTTAGAATTTTCTTGAGAGTCTATGATATACTAAAACATTTGACGTACTCATGTTTGATAATTTTACCTAATTTACTCAAATTATTAGTTGGTCAAATTATTAGCGATGTGTGATAAAGGCCCCCGTAAAAAATAAAATAACCCTGTCATTGCTTCATTTACAGATTTTATGGATAGGATCAGTAATTAAGATGAAATTCAATAGAAATGAAAAAGTAAACAGAGTTCAAAAATAATAGTAGAGTTGATAAATATGAGATATGTGTTCCTTTGTTTTAACTTGGCTCATCAAACATGTTAATCTCTGGATTTACTCTGGTGTAATTTCACGTGATGCGTTTACTATTTCCTGCAATAAGTCATCAATGCTTTTACATTGGCGTCCATTCTCATATACACGTTGTGTCAGAACGACCCACAAGATTTCAATTGGTCTGGAGAATTGGTCACCGAATTCATCAAAAAATTTGAATACCCCAAAAGAATAAATAAAACAAAAACGTCTTCAGTATGAAATATCCTAATGGTTGACATGTCATAAAAGCCAACCAACAAACCAACCAAGCAATAATCTTCGCAAAGTGTCTCATATTTATGCTTTCGCCCCGTACTAATCTAAATTTAGTAAATATCGATAGACAAAGTGAGTGATCTGAATGTAAAGAGGAGAATCAACGAGAAAACAAGTGTTGTAATCGAAGTCTCTATCAGACAGTATCCATGGCGTCTTTTTCGGCTAAATGGAATGGAAAACTGCAATAGATGTGAGGTGAATGAAGTTCAATTTTACGGAGAGGAGTCACTTCCGACGTGAATACAATGACTGACTTTCTTCGTTTGTTCTGGCGGTGAACATTTTGCGTTGAGAAGGAAAAACGTTAAGAGGAATAGAAGGTCGACTCTTGAAAAATGGAAGGAAAATAACGTTTAAGGAAAAAGAAAACGCCAAACCACTTTCCTTAGAATAGTTTTGCTTCAATATGATATTATGACTATGAAACCTTTGTAGATGTCTGAATCACACATGCACACACACACACACATACACCCACACAAGCAGACACATACACACATGTATGTGTGTGAGTGTATGTGGGTGTGTGTGTCTGTGTGTGTATGTGAATGCAGGTATGCATGTTTGTATGTGTGTGTATAAATTCATATATATATGAATAAATGTATATTCTGCTGATTTAGTTGCATCGGTAGAGAATTCGCCTAGGAACTACAAGGTTCCGGATTTAATAACAGCACTCAGGTAACCCTGCACATGAGTAGCACAGCTTGGACCTCTGCGGCTAAGTGAGAAGCTGATTCTAGTTGTGTACCTGGTCTAGCGCTAGTGAAAAGGGGACAGACTACCTCAGTGTCCGGCTGATACCATTAGTAGGCCACTCCGCCGACTTACTTTACTGCAGATGTTATACATTTACCGGTTTAACAAACATACAATTAAAATTAACGTTAGATCACACCTAGAACGATAGTCGATCTAGCTTTTTTATTACACATTTTGAAATACAATGAAATTGCAGAGCCCATCAAATTATTACAATATTTAAAAAATAATAAATCTCATGACTCGGTATTTCATAAATTAGGTGAGATACTTTCTACAACCACACATTCTCACGCATGCACACGCTTATAAATATCTAAATATATATATATATATATATATATATATATATATATATATATATATATATATATATATATTATATTATACACATATGTATGAGATTAACTTTATGATAATATGATTTCAAATCGTCTCCATCTGTTCACCCTCCCTGTCACATATTCTTGAAATCTTCAAAAGAGAATTTGAAAAAATGTTAATTCCACAATTGAAGCACCTTAAAAAGAAAAGTAAAGACAGCACCTGGGGAATATTCCAAGAATGTGTTGATTAACTGGACTCTAGGAGAATGAAATAATTCAATTTAAAACCTGGTAAATGTTGTTTAGGAGAATCTGTAGCATATTTCTGAATCATTCTTCTGTTATCAGTTAATTCCAAAAGTGTGTTTGCCTCTACACAGGCCTCATTCACCACTATAAACAAAACACCTACACATCTACAGATGGATCGGATCCCTAATAAGGCCACTTGTTGGCCATGGATGGCGAGTCTTAATGCCTGAGGATGGGATCCTAGTAGCTGATATTATGTGGTCATGTGACCCAAAACGCTCCACTTCCACCTGACCCCTAATTAGGCTAGATGATCAATTGGCTGCCCATGTCAAACCCTAGCACCTATATGGTTAAGTCTCGACCGCATTCCTCAAATTGATCTTCAAATTGCCAAACAAACATCCAACCCTTTTATGTTAAAGGGACTAAAAGCTGCTTGCTGAGAGTTAACTACCAGTTTATTAAAACACATGAGCTTATTGCTTCTAATTTAATAATACATATGAAATTAATGATTTATATCAATTTATAAAATCAAACCAAACAAATATATATGCCTAAAAGTTGTTCGCTTATAAATCACATGTGTCGTAGTGAATAAAGTGCTGGACCAGTAAACGAGTTCGAAGGCCAGTCATGCTATTACGTTCATTTTCGAAAAATAAATATGAACCCCATTATCCCCCCCACGTATGAATTAAATGGTATCACTAATGTTTTTAAATAGAAATACAATACCAAACAATGAATTATATCCATAAAAAAGATTTGGTAACTATTGAAAGGCCACAAAGATTGATATGAAATTTAACAAAAAGACGAGGGCATCAGGTTCTACCAGGATCAGAAGACAGAGAGAAAGGCCCACATGTCTGGTCATGACAAGATATTTGAGTTACGGTCTCAGCAGCAAGCAGAGATGTCTAAAATACTACAGCAGAGAGAGGAGCAAAGAATGAATTTGTCACACAATGTATATGATTTATGATTAATTTATGATGCATGTGTATATATCTATGATGAATCTTCCTTTTGCTCACACTATTTCTACAATTTTTTCAGCTGCCACACAACAAAGGACTGCTGCTGATGTGTCTACCTGGGCTGACCCAACCGACAGTGAAGGGAATGAGTGTGTTGACATCTGCAGTACCGCTGATCGTTTGAGATTGTCTGACAATCACGTGACAGCCTTAGTCTCTGCTACATTGAAGGCTGGTGAAGCTGACCTGAACTAGTTTGTCATCTCAACCTCAACAACAAGACGGAACAGGATGCTGACAAGGTACCACATCAGCCAGGAGTACATGGCAGCATTCAGCGAGGACCCTCCCAAGTATGCTGCTCTCCACTGGGATGACAAGATGCTGAGAGATGTCCTGGGAAGTGATCCTGGGACCACGCCAGAGACTCTGGCTGTGCTTATCTCAGGACCACCTGCATATCCTGAAGGCAAGCAACTGTGAGTACCAGTGATAGACAGCTCATCAGGAACGGCTCATGCAGAGACATCCATGGCTTGCTGGAGGCATGGGGGCTTACTGGAGTGATCACTGCCCTTATGTTTTACATAACGTCCAGCAACAGTGGAGTACATCAGAGATCTGCCAAGCTTCTGGGGCAATAGCTTTACAATAAGATGTTCTACCTGACCTGCACACACCACATTCTAGAAGTACTGGTTGTTGCTATATGGGAGAATTTGTTTGTCAAGAGCCCTGAGAATCCTTGGTTCAAGCACTTCAAGGACTTTTGGACAGGCCCTACCACAGACAACCTTACAACCCTGTTCATCAGACAAAAATGGTTGAATGAAAAGAAGAAAGAGTGCAAGTAAATACTATAGGAAATCCTGAGGTCGGAAAAGCTTCCTAGAGCTACCGTGAGATGGCTGAGCTTACACTGATCGTCCTTGGAGGTGCGCCTCTCCACGAAATCCACTGGAATCGTCCTGGAGTCATTCATCAGACCAGGTGGATGGCCAGAAATTTGTATTCTATGAAGATGTTCATGTTTGCACAGCTAGAGTACTATGAAGAAACTGTTGAGATGCTGGAACGCCTCGACCTCATGTGGATGACATTTGCTGCTGTAGATTCTCCTGCAAATGATCTGCAAGGACATGATGAAGTTCAAGAGAACAAATCCAGAGATTGCTCAGGCAGTGCTAAAAAACTTGAAAAACCACAGGTACCTGACACAGAAGGTTGTACCATTCGCTCTCTAGTACAACAAGCAGGACATTGCTGCCAAGTGCACGCCACCGAGAAGCCAAATAGCTTCAGACGAGGGAAGCCTGTGTTCCCTCAGGTTACAGCCAAGACGACTCTGGCTGATCTGATTGTCATCTTCCCTTGGCATTGAGTCTGACTGACTTCTGCAACCTGTAGCAACATGTCCAAAGAGTGATGACTACAGCAAGGCCCTGGAATATGTCAGCAATGTAAAAGTAGTAAATGACATCGCTGAGCGGGGAGTCAAGATGATGAGTGATTTTGCAAACATCATTACCACATATTTTCAGCAAAGAGAGTACTTCTTCAAGCTGTGGAATACAACCGTGAGCGATTTTATAACTTCAAGAAGCAAATTCTGAATATATGACTGTGAAGTGTCCTTCTGAGATGGACAATAGACTTTTCTGCCACTTTAAAATAGTTTTTAGCGTCTTTGTCACACATTTTCTGATGTCAAAATTGTAATATTTATAAAATTCTGATATTTTTCTGAATATGATGTGTTTCTTTCTTGAATGTTTACTTGGATTGTTTTTACAAATGCTTGAATTTGATACCCATTTTGTTGTTCTATCCCAATTGTAACAAAAGTTTCAGGTGAAAAACTGTCTGGCAGAAGGCAAAATTAGGCACTTTTCTACTGTCGTGGGCTTAATATCTTGAGGTCCAATGAGGTCCATTTTACCTCAAAATGGTCGTGATTTTCGGCTTTTCCAGGCTAAAAAGCATGTGAAACCGTGCAGGAGGGTATGAAAATAGGCAAAGTTAATTTTCGAACAGGTCTAATGTATTATATTATAAATATACGTACATTACGTCGCATGAGTATGCATGCACGCACGTAAACCCACAAACATATAAATCCAAGTGATAATAAAAATAATGACGACTTTTTAAATATAATATTTCATTACAACAATATTTAAACAATAAGAAAAATATTAGATGGATAAAAGAAAGAAAGTAAAAGAAAAAAAAAGCTTGGAAAAAGACAGAAAGATAAAAGATAAAAATTGCTGATAAACGCACTCCATATATTCCATATTACACTTTGTAACCATGGTAGCAGGCATCATTTAAGTTTAATTGAGTGCATTGAATTATTTAAATAAGACATGCTTAAAGAAGATTTATATTCACTTGGATATAATCATAGCCTCGCATACACGAGATAATCTATCACACATCAACAAAACTGAATGGGGACAGATAGACATTAGAAAAATTGTTTTATACAAATCTATCAACTGAGAGGTTTCTACTTGCCTTCAAAATCAGCATTCAAATTATTGGCTTTTTACCTATCCTCGGACCCAATCAATGGCGTTAATTGGAAATTATCAATTATCAATTATCTCAACCACTAGATAAGTGCAGAATAATATTCCTATTTTGAAATATGAGAAAGATGTTAATTTGAAATTCAGTAAATGTTAATATTTTTACTAAGTTATATCAGAAGGTATATATACTGTTATTCTGTATGCGTGGTTATTTATTCTTTTAAATTTGATTGTGGTTAATATAATGAAAATAAGTATCTGAGAACAGTTCAAATCCCAGCTAAGGATGTTTTCTTTATGTTCACTTAGCACTAATGCCTTCTAGAAAGACTGGGGCTTAATAAAACTGGGCCACACAATTTGAGCTACAAGATACCCTTGAATTTTTTCAAAAACCATAAAAATACAACATCTAACAAATGTGCTTATTTCATGAAATGCTATAAAATATACATATGATAGAAAATAATAAAACCTGTGTTCGATTGTCATATAAATGAAATAAATGACATGTTGATTGATAAGGAAGATAAATATGTATTTAGTCAAACTTTCATTAACGTCTATGTGTGTGTGAGTGTGTGCGTATGTGTTGAGAGAGAGAGAGAGAGAGAGAGAGAGAGAGAGAGAGAGAGAGAGAGAGAGAGAGAGAGAGAGAGAGAGAGAGAGAGAGGCCAGAAAAAAGACTCAAGCCAATCCGGAAGTAATTGTGAACATTTTAACTGACTAAATTATTCGTACACCCATGAATATTGAATATTTTGACCAACTTTTTAGAATTTAATACCCGTATTATGACGGACATTTTATATGTTATTAAGAGAAAAAAAAAGGAATATAAAATTTAATTTTGAGTTAAATTTACCAAATATGAAAAGAAAACTAAACAAAAGAGGAAAAACCAAAATTATTCGTAAAATAAAAAAAGAAGAAATATTGAAAAGATTGAATAATTTTCGCAAAATTAATGGTCTATAGCATGCAATTGTTTTCAAAAGATTTTGATAAGATTTGGACATGTCTTTTTGGGGTTTCTTTCATTCTTCAATTCTAATTCCTGAAAGTCTTTTGGTGACCGACGATTTATTTGAACTTTCAATTCTTACCGTAGATTTTCAATAGGATCTAAGTGAGAACTCATTGAAGACCATGGCAGAAATGTTATCTTCTTTTTCTGAAGCATCACAGTCTCTGATTTAAACGTATGTTTTTGATCATTATCTTGCTGGAAAGTAAATCACTGACGTAGATCAAGATATTGGCAGATAGTTGTAGATTTTCATTCAGAATTTTGATATAGTTTTCAGATTTCATTATTCAACTTATTTCAATTGATTGACCAATCCCTCTTGAGCCAAAACAACCTCAAAACATCATCGAGCCGCTTGTTTTAATGTTGGCACTGTGTTCATTGAGAAGAAAGCCTCATCTTTTTTGCGCCAATTCTTCTATACATTATTATGTCCAAAAGCTCAATTCTTGGTTTATCACTCCACAGTACTTGCTTCTAAAAGCAATTTCCTTTGCCTAAGAACATTTTGGCAGAATTAAACCGAGCAACAATGTAACATAGTTTGTGAAAAGGAGGTTATCATCGGTTTTTCATATAATTAATTTCTATTTAAACAATGTTGTATTGTGCACGTACTTACGCTGATACCCATCTTTTGGCGTTTTCCCTCAAAACATATTAACTTCGTGACACAGATTTCGCACAGATTTCTGTGATAATTCGGGTTTTCTTCCACGTTCAGGTAAATCCTGTCATTTCAAACTATCTAAACCTTTTTATAACGAACTATGCCGTAGATCTAGGGATAACTAACCGGTTTGAAATAGTATTGTAACTATTTCCCGTTAATAATTCTCCTCAAGTCAATGCTTGTCTTCCCCATCGTATTTTTAATGTAAGAATAACAATTGTGACACTCTATGCACCATGTGATATTCTTTGCTGGAATTATTAAAGATATTCTACTGAATAAATAGTCAAGAAGTTTTCACCGATAAAATGATCATGTAAATTACTTATACTTACATAAACCAATAGATTTACAACGAAATGTTCTACTGTACGAATAATTGTATCTTTTCATATCTCGCATAATTTGCCTCTCAAATTTATCGTATTTAACCTATTGTTTTGTAACTTGAGTTTTATATTCCTTTTTTTTGCATATTAACATATAAAAAACTGGCATTATACGGGCATTAGATTCTGAGAAATGGATACAAATATTCAAAATTGATGGATGTACGAATAATTTCGTCGTTGAAAGTATATTCATTCGAATCAAAAACAGAAAATAAATGTCACAGCGACATCTTTGAAAATCTCCCCCACACATCTGATACATCTTTGCTGACGTTCTTTATTCGGATATTTCCATTTCCTCCACTCTTTCTGTCTCTTTTTATTCTTCGTATTCCTTTATTCCTTTCCTCCTGTTAGACCACATTAGATGACATACAACTTTTTGCATCTTTTTATTGGATTTGTCATAAAACAAAAAAGGGTTGGTTATGACATGATTAGCTCTCAAATAAAAATTTGCTCGCGGGGATGTTACAAAATGAGCTTCTAATTTAACAAAACCTCCCACAAAGACTTGACTACCATTAAAAGTAGATTCATCCTTCGGTAGATTTAGTAGTCCAGCTTTATGCCTTCGTTTTTATAAATAGTTATACTGATTGCGTCTATGAAGTCCTGAGATGGCTTGCTCTTTTCCAAGCTGAAGACAATGATTTAATTGAGCACTGAATGAATTGTTTGAATTGATCAAGAGGTTCTGTAGCTGACAGAAAGGGCCTCAAACTAACCTAGTCTGGTAAATACTCTTAGAGTCGCCGTAGTAAAAAAAAAGAGTCTAGCCCATTTAATCTCGTCCAACTATAAGAACCGTATAGTAAAATCGCTTTTCACCAAAAATGTGATAGACAGAATTTGCCATCATGTATATATTTGCCATCAATATTGTCAATACTCACCTGAAGGCCACTAAAGGTGGTCATTAACCTTGATATTAAGCCACATCATATTTTTAGACATATATCATAAATAATCATAAATAAGGAGAAGTACTCTAATGTACAAAAATGACACATTCTAGCAAAATATTTGTAAGCAATTTTCAGACAAATTTGCAACTTAATAATGATAATGTAGATGAGCAACTATAATTTCTTAAGATTCTAAAAGACTGGTTATATGGCAATATTCTATTTAGTTCATTATTCACTATTTTAATGTCTCTATTTATTTCATAATTATAGTATAAATTTTGTAAATGAAATGTGACTCGACATCGAAATTAATGGCTGTTGAAGGCGGCTATAAGTGAGTATAACAAAGCATAAGTTATTCAAATTGTTCTAAATCTATGACCAGAGCATTTAATGACATTACATTTATGATTAACTTCATTATCAATAATTCTAGTTCACATTTTACGTATTTAAAAAGTATTCTTCCCTAAGAACCAACTAAATATCTTAGACGATCTATCACTTTCATGTTATAATTTTAATGATTTCTTAGTGTCTTCATCACTCAACCCGACATTTATGGTTACCACTGGTAAATTGGCTTGTTTCTGTTTGACATTAAATATAATAGATGTCTGGTCCAACAGAAACGGGAGGGAACACGTATACTCGATCTAAATGACCATGTTTAACATTTTGGCATTTTCTTTTCTTCTTCTTTGTTTCTATTATAATTTCTAGTCTTAACTTTCACAAAGGACTGATATAATTTAATCTTTTTACCGCCACTCGAGGTAGATGTTCACATCCAAATAAAAGCAAGGATTTGAAACGTGTGATGACAAATGTGCTTCTTTAGCTTAGTGATTATACTAGTGACTTTATGATAGATTTCCAGTTTGGAGCGATGTTAACTAATGTTTACTAAATCAAAATATATGTCTAAATGAAAAATGAAAAATAAAAATTAATAAAATAAGACATGGAGGAGAGTCTCCGTGGCGCAGTGGTTAACGTACTGGACTGCGTTGTAAGCGAGTTCGAACTCTAGTAACACCATTACGTTTGCTTTCGGAACCCCTTTCTTCCCCCAGGGTTTACTACCACTATTGATCTTCAAGTATGGCTTTGGCATTAAATAATCTACAAACGTTGATAAACCATTAAACAAAGTAAGGAAAATAAAAATGAAAAAAATATCTAATCCGGTTGGGAAAAGAAAATTTCTTAATATTTTACCTCTCTTCATTGATTTATCGATTTTTAACATTTTTCCCGAGTAATTTGTTACGGGAGATGTTCATTCTACAAAACAATAATTATTAACAGATATTTCTGTGTAAATCACGTTAAATACCCCTGCCTTGTAAATCACGTTAAATCTTTTCCTTTTTCGCCTTCACCTGTTCTATTTCTTTTCCTTTTTGGCCTTCACCTGTACAGGTCGTACAGCTAATACTTACACGAATATTTATAAGCTGAAGTTGTTGACATTTTGAATTCTACAACAGTATGTAGTTGCGCCTAACATGATGTCATGAATAATGAGTTCAATTCTAACTAGATGCCACATACTTTGAGCCTTGCAATAAACTAAGCTAAACTTATTATAGAAGGGGGGAAATAGAGGGGGGAAATAGATAACAATAAACGAAGCGAGTTCACCGTCTTCTTGCAGGCCAAACTTTCTTTTGGTCAACACAGTTTTCGTCTTCGATCAGCAGCTGAAAATCCGTCGTCGTCGTCATCGTCAAAATAATCTTTTCTGACTGTCGCCTCACGTAAGCCGAATGCTTCGCTCCTCACGCTCTACTCGCTTTGTTTATTTATGGGCATATTATCCAAACATCTGGGCACATCAGTCGAACCTTGCATCCGTCCAGTGCCTAAATTGCATTTGTTTTTGCATGCGGGAGGACGCGGGTTCGATCCCGGCAGGCAAGACAATGTCTTGCTCTTTTTCCTTTCTCGTTCTCCGTCACACTTATTAAATGACTATAGAAGTATGGCAGGTCCGCCGCTCAATTTTGTAAACGAGAACATGTTTTTCATGTAATTTTGCAGGAACAATAATTAAGTGGCCTTTGTTTTTTAATTAACTTAAACTCTATAATTTGTATTTCGTTAATCCAAATTCTCGTCAACAGTTTATTGTATATTTTATTCCGAAAAATCTGTGTACTGAACATTTTAGCTAAGGTTACGTCGAAGGAAAAAAAACTTTGACTAGTAACATCTGACATTTTTCTGGCAACTTAATTTGAATGTTGATTCTGACTTAAATCATCCATTTTTGTTTATCACGTCAAGTCTTTGTTCTATGATATATATGATATACTGATATTTGTTCTATGATATACTGATAAAATACTAATCATGTTAATTTTCTAATGTGAGATATATGGACGTGGAAAATTTAAATAGCAGCGATTTTAACTGATGAAGTATATTTCAGAATAATCATTATATATATATATATATATATATATATATATATATATATATATATATATACTGTGTTGTATAGGCAACATATTAGATAAATTTGGTTAAAAAGTTTTGGTTTGGCTGATTTGGCTAGTTAAGGAAGTGTCTGGACTTACAACAGACTTATTAGTTTCCATTTTTACTTCTGACATCAGTTTGAAAAAAATTTGTTTGAATTTTCCGGATTATTTTTTTTTTGCTATATTTGTGGAAGCTTTAAAGTAGCAAGCCATATCACTGATTTCATGAAGAGAAAATAGTTGGCTTACTTTCAAATTAGGGATAATTCCATTAAGTAGAAACTTGACATGATAGGCAAAAATGAATGTTATTTTCAAAATCAACACATTCAAGTAAACTAGTTGGGAGATTAGTAAGAAGGATTTTCTGATGTTATTGGCAACTACAAGAATGGGGAAACTCTCCGTTATTAATAATAATGTAATATTTTTATTACAATATGATTATGCAACCATATAAAATACCAAAAGAAAAAGTTCACACACTAGGCAGGAGATAAAAGACACGAGGGATTTGGTTGGCGTTTTTTCTTTATGTTGATTAGCATGGGAATTTTCAGTGGAAAAGATGGGCTTGGTACTATCCGAAGAACTTTAAAGATCTGGAACGTCGCAACTTATTTCGTCGGTGTTCTCTTCTATCGCCAAGGTCTTCTGTTGGTAGTTTCGGACTGTTTTCGTCTTAGTGTCACTTCTCCGGTTAAAACAGACTCAAAGCCCAAATTTGATAGAATAAATTTGTAGATGTATATACCTCCAATTAGTCAGCCAATCAGGACTTAGATATCATTCACAGATATTGAGGAGACGGGAAAAATCCCTCAGCCCTTTTTTGATTCGCCAGTGTGTTTCGTGTGATATAGATTAAGAGGGGGTAGAAAAATACCATTTTGACCTCTTTGACATCTGACATTTTACAGCTTCAGAAAAAAATTATGAAAGTGCACTGAATCATACCTTTGGGGGATCATGTAGTGCGATTTACTTGCACCTACAATTTAGCCAGAACGTGTCCTGCGTATGACGTTAGACTGCATCAAGTGTTAAGGTTTCAACTCAGGAACTCTGGGAAGTGTGGAGTACCCCTTCATCGCCATTACTCCCGGGTCCACTCTGACCCGGAGTGGTAGTACCTATTAAGTACCATCTATGGGTTAAATAAAAAAAAATGAGTTCTTAAAATATATGCTTGAATTAAATATAATATCAAATGTTCGTATCTAATATAAATAATCATATCTATTTGACCCACAGATGGGACCCTGACATATACTATCAATCTGGGTCATAGGTGCTCACCGAAATCAATCAGTAATGAGCCTGTCTACTAATTAATTGGGTTACCATTCAAGCCACAGCAAGTACTGTAAGCAGCCCGAGTCCTTTGTGATGACTTGCTTCGGCATTAAATAACATGAAAGGTGTTGATGTGCTGTGAAACAGAAACAACCAATCAGTAAACCTGGGAGGAATGACAATAAAGGAGTACTCCACACACCCAAGCACACTTGAACTGGAACCTTCCCACCAGATGTAGTTTTGTATCATACCCAATGCATCTCTGTTTTGGAGGTAGGAGTCTGCAAAGGATACAGTCAGCGTATTCTAAGCCCCGTCTACCGGGTGATCTTACTTTTAGAGTTATCCAACAGTATTTTTTCTAAACTAGAGTTGACACGCATTTGTGAAATAGCGACTCTTAGTTTTAAGATTTCTGTTGCTGTCTTCAGCGAGTGTCCGGGTAGGGGTCAATAATACAACACACACCTAATTGAATCTATCGTGATAATACAAAATAATAAAACGTATTGAATGACCCACTTTATTTCCCTTTCCCTTTATGAAGGGTTGAAAGCGTCAGAATTCGAAAGATCTAAATGCCTATGGAAATATATAAATAGATATATAGATAGATATATAGAGATAGATAGATAGAGACATACACAGACAGACAGACAAACAGACAGAGGGGATGATTTGAATGAGATAGAGAAACAGATATTGAGAGAGTGTGACATTGAGAGAAGATGTAGGAAAGTGAGTGATGAGAATTATTTAAAGAGATTAGTGAGGGAAAAAGAGCAAGGCAAATAAAGATGTGTGTGGGACCGAAAGAATGAAAGAGCGAGAACTACCGCGAGTGTGAGTGAGTGAATAAGTTAGTGAGTCAGCGAGAGTTGGTGAATGAGTTAGTGAGTCAGAGTGAGACGGAAGGAAAAAGAAAGAGTGAATAGAAAATGAGAAAAAGAGTGAGTGTGTGTGTGTGTGTGTGTGTGTGTGTGTGTGTGTGTGTGAGAGAGAGAGAGAGAGAGAGAGAGAGAGAGAGAGAGAGAGAGAGAGAGAGATGGCAAGGGAGTGGGTAACTGAGACTGGTTTTTGTGTTTTTTCTGTTTGTCCATATGTTGCATTTGATGCTATTGGCTGCTGCATTTAGTCTTTCTTTGTACTTTTTAATGTATTGTCGCAACTATATAATCTTCAATGCTGGCAAGTCATTTTTCTCCTGCTTTACTTACTTACACATATAGTCTGTCGATTTTATCTCTCGAGTATAATTCCTTGTACATCGGGATTAATTTCTTTGTCCTTTGGTCCTTTTCTTGGAATTCATCCCTTGTCCATTTTAAGAATAGTCCAGAAGGGCGCCCAAGGTTATTCCTTTGACGAAATTTCTGTGCTGTGCTTGGTTTCTTGAAGATTCGTAGTTCTTCTGAGTTACTCTTTTCTTATCTTTTCTTTCATATCTATTTGATTGTATCTGGTTCCAATATATCCAATTTATTCCAAGTGTTCTTATATTTTTCTGATTTGGTAGTTTATCTTTACTCTTTTTTCATCACCAACAATGCACACTTTTTGATGCAAAATTCAATTCCCATACCCTGGCTCTATTTCTTATTCATGTTTAAGAGTTTCAAATTCTTTTTTGTGGTTTACTTTTTCTTCTGAGCATTTCCGAAGTTTGTAGATGAGTGACACGTTCTTTTTTTTTATTAATCAGCATTAGGTCTGCTTTCCTGGCTGGGATAGGGGAATCTGTCGTTATACATGGTTTACAATCTCATCTATATCACCGGACAGTCTACATTTACTGTTTGTTGTGTCTTATCAATTTTTGCTTTGATATAATTTGTTTTTAATGGCATTATTTTGTGCAACAATTATTAGTGATTCAGTTTCTCTCTTGAGGTTTCTTCTTTTTAACTATATCCAAGACCTTTCATGTGCAGCTTCACCGATTTACCGTTTGATGTGTCCATATAATTGTTTTTCTTCCCATCTTTGTTTTCTAGTTTTTGTTGATTTTCTGTTTGTATATATATGTTGTTGTGGGTTGCCATAAGAAGATTTCTTTGCCTTTTTTGTGTATTCTTTAAGTCTTTGCATTGTGGCCTCTACGCAGTCCTCTGTGTTGGCAAGACCTCTTTCCCTTCCTATTATTATTATTATTATTATTATTATTATTATTATTGTTTTAATAATAATAATCTTTACATAGTGCATCTTATTTTCCGTAGGAATCAATATGATAGTATTCAAATTTCCTAGAGGATGCATTGTCAGTTATTATTTATCATTATTTTTTTATTCGTATTTATTTAATCTTATTTGCCTTGCTTTTTAAATCCACTAATAGACAAGAGGCTTAATTGTTTATATTATTTATCATCATGTACGGTGTTCATGATGCATATGGTCTCTGAAGGTATAGCAGCTTATTATGTTTCCTATGGCAGTCAGATGCTTTATCTAACAATTCCTCTTACCCTTGGGCATGTCAAAATCTGAACATATTACCTGGACCGACTTGTCAGAAAAAAAAAACAGCAGCAGAGTTGAAGGTTGAAATGGACAACAACTTCCTCCCTCCGTCACATCGGGACCAACAATCTCGTAATAGGCCCGAACGGACGGTGACTGCTGTGTCGAAAACATGCAAATTAACACAAGTCTTGAGGATTATGAAATGTTTTCGAGCTCTGAATCACCCGATAATTGAAAATGTTACTCAGATATTGTATTACCAAACTTCTAAAAAAATCAGTGCTCATGTCAATATGCGGATATGAAATTAATTTTTTGAAGGCAATTCATTATTCGAATGATCAGAAATAGCATAGCCATCAATCATTAACATATTTTATAATAGTGAAAATTTTAATAATTAAAATTAAAAAAAGAATCACCTTATAAATCTTCTCGTGTCAGCAATACCGGCAAACTAAACGAGATGAAAAGGCCATGTCTATGAAAATAGGTTTTTGTTATATATATATATATATATATATATATATATATATATATATATATATATATATATATATATATATAGAGAGAGAGAGAGAGAGAGAGAGAAGTAGAGATAAGGAGAGAGAAAACGACAGATGAGAACTGTAATAATATGACCCTTAATGGCTAAGTGAAATATTATTTGTTATTTAGAAGTTTCTGTCATCCGAACCGTTTAGCTATAAGAAGTCTCCCTAAATGAGAGGATTGTAAATATCTTTTCCAGACAGTAAGTAATAAAAATTGTATATGTTTTGGTCAGATTATATCTCTATATCACCTTCCGGTTGGTTTTGAATCTATTAAATCCTTTCTGAAAGCAGTGGTCAGAGTTCGAATACAAATAAAGATCAGATGATCGTATCCGACTTTCAAAACTCCCCATACGGAGATCACATTAATTTTCGCAAACCTATGTAAAAGTCCGATTTTATTTTGATAAATTATGCGCCCATATTAAAAAAATTCTATATCTCTTGATCCAGTCTTTTCTTATTTATCCCACTTAGATTTGACCTGGCAACGGAAACGGGACCTATGCTTCTCGCATTGATACAAACGGACAAGTAATCAATACGCCCGATCAATATTTGCTCTGATATCACCGTTTAGGACATTGTCATGACTTCTGCACGGACTATTGTCATTGTGATTAATCAAGGACGGGTAGATATTAAAAACTCTTGAAAAAAGTCATTGGATTGAAAAGGTAATTGCCGTTTGGAGAATCATGACAAAGTTAACCTCAGGTAAAATAATCAAAACAAATGTAAAAAAACGACTGTTATGCTGATAGACGTTGTTAGAAGAAAGGAGAAATGTTGGCCAAATTATAAACAAATTTGTGGAATACACATAACAACGTAATGAGAGAATGATTAGGATTGATAGAAAGTACAACAAAACAGGCAGAAAAGTATATGTTGTATTAGGAAGATCACACAAGACATACAAATGGAAAGAACACAAAAAAAACGCACATATATCATTATATATATATATATATATATATATATATATCTGTTTTATACATTATCTTATTTTATATTTTACTGTATTATCCATGCACACACACACACATATATATATATATATATATGTGTGTGTGTGTGTGTGTGTGTGTGTGAGTGTGTGCTTATGCATGTATGATACAGTAAACTATAAAATAAGATAATGTATAAAACAGCACAAAAACAGGATAAAAACTCACGACTGAGTTTCACATATCAGATCTTAAAGTTATCCATTATCGACACGTCTTGATATCGATATCAACATGTTGATATATTTTCAAAGTATTGCGCTGTATTTTTGTGTACAGACCACTGAATTTTACAGACGGTTTGAGAGGGAAATTATCATATATATATATATATATATATATATATATATATATATATATATATATATATATTGGCAAATAAAAATCTTAAATACCATTCATTTGAACAGTAATAATTTATATATACATCATCATCATCAGACTGTTTTCCAAGAAATGTTTCTTTGCCAAAATATAATTCCCTTCATATAATTCCCCAATTATTGTGCACCGAACTCTCAACATAGAATGTACCAATTTTAATATTTCAATATAAAAAAAAATGTTTTAGAATCATTTCCAATTTTACTGATATTTACTAACTTAGTTTAGAGTGGCATGAAGCGACAACAATTGATAATTACTTTCTGACAATTGAACTTAATGTTCTATAATAGAAGAGGAATGATTTGTCAGACCCATTTGCACGTTAACCATCATTTCATAGCAACTTTCATCTATGCATACACTTTCTGACAAATAATCACAAACTGCTCACATGCGCCCAACAAATGTCAGTGTTTATGCTAAGAGGCTTTCAAAACAAAGAAAAGTTGCATATGCCAAGATTCTAATCAATTTATGAACGATGACAGAGGTGTATTTTCAAACACTTTAGGGCTAGAAATTTTCAATGTTTGAAGAGAGTTTCAAACAAAAAATATCCAGATCGTATTAACGTGAAGAATTTACGGAAAAAAATCAACAACAGGCGGTGTCAACAATTTCCATTTGGTCATATTTTACAGTCACATCCCATGGCTACGCTTACATACACAAATAATCAAAAATGATGATACACTCACAAGCATATTCTATTTTAGTTACTGAGTTCCCAAAACAGTCAGATCTGCTGACTTTTGCTGCAGATCAAGTGGCAGCAAGTCTGTTTTGTATCATTATTCTTAATATATTTGCCAATTTTCGTAAAGTTGTCATTTAGATGGTTTCATTTTCAATTTTAATATTGATATTTCCTAGTATTTTAAACTCATCTCAAGATTTATATATTTTGTTTCAGTAAAGTTCCACATATCCCAGTAACTCTTTTTGGTGGGGAGGGAATATGAATTCGTAAAGAGATTCATAGAACTGAAATATATTCAAAGATAATCAATATGCCAGGCTTTAAAAGACGCTTGATAGGATAATACTAAAAAATCTAATCTCACTGGTGTTAAAAAAAACTGGGATTCTAATTCTAACCCAAATAAAGTTTTTCACCTTCAAGGTCCATTATAAAGTTAACACGGGGAAGGTTGAATCTGTATGCTTCCACGTTGAATCCTTATGGTGAAAAAGGCATAAAAACCGGTGATAATTAGGGATTGACCTATTGTTAAGATAGGCCACAAAAGAAATAACTCTTAAGGGGTCTTAATCTATCAATTCTAGGATGGCACTATATATATATATATATATATATATATATATATATATATATATATACATATATATCGCAAAGTTCTTTAATGAATTATCCTCCCTGTGCAGACAGATTCTCAAACACAAGGTCCTGGTCATTGGGGGTGACATGAATGCGCAGATAGGAAAAAACGAGAACAATAGATAGTGCTGACATAACATCCCAAATATAAACGGCGAACTTCTAGCCGAGTTTTCTCTTGAGAACAGGCTTGTATGCTTAAATATAAAATACCAAAAAAGAAAAGGCAAAATATGGACCTATACATACCCAAACAATACAAAAGCCTAATTAGACTATATCCCAATAAATAAAAAATGGATAAATAGTGCAATGTACTGCGAAACATGCTCTTCTTTTGAAGGAGTGCTTTTTGACCACAGAATAGTCACAGCAAAATTACGACTAAGCTTCCGTAGAAACAAAAAGAAAACCAGTAAATCTGTATGATACGACTGGTTAACACTTGCCAACAGCGATATATGCAATATATACTGTAGCAGTAAGAAATAAATTCGATATCCTCCTGGAGGCATCTGAGAGCTCCACTCCAAATGAGGAATACAAAAACTTTGTCAGTGCCCACCTAGAAGCAGCAGCTGAGTGCATACCGACCAAACTAAGAGCTAAGCACTCTGTCCCATGGGAGACAGAAGCAGTCAGAGAAAAGAGAAACAATATAAAAAAAGCAGCCCAGCGTAATAAAACAAACCCAACTAACGCCAATCTACACAACCTTAAGAAAAGCCCTGATAGACCTAACCAAAACATACAAAAAAGAACAAATAAAATACATCCAAGTACAGATAAATGATATCAGACAATCAGTAGAAGACAGATAGTCGCGATTAGCATGACAAACAGTAAATGAAATTAGTGGTAGGAAAAGTACCTCTAGATCAAAACTAAAGGCAACCAGCCAAAAAGATAGACTTCAGAAATGGAAAGACCACTTCCAGAAACTTCATAGAAAATAATACCCAAAATATTGTGGATATACAACTAGACATCAAACTATATATAAACTTATATAGACAAAATAGAATATATTATATATAATAATATATAATATAAACTTATATAGACAAAATAGAATAGATAAATGGGCGAACAGTTGCATCCTCCCATTCCCCAAAAAGGGAGATCTAGGAATCGCTAAAAACTACAGATGCATATCTCTTACTACTATTGCAGCCAAGATATATAATGCTCTTCTTAATCGCATCCGAACCGAAATACAGAAAATCCTTAGGAAAAACCAAAACGGATTCTGCGGAAATCAATCCACAACCTCTCAGATTATTCTCTGATTATTCAACGGATCATAGAAGGGGTTCAAGCAAATAATCTAGAGGCAACGCTACTATTCGTAAATTTCTCCAAGGCATGTGATTCCATACACAGAGGGAAAATGGAACAAATACTACTAGCATACAGTCTCCCCAAAGAAACAGTTGCCGCTATAATGATGCTCTACAAAGACACTAAAGTATTAGTACGCTCACCTGATGGCGACACAGATTTCTTTGACATCGCCGCTGGAGTCCTACAAAGAGATACATTAACACCATATATATTTATAGACCTAGACTATGTACTCGGAACATCATTAGATACCATAAAAGAAAAAGGTTTCATACTAAGAAAGGCAAGAAGCAAACAGTCACAGATGCAGACTGCATCTGTGACAAACAGTCACAGATGCAGACTACGCTGATGACCTCGCACTTCTTGCAGATACACCGGCAGAGGCTACTACTACATAGCTTGGAGGAGGCAGCAAAGAATATCGGCCTCTATGTGAACTCTGATAAAACTGAGTTAAGTTTCAAAAAGAAAGGAGACATCTTCACACTCGACGGTAAGCCTCGTAAGCCAGAAGAACAATTCACATACCTAGGTAGTAATATCTCATCCACAGAAAGCGATGTTAATACACGAATAGGAAAGGCATGGTCGGCCACAAACAAATTATTAGTCATATGGAAATCCAATCTCACTGACAAATTAAAGCGACAATTCTTCCAAGTTGTGGTTATATCAGTACTGCTATATGGCTGCACCACTTGGACCCTAACGAAGCGCCTTGAGAATAAGTTAAATGTGAGCTGCAAAAGAATGTTGCGTGCAGTCTTGAACAAGTCGATGAGACAGCACCCTACAAGGAACCAGCTCTACGATCACCTGCCCCCTATCATACAAACCATCCGAGTGAGACGGACTAGGCATGCAGGGCATTGTTAGAGAAGCAAAGAATGAGCCCATAAGCGATATTCTCCTGTGGAAACCAAGACATGGACATGCTAATGTGGGCCACCCAGCAAGGACCTACATTGACCAACTATGCGAGGATGCTGGTTGCTGCACAGAAGAGCTCCCAGGGGCAATAAATGATAGGGAAGGTTGGCGAGACATTGTCATGGATATCTGTGATACTTGCGCGACATGAAAATGATATATATATATATATATATATATATATATATATATATATATATATATATATATGAAATTATATATATATATATATATATATATATATATATATATCAAATATACTGACAAATATATGTATATATGGCATCTAATTACATCGTAGACGAATATATTCATAAATGTCTGCGAGTGAAGGTATTTGTATATGAGTGTGTGTATATGTGTGCTTTATATTATTATTGATAGTCAAACCTATCAATTAGTAAACATTAAAAATCGTAAAAACAAATTAATTCGTTTGTAAATTAACGTTAGTTTTGACTATAGCAATTTCAATTTCATCCCTATCTTCATGAAGATTAATTAACCTTAATACGCATCACGAAATTTACCATGACTTTCTGTGTAACGAAAATCCCATGTTCTGTTTTTTTCCCTCTTTTCAATCTAATTACAGGAAGATATTTTTTACTCATTCCTGATTACGAAAAATGACATATTATTATTATTATTATTATTATTATTATTATTGTTAACACCGCCTTCTGCTTTACCTTCTGTCTTCTATAGAGAAGGAACCAGACGAATTAAGTTCTTTGATTTTTGAGATATCCTGATTTAAAGGTGCTGTTTCAATACATGCCGATTTCAATGAGCTCCTGACATCACGACAAGATACACCCAGTTCCATTCTATCCAATTATGGGGCTTCAAATTAACTGTTATTATTCAATCAATTTCATAGAAGTTTAAAAGTTCAGAAAAGATTGTAATTATTTTTACAAAGATGGATTTTATGATTCTAAACTTTATCTAAATTTGTAGATTCATCCGAATTTGTGCTTTTAAAAGCAGAGAGTGTGAATAATAAATTGAAACATCATTATTTTGTTTTCTTTATTGCATGTTATTATTTCTATTTTTTTCACGTACTAATTAAACTCCAAGGATTTTTGCATAGATCAGTAGATTTTTAGAAATTATTTGTGACTCAACTCTAATAAGTTCTTATTAAAATTTTAGACAACGCCATTAAAACCCCAGTGGTTAAAAATCAATGATAGGGATGCTTGTCTAAATACTTCATAAAAGGATATCAATGTTTTGACAGAGAAACACCGTTTAAACGAAAAGGAAGAACACGGGGAGTGGAAGAAAGAAGAACAAATACTGGGTAATCTTTAGTGAAGGGGTGTGAATTAAATAAATATGTTGAATAAATATACAGATATAAGAGGGAGAGAGAAATGAGAATATATATATATATATATATATATATATATATATATAAGAGGAAGAGAGAAGGGGAATATAGTCTAAGAGAGAAAGTGTGTCACGTAGCGTGGTAGATATGGAATTAGCACGGTGATCGCCTTGTGGTCAGTCGAAGCAAATCAACAACTAATTCTCTTGAACTAAGTGGAGGATTTCTTAATAGGACATTTCATGACTATGTTTCCTGAAGTTTGTTAATGCTTCTTTTTGTACTGTCTGACATATTTTTTCTATTTTAAAAGCCCCTGCTATATATATATATATATAATATATATATATATATATATATATATATATATATATATTCGAAATGTACATTTAGGGATTGACATTTTTCGATTCGTTTAGCCTTACATTTGAACATATATGCCCGCCTAAAATTCATTAATTATTAACTAATTAATTTTCCAAATTAGGTACGACTTTAATTAAGCACATATCCTCCAAAAATTGTCGTCTTAAAGCCATATAAAAAATAGAACACATTTGTTTGTTTACTTAACCTCATATATAATATATATATATATATATATATATATATATATATATATATATATATAGAGAGAGAGAGAGAGAGAGAGAGAGAGAGAGAGAGAGGCGTACAAAGGCAGCCAGTGTAATTGCGATCTCTGCATCGAAGAAAAATTGAGTATACTACAAAATACAAACAAAAAGTTATTAAACAAGAGAAGTGAACTCGTTTCGAAATGCAGGCATTTGAACACATTTTTATTGCGCCACTTCCCACCTGATCCTAATTAATCCCTTAATTTTCGCCCTCCTTTTATTTATTAAAAAAATAATCTGGACACCACGTGCATTAAGACCAAAGCAAGTTTGTTCTATTATCATTTTTTTAAAAAGAACTTTATCATTATAACATTCCATCACGTGAACACGCTTCACGTTTATATAAACGCTAAAAAACTACTGGTTTTTAAAATCTCAACCATTTGACTCATCTGAAGATTGCGTAAGCATAAAACTTATAGTTATGAGTTTATAATATCCATAATATCATTATTATTGATTTTATATATATATATATATATATATATATATATATATATATATATATGGGAAAGAAAAAGAGTTTGTAAAATGAAATTAACATGTTTTAGCATCATAAGAATGCAAATGATTTTATTGATAGAAACAGATTTACATTAAATCATTATTAATGCTGACCCTTTGAGCAATTAATCTATTATTTTTTAAAGTAACAATTTTATTTATTAATTGTAATTTATATCTTTTTGTATCCTGCAGTAAATGAGTTTTAATTTGGTGAGAAATAAGAATATATCGTAAAAACGCGGATGTAAAGTGAATTATGGATCAAAGACCTTTCTGTACATTACTTTTGTAATAAATTGTATTTTTACTTAGCTATGTTTTTTAATCAAAGGAAATTATAATTTTGTTTATACCGAAATATGAACTAAAATGTTGTGATGATAAACTGAGCATTAAGATTGTTGTTTATTTTCTGGATTTTGTGAAGTTCTTTTCTTTAAATTACTGGGAACTTTTTGTAAATTGTGATTTTGTATGTAACATCAGTTCTTCGTTTATTAATGAATAATTTTTATTTTGGAAGTGTTTGTTACTATATTCATGTTAAGATATGTTTGATTTCCTTCGAGTTTGGAGGTTGTGGTGTTAATATTAAGTTCCAGCCACCTTTTCATTGCCAGGTTCCGTGTTTTGTAGCTGAATGCTGGTTCTACGTAATGGTGTCAAGTTGCTCCCAGTATCCGCTGTAGTTTTCGTTGAAATAAATTAGAGGCAATACTTTTGGGCATGCCCCTCGTTTAAAAGTATGAAGACACTTGTATAAAACTATATTGAATAATCAAAATGGACAGATAATCTGAGCCAATCGACAACTTCAAATATTTGTTGACCGTAATAAGTACTAATCTACAAGTAGCACTGAAAAGTCAACAGTGAGTAATCGAAGAAGAATTAATCGATCCAATGAAGAACGATTCATGCACGGTATCACCACAGTATTCGTGCAGTCCGGTCGGACGTAGACTTCTGTGCTTGTCTATTCATTTGATAATTAATGAAAAGTTGGCGACTCATTCGTGTTCATTCGTCATTAGATTTACACATCAAGTTTGATAATTATTTTTCTTAGCTCTATTATCTACGAAACAAAAGTCACGAACTGATTATAAGTGAGAAATCACTTTAATTATAAGATATCACGGGTTATTTATTCGGCATACTTGCTCACTATTTAGAAAGTTGTGCTACTGGAAGATGGCGGCTGCACTCATAGATTTTGAGCTATGGTGAGAGAAAAGTATATATATATATATATATATATATATATATATATAACTAATCTCTTCATCTAATGAAATATTTTATAATGAATTAGAAAATATCAAACAAAGCCTTATTAATAATGGATTTCCAAACTATTTAGTAGATGAACAAATTAAACTAATAATTAATAATAAGAATAAAATAAATGATAAAAGCTATGTAATTAAATGATTATATTCCTATTAATTTATTTTACTGTAATCAAATGCATCTGAATTTTGAATTAGATGAAAAATACTCAAAATCCTAGTACATAGTTATCCTCTATGAATAATAATAATAATAGAATAAGATTTATAATTTACTATAAAAGATTTAAAACATTAAATTTAGTTGTTAATTAAATTGTTGTTTATTTATTTACACCTGACCCTAATTAATCCGATATTTTATATCCCATTATTAATTTTTTTTAAAAACCGCATGCATAACATGTTTTAATATATAAGTCTTGCACCATAATATTCTATCGCATGAGCACGCATCACGTTATACAAACGCTGGGCAAGCTACTTTTTCAATATTCAACCGTCTGAGGATTGCCTAATACACAGAAAACTTTAGTAACAGTAAATTAGAAACAGAGAAAGAGACAGACAGACAGACATAATGATGAGAGATAATGATGAATAGATAGATAGATAGATAGATAGATAGAGAGAGAGAGAGAGAGAGAGAGAGAGAGAGAGAGAGAGAGAGAGAGAGGGGGCGGAAGGAAAGCTTAGCTTTATTGAGCAAAAAAATAACAGCCAATAACGAATTGACGACTGCAGTAAATGTGTATGTTTGATGGCGTGTCCATACTTTGGACATTCAAAATTCCTATTTGGTACAATAGTTCATACGAACACACACGAACACAAGGAAAAAGACTTTGAATTTAAAACCTGGTGATTGCTTATCAGGTGAACTTCTAACGCGTAAGTGCACCAGTCTTCCGTTATCAGCTAATCTAAAAAGTGTGACTTCTTCTATGCAAGCCTTTACTACTATAAACAAATCACCTCTGTAAGTCGTCCAACGTTTCTTTAACTGGACTTTTGGGCTATCCTCAACGGGAGAGAGCGTCATATATATATATATATATATATATATATATATATATATATATATATATATATATATATAGAGAGAGAGAGAGAGAGAGAGAGAGAGAGATATAGCATAAAATGTTCAATATTTGTATATTACCAGATATATAATTTGAATGTGAAAATCGCAACATTACAAATTCAGAGGCTTAGAAAGATCAATGGAAAGGACAATACTAGAAATAATTCTAAGTGATAAATAAAAATCAACATAGACTAAATCTATAAAATCATTTAGAAAGTAGAGAGAACGGATCAATAAAAAGGAAGATAATAATGCAAACGATTTGCAGAATTCTGCCCAATAAATATAAAATGTTGTAGGACAAGACCTGACAATGTCAAGCCTGTACACATTTATAATGGAAGTAATTGAAAAAGGTATTTGTCTATCAAAATGGCTGCTGCTATCGCTGCTGCTGTTCCTGCTGCTGCTGCTGCTGCTGCTGATGATGATGATGATGATGATGCTGATGAAGAGGAGTAAGATACATAAGGCCAGCCCAAAATGCTTAATATCAACGAAAACATATTGATCTCTTCAAAGAATTCTTTTCGAGAGATCACATATTTAACTTTTCAGAATATTTTTCAATGTCTAATTTCGGCAGCACCATCAGCTGCCTTGTTGCAATTCTTCTTAAAATTGCCCATGGCATTTTTGATAGTGGGGGTATTTTTGAGTTAGGATGACACAAAAAACAAATAACACATCACTCAATAAGTCCAGGGCCTGACACATAGATACCATGACAAATAAAAAAACATTTTCAGGATTTTTATAAAACACTAGCCTCCAAATGACAGATGTTAAAATTTGGGCGCAATCGGATTATTAGTTTACAAACTACAGTTATTTAAGTGAAGCTATAATGGAAAACAATGTAAAAATATGAATTTCGTGTGTTGATAAAGCATTGCTTTTTGGTGGGAAAAATACTGTTCAAGTAATGTAATGACGTGATAAGTGTTATTCGGACTCTACTCTGTCGGAAAACACGGTTAAGAGGTGGATGCTGACTTTAAACGCGGTCGTACAGACACAAATGATGCTGAACGCTCAGGTCACCCAAATTCGGCAGTTGTCTTGGAAAACACCAACAATCCACATAAACTCGTTTTGGCCGATCGTAAATTGAAGTTGCACGAGCCAGCAGAGGGGTTAACGATATCAAAAGGCAGTGTATTCACTAATTGACATGAACATTTGTCAATGAGAAAGCTATGTTCAAAGTGTGTGTCACATTTGCTCACAGTCGATCAAAAGAAACAATGACGATTCAGAGCGTTGCTTGCCACTATTTCAACGCAACTAAAATAAGTTTTGTGTAAATATGTAAAAATGGATGAAATATGGATCCACCACTTCACTCCGGAGTCAAATCGGCAGTCAGCTGAGTGAGAAGCTGTTGGTCAAAGCCGTCCAAAGTGACCAAAGACGCAAACATCAGCAGGCAAGGTTTTGGCCATCGTATTTTGGGATATGCAAGGTTCATTGATAACCTTGAGAAAGGAAGAACCATAAATAACGAATATCATATAACATTGGTGCGATTGAAGGAAGAAAAACGGCCACAAATGAAGAAGAAAAAAGTGCTCTTTCACCAAGACAATGCACATTGTCACACGTCGATCGAAACGTTGGAAAAACTAGACGAATTCCACTTCGTATTATTTCCACATCCAACATATTCTAAAGATCTGGCCCCAGTGACTACTGACTGTTTACAGACCTCAAAAGAATGCTCCAGGGCAAGGGATTTGGCTCCAATGAAGAAGTGATATTGGAAACTGAGGTGTATTTGAGGCCAAAAACAGATCGTTATACAACCCCCCCCCCCAAAAAAAAAAAACCCGCATCAAATTGTTAAAGAAGCGTTGGAATTAGTGTATCACCCTAGAGGAGATTATGCTGAAGAACAAAGTCGAATTTTGCCTAAATGTTGTTGTTTTATTAGTAAGGCCCAGGACTTATTGAGTTATGTGTTCGATTTAAATTTAGACTATGATAACGTGTGGGAATCCTAACTGGTTACTATGGTATTGAAAATGGCTGGTCATTTTTGGACAGCACTTTCATATTACAAATTTAATGATTATAATTTGTATAGATTATAACTCATAGTGTCCCCAGCTCTTTTCCTCCAGCTAAGAGTGAATAGAATAGAAGATCCTTAAAACGGGTTTCGAAAATAAAAACACCACTTTAACCCCACATATGTCAAACCTCCAAGTTTATGGTGGGGAAGAGGCCATTACACACACGCCCCCCCCACACACACTCACATATATATATATGTATACACAGACACAGACACAGACATATATATATATATATATATATATATATATACAAATCAATGTCCTTATATTTGATAAGGATTATGCTATCAATCATATGTAATAATTTCTCTTCTTACAATAACCGACGAGAAATTTTCAGAGTTTCATCTGCGAAAAAATTAGAAAATAAAAAATGTTATAGATGAGAATATCGAAAATATACGAAACGTATTTCAACTAAGATTAGTTGAAAACTAATGACCAGAAATTAATCGAATATACATAAAATTGGGTCTATTATCAATCCAACTCAGACACTTAGGATGCCTATCGTAAAGCAACAATTATCAGTATAGTTAACATCGTTGTAAATTTGACTCCACACTTGTCACCTTACGCCAATCTAAATGAAACTTTGTAAACATACCTTGGGGTGATTACGATCATGCAAGTTATTGCTAATGTTAGTGTGTTTGACATTCACTTAAAATATTCTTATTTTGATCTTGTGTCAGACTTAGGCAGCTTTAGTAAATTTGTGCAAAAGATTCCAGTGAAAATTATTAGCGCAAAGGTAATGGTAACATAGTTATAGTAATCGGGATAGCAATGTCAAATTTCAATCAAGGCTTCGAAGTTAAACACTTAGAAGAAGCTTCTCCCTCGGTTATGGATAACATGGACGTAGGCAACTAGTTTAAGAAAAAGTTAGTTGGTTGGATTTTATGGCATGTGAACCCTTGAGTTATTTTATGCCGAAGATATTTTTTATTCATTCTTGTTGGGTATTCAATTTTTTTAAAACACTACTTTTTAAAACATTTTAAAACCATTTTTATCTAGTAAACCAGTAGATGAGACCCAAACACGTACTACCACTTTGGGTTAGAGGAAACCGGGTAGTAATGGCAATAAAGGTGTACACCCCACTTTCAAGAGTTCCAAATTTGGAACTTCACCATTAGATGCAGTTTAACGTCATTCCCAGAACGCTAAGTCAATGCCTTCTAGCACATATATGATAAAACGTGTTGGTGAGTTGCCATAAAGACAATAAGGTTGAAACAATCATATAGGTGCTAGGGCTTGACGTGACCAGCCGATTGGTCGGATTTGGCCTTTGATCACCATTAACGGCCAGCAGATGGCCCCACTGGAGGGGATTTTACCCCTTTACAGAGGTGCCGTCGGTGTATTCTTCTACACCAGGCGATCTAATAGAAGGACGACTGATTTCTTAAAATGTAGAATGCAACTGTGCTATCCTCGAATAAGGTAAAGAAATGAGCATGCACCCAGAGAGAGAGAGAGAGAGAGAGAGAGAAGAGAGAGAGAGAGAGAGAGAAGAGAGAGCGTGTGTGTTATTTATTGATTGTTACACAAATATTTATGGCGTTGATACAAAGAATTAATGACGATATGCTAAAGGACAACCTAAATAGAATTGGATGATTATTTTCATATATTCAATTAAATTTCTTCATCCTTGCAGATAAATTATTTTATATCTGACGTAAGAAAAGGTTTGTCTGTGTTATTTATTTAATTACTGAAAGCTTTTTGGCTGAATGTTACGTGTTAGTTTATATAAACAGGGTACACGTTCTATTGACAAAGATTCCTTTTCATACTTGAGTTTACAAGTTCCTAGTATTCGAACTAATAACTACATTGTAAAATTAGTATTATTATTATCTCATTTAATGGCATTCTCACACCGGATGTTTTGAGATATTAAGCACCATTCACAGTATTCTAGAAATTTGCTAGAAAATCATGATTCTTCCACGAATATCCAAAACTCTCTGTCTCAATTCTAATATTTTTGATATTTTAATGCTGCTCCATGTGCATCAAACATTATGTGCATCACCTTGAAATTGATGCTCTATAGTTTTCTCAGCTCTCCGATGAAGTCCTTTTTTGTTTGATTTTCGTTTTTTCTTTCCAGTGTTCAGCTTGATTTCATATTCACAGTAATCCGCTGACAGCCACGTTCACAAACTGGCAGGAAGGTTTTTTTTGAGAATTTCAAATCCTATATATTTGCTTGGATGAGTTGCTCGATTTGAATATCAACGTTCCAAAGTATCTTATTATTTTATTACGTATTCGAGTGATTCTGATTTGTTTATTTTGAATATTTTATTCATAACTTCATAGTAAATTATGCTGTTAAAAGTTTTTTTTTCAAATGCAGATACGAAATGGTATGCCAATATAAGGAAATGCATATCATTTTTCCCAAAGTTTAAAATGTTCAACTGATGCTAATTATATTCGTCTTAACAATTCAGCTTTGGAGTCTGCAACATAGACAATTACAAATACATTAAGAATTACTTGCTTCGGGTTCTTTTCTTAAAATTTGGCAATTCACACTTTCATTTTAAAACATTTTTAAAAGGAAATTCACACATAATACATATGCACGCATGCGCGTACAAACACAGTAAATGCAAATGTTCCAGTCACAGTTGAAAAGAATTTTGAATTTTTAAATTCATTTTCATTTCTATTTCATTTCATTATGTTTAATGCGACAAACCTGTGAAATCTTATGAAATGAAAGATGAAAATATGGAATAGCATGTATAGCTCAGGATTATTATTTTTAGTCAGATTGAGAATTTTCCACTGTCCGATCGTAATAGAATCATACTGAGGATTTACACACAGTTTGAAAAAACAACAACCGTATATGCAAATTTATATTTGATTACATATTTTCAATGTTGTAGTGTTTGCTAATAAATAATACCTGACAATATCCGTCTATATACTGTTCAACACGAAATGTGTTCTGTATGTGTGTGTGTGTGTGTGTGTGTGTGTGTGTGTGTTGTCGTACGTACGAAGACACACACACACACACACACACACACACACACATAATATATATATATATTAAATAAAATTTACCTGGATTTGGTTATTTGTAATGGAACAAAACGGATATTATTTGGCATTACGTATTACCAAACACTACGGCATTGCTATTCTATAATAAAAATATATGAACAAACAGCTGTTGGAAAAAAACAACAACCTTATATGCAAATTTATATTTGGTTTAATATTTTCAATGTTGTAGTGTTTGCTAATAAATAATACCTGACAATATCCGTCTATATACTGTTCAACAAGAAATAATAAAATCATAGTTTTCAGTTTGGAAGAAAATTACCTGAAAAATCTTAGGAATATACGTATTTATAGCCGATATTATTATATATATATATATATATATATATATATATATATATATATATATATATATATATATATATATATTATTATTATTATTATTATTATATATATATATATATATATATATATATATATATATATATATATATATATATATGGATTACCGGCTCATGATCGGAAATTGGGGGCTCGAGGTCTTAAGTTGTTTCTATGTTTTATTTTCTTAATTGTTTATATATTGTTATGTTGCTCTCCTTTTTAGGTGCTTGTAATGTTATATTCTAACCACATACACACACACACACACACACACACACACACACACACACACATATGTATATATACACACACACACACATATGTATATACACACATATATATATATATATATATATATATATATATATATATGTATGTATATATATATGCGAAATCCTGTATGTATTTATGCTTCCCTGCTAACAACTAAAATATTGTAAAACTCTAATAGACAAGATCAATGTACAATGCACATGACGTTTACCACTTTGCATAATGATTTTAAAAAGAAGTTTTTAGACATGACTTCCCGTGATTTCAAATTGTAACTTCATTGCTTTATTTTCATTCTTATAAACAATAGGTTTTTGTAAAGCCAAAAGGTTTTCATCTTATAATGTCTTAATACATTTTGCGTTGATGTTTATCATTTTTCATTGCATTTAAAACGTATGCTGTCTACAGACATGCACGACGGAGTTGACACATGAAATTAGAAATTAAGAACAGATTGTTTATGACAACTACAATGAAAACAAGACCATAACTGCCGACACATATGCACAAGTAAGATAGCGTAGACATAGAACCAACTGAGCCTCGTAACATCCATTTCTCGCCTATGTGCTCCATTACTGATACTGTGGAATCTTTATTTATTATCATAGCGGACAATACATATATATAAGGAGTCGATATAGCTTAATCGGTAGAAATATCCGCCTCAGAACGACAAGGCCCTGGGTTCGATAGCGACCCTCGCCAACTCAGCACATGAGTAGCACTACTTGTATTTATGCGGTAAAATAATGAGCTGATGGTAGGTTTAGCACTCATCTCAGAAGCAAAAACAATCTCTCGGGTCTATCGCTAGTGAAAGGGAGATAGACTCAGTCGCTGTCCAGCTGATATCGACAATAGGCCGCTCCGCTGATTTTACTATCGACACATCAAAGCCTTAGAGAGATTTCATCAGACATGCCTCAGAAATTTTTTAAACGTAGGGTGGCAATCCCTCACATCAGACTCCGATGTCCTGCAACAAGCCAATGCAACCAGCATAGAAATGCGCATCATAC
>CM042146.1:41355269-41377769 GCA_023376005.1 Doryteuthis pealeii | reverse complement strand
ATTGGGATGGAAAGAGAAGGTGAAAGAATTACCAATAATAAAATACATCAATGTCGACCTCTAACACCGAAGTCAACAATAATCTGTCTTCGAATATGTGTATATTTCAAGAAAATTTTATTACTATGAGTGTCTGTAAGATCCTATAGCTCGTGAGGTGCCCTTGATTCGTCGTTGTTGTGTGAAGATCTTTGGCTTTTGAATATGACGGATATTTCATTCTTTGAAGTTGTGATTTTAGGAAGCTCAACGCATCAACATTTCTAATGAATCATCAGTCATTAAAGAAAGTTGGGCTGATCTTAGAGAAATAACTTGCAAGTAAATCATTATCAACCATCGATAATATCTTGATGAGACAACAAGCAACTGCACAAGTTGCTACATCTTGTCAAACGAGCCGGAGTTTACCTTCGCCGAGATTTACCCTAGTGTTGCCTCCTCTAGCCTCGGTGGGGCCTAGAATACGCTGACTTTCAAGCAAACTCTGGCTAGTGGGACGAATTCGTTCCTTACTGGGTGTATCACCATTTTTATCTTGTATCGTGCTATATTATGCTTAAAAACATATAAGGTGGATTTACTATTTCTCTGAAAGATCCAATATTTGACCTTGTGCCAGACACTTTAAGTTGATTAAATACCAATGACAAACGTGACTAACGTTGCAGTTTAAGAAATTAGTCTCACAAACCATTCATTGTGAATTTCTTCCTCGATTAGTCGTATCCATAATCCCAAGGTGTTTATTCCTCTTTATGCTAGTGAAGATTACTTGCTGATGCCCATCACCTCTCGAATTAACACGTGACAGGATGTATTGTAACACATGGTACCAGCATCAAGTAATCATTCCTGTTCTGACCAATCATAAAAAGGATAAAGGACTCTACACTGCTATTTATCCAGTGAATAAAAATTTATCTATTTTCCAAGGGCCTTAGTGGGATTGAACGCAAATTGTCCCCAGCAGAGGATTGAACTTGATTTCGTCGTTTCCACTGAATGTTACATTATTTGTCCTTGTGTCTTATCTTCTAATGATCTACACATCCATATAGAGTTTTGTAACCTTAATTGCCTCTGTGTAAACTGAGAATTTTTCTTCTTCTCCTGCAGGGATTTCAAAGACCCCCTGACGCTTGCTTCTGGTCGATTCTCCGGTCAGGAGAGAGATCGTTTAATAATAGTGTTTCTTTTTCCAAACACCTGCTGGTCCGTACACTTCAGAATGAGAACGCTGTGTTGCACTGTAAATCCGATGGCAATCCCAGTAGACACATAAAACCGAGACAAGAGAACCTAAAGATCTCATTAGATAAATATTTATACTTACGAGCAACTTCCTGCTAGAACACGTGTGCCTGGGGAGATGTTTTTCACGCCATGCTCTGTATGTCTATGTTATCGCAAACTTGATTGTCTGTCCATCCTACGAACATAATTGTGTAGAATATGCAACATCCTCGAACATAGAAGAGAACTGTGAGCTTGTAGTTAGGAAAATAAGACTGCAGTGCATCAGGTGGAATATGAAAAATGTCTTGTCGAAATAGAGTCAAGCTTTTGAATGGTGAAAATCTGTTTATATCTAGGAATATACTATTTTATCTCTCTTATATATATTTTTTCTCATATATATATATATATATATATATATATATATATATATATATATATATATATATATATATATATATATATATATAGGACCCAAAGAACACTTTCTTTGAAAGTCAGGCCTGTTTATTTTTGGTCACCTTATATATATATATATATATATATATATATATATATATACAGTGTGACTTCCAAAAAAACAGACTTGTCTTTAAAATAGAGGCTGTTTTTATCACCCTATATATATATATATATATATATATATATATATTACATAATATATATATATATGTACTTACACACACACACACACACACACACACACACATATATATATATATATATATATATATATATAGGATGAGATGAGTAAATTGTCACCATTTTAGATTATTATTTTCACGAATGCGCTTTGTATGTTTCTGGTTTTGTCAACTAAAATCAGTTGGGCACTGTCTACAAGGAAACCAGCACCCAATTCACTGCCAAAAAATTTAGAACTGACATGCTATACTGCTTGGCATTCACGCCGGAAGCTCCAATACGAAGACTCCAGAGTGTTTAGATGTCAATCTGAGGAAAGTGTTGAGGATTCAAAAAGGGCGAGATGTGTCTAATGATGATTACAAACGTAATCCAAACCATAATTGACAAAGGTTCCAGAAATGTAAGTATTTTAGTTTTGTTTTTATCTGGCAGATAGTGCATGAAGACATTCGCTATTTCTTATAGAAGTTGAGAAACGGCCAACTTTTATCACAGATAAAAAGAAAGACCGCACTGCAAAGCTTTTCAACAAACTCAAACATGCTCTCCACCCGAACATTTTTTTCTTTCTCAGATGAGAAAAAATTCAACCAAGATCAGATGGTGAAATCACAGAAAAATCATTAGCTTGCTCTGTTCTTACAAGATCTACCGATAGGAATGAAAACCAAATCGAGGTATTTGGTAAGGTCACGAGTGATGATGACATTATGTCTCCATTCATCTTCCGCCAAGATCACAGACTCAACACGGATGATTAAATCAAAATTAATACCATTATTTATTATATAACGATTATTATATATTATTCATATATATCATAAGTAGATATTATATATATTTTTTATCATCTATCAACAAACTACAACATTGGAACTTTGAGAGCAAAAGAATGCACAACTCTTTGAGGAGGGGCCTTATTTTTCAATCTCTTTAATCGATTCAGAATAAGATTCGAACGGATAGAAAGAAACGTGTTTTTTATTCAGCAATCAAATTCTATTTACAAAAAAAAATCATAATGTATATGGTTATGGGAGTCTTTCTCCAAAAACACTAGGAAGAGTTCGAGAACAGACAGGAACTACAAACTTTATATAATATATTATATATATATATAATATAAATATATACTAGCAAATATATGCACCTCCGGGTGCAAGTATTTAAGTTTTGATATAATAAAAATATCATATTAAATTAGAAAGGCTAATGAAACTGACTAAGAATGCAGATAAAAAGATCTGCAACAGAGGGGGTATAATCGAAAAATAGAACAACTTTGAAACTTACTATTCCATCATTTTCCATTACTCCCCTGTTTCATTGGTAAATTTAAACTAATTTAACTATTTAGATAAAATAGGAAGTAAAGGATATATTACAGTTATTTCTTCTTGTAAATAAATTTCTTTAAGATTTATCCACGAGATTTTTGTTTATATTTCTTAAGATAAAATCAAACAATTAGAAATCAATAATACCAAGCACATATTTAATTAAAATAAAATTTCAAATATCAATATGCAAAATTAGCCTTCTCGTTCAAACTGTAAATCGCTATTTTGTTGTATATATAAATACAATTGCATGTTATTAGTACGTAGATATGGTCAACAGTATTAATAATGTAAAACAATTTTTATTAATAACTGAAGGTTTAAAAGAATGAAACCATGGAGAATTTGACGTAAATAATTAAGGGAATTGTGACTTGAGTAGTAATATAGTTTCGGTTACAGACAGAAAAACACACAATCTCCATTATAATAAGATATATATATATATATATATTAATATATATATATATATATATATATAGAGAGAGAGAGAGAGAGAGAGAGAGGGTGAGAAGGAGAGAGAGAGAGATTCTATAAATATGGATAGATAGATATCCATTACATTTTTGTAGTTACGAAGCACTTTTTCTTTTTTTTCCTTATGAAACTGTAAAATTTGTCCCGAACACCCTGTTTATATATAACAATTAGGATAGAGTAGATACAGAGTCAATGGCTTTTAGAGACTTTCCATTTCTCGCCCAAGCAATCATCAGACCAAGTCGCATAGCCGAGAAACTGACAGTCACTAAACGCCATTGACTCTGTTTCTACGCTATCCTAACTTATCTTACTATCTCTCACTTATATTGAGCACCTTTTTATCATAAACTATATTATTAATATCACACACACACACACACCACACACACACATACATATATATATATATATATATATATATATATATATATACGGACGCGTACACGCACATGAACACATGTCTGCATATATATATATATTATATATATATATATATATATATATATATAAGAGAGAAGAGAGAGAGATAGATAGATAGAGAGGATAGATAGATAGATGGAGGGATAGCCGGAGGGATAGATAGATTGTTTAAGTCTTCATGCATAGTCAGATAAAAAGATATGGATAAAGAAGCGAATCTCTATTTACCAAAAGTAGATAATTATCCAGTTACTTATGCCTTGTTCTAATTTCCTCGTTTTTGAAAATTTTATGAATAGGGTAGAAAAAGGGAGCAACTTATTTAGTCATTTATCGATCACTGTCCACTTTTCCAGCCACATAGGAAAATATCATTTATTCTTTTACTTCTATGTCTAGAAATTTCTAATTTGCAACGCACGATATTGTCCCTGTAGTTTGTTGAACATATAATCTCACCTAGGCACCGGTTAAAACTGTCAAAATGATATCCTTCTCGCGGTCAGTAAAGTTAAAATTGGTTAAAATTGGGTTAGTAGTAGGAAAATGAGTTATTGTTGTGTTGAAGAAGTTGCTACCTTTAGGTTAGGTCTACATTTGACTTCTATTTTTATTGTCACAGATCTCATTAGCTTTAAAAAACGTATAATTAAAGTGATACATGCATTATATATGCATTCTGTACGTCCTGGGAGTTCTATGTCTTATCCGGCAGGATAAATAGATCATTCAAAGACAATGTTATATTCAGTAATCTATCTATAACTGTATGTTCTGAAAGAGAGAGAGAGAGAGAGAGAGAGAGAGAGAGAGAGAGAGAGAGAGAGAGAGAGAGAGAGAGAGAGAGAGTCTGATTTCGGCTATTCCTATATTTTAGGGAAACTTGTTACAGTCTGTGTCTGTAAGATCCGGAGCACGTTAGGTGTTATTGCTTTGTCGTTCTCGTGTGGAAATAGTTTGCAAGGGTATTATTTTCACTTTCGATCATCTACTGTTGTAGGTTACTTTTATCGAGATTATCAGTAGGTTAGCTCCTCTAATTTAACCACCCTGTCTGTTGGGTTTAGAATAGGCTAACTGCCTTTTCTGCAACCATTTCAAAACCAGGGTTTTCATGGATTTAACACTATATTGCATCTGGTTATGATGTTCCAGTTTTGAAGATCTGGAGAGCGTGAAATACTCTTTTGTAGCTATATTACTCCCAGGATCACTCAGTTATTGTCCTAACTATGGGTCAAAAATATGTTTTAAAATTATTATTATTATTATTATTATTATTATTATTATTATTATTATTATTTGATAGGAAAACTTGAAATCATATAGCAGTGTGAAAATCATTTGTACAAAGAATAATTAGTTGAGATTTTAATTGTTGACTATTATCATTAGTTACTTTAAACAATATAACGGCTTATTTACTTGAAAACAATATAACTGCTTGAAATGATTGAAATCCCGTAACTGCGTACAAATTATCAGCAGTAGATTGGAACACTTGAAGCAAAATATGTGTGAAAATATATGATTATCATTAAAAAGGAATATGTTCTTTAACTTAACGTTAAAAGAAGTTACTTGAAGCTGTAATTGTTTACAAACAATTATCACTAATTACATGAAAACATATAATTGCTTGAAAAGAATACTTACTTAGATAACCCAAAAAAGTTTTGACATGGTGTAAAACCAACCAATAAAACAACCAATCAACCAACACCAACCAACTAGCCTTGTACCTTCCACGCCTAAACCACAAAGCAGTGGAGCCTATTTTGGAATCTCAAACCTTACTTAAGAATCAAAAGTTGTCTTTTCTTAGACTGATTGCTCCGCCATGGACAGAGAATCGAATCTGCCTCAATATATTTTATCTTAACCGGTTACAGAACAAAGATTTCCACCACATTAGCTAAGTGAACACAATCAGCTCTGCTGAAAAATCCTGACTTGCCATTCATTTCCGCGTGTCATACATTACATCACCATCTACTATATCATAAATTCATATTTTTAGAGAATATACAAACTATAACAGCAAATTATCGAGAGTAGAAATCATAATCTAGAGAACGTATTAAATTTAATAAAATTTCTCGAACTATAGTATCACATAATTAGTAACTTCTACAATTATTTTTATTCAAGCTATTTTATCCTAATATTATTAATTGTAACTTCTTTCTAATTTTTAATTATAAAAACTATTCTATATTCTAAACCCAGTGTGTACAAGAATATTTATTCCATGGATGATTTTAGAATCAAAAACGAACTTATACTAAATCGAAAAACTGTAACAAAAAATTTAATTTCAGTACCTCTGAAACGAAAATAAAGTACACACACGCTGCCGATGCACATCACTTATACTAATATTATATTATATATATATATTTACTATTAATATTATTATATTAATATATATTTAATGGGTAATATTTGACAGCGATATCTTCATATTTTGATTAAGATTGTCAAAGTTTAGAGTCTGTAATACAATAGATATTTCGTTTGAGCAAATATTCCGTCTCAAATCGTACAATCCTGGTTGATTGTTAGAAGAAAATGTATATTCTTCATCGTTAATATTGTAATGAAGATTAATACAACAAATTGCCTTTGCAGTTGTTTATTCCAATCTCTAATTTTCCCAAATAACGCGTAAAATACTTTGCACATCTCAATCATAACTATGGTTTGAAATTATTACAAGCTTAATAGAAGTTATGCAAGTGTATTTTTATTTAATTTAGAAAACTTCACTTCAAAAATGTTAGACCTTATTAATTTTTTATGGATATCACTATAATAGTGAAAAGTCAAAATTATACTGATAACATAAATATAATTATTGTCAAAAGTATAATGACTACGCGTAAAAAATATGTTATTGATAATAAACTGAAAAATCATATTAATTCTTTTATTCGGTAGGAGTAAGCGTATGTATCGACCTGAAGTTATATAGAAGAGATGATAAGACATAAGAGAATGATTATTGATGGAACTATACGAAAGGGCGAATGAATTGACACGAAATTTACTGCTGAAATATTTCAGGTCTGGACAATAATTCATTTATTTAATTCGATACCGCCTTTGTGTAAATTCCAATTGATCTATATATTTTGTGAGAAATGTTATTCAGCAATGTTTATAAACCACACCTAATAACTCATACTCTTCAACCCTCTAGTTTCACATTTCCCAGACGCCAGAGCTTATAGCAACAATATCTTCAGACCAATCATATTCAACACAGAAATATGAACACAACGAGTAGTCGTGTGGAGCAATAAAAGTTACTAGGAGTATAACCACTTAATTAACTTAAAACCAAAGAAAATCTACTCAGCGTTTAGGGGAACAAATGAAACAAATGACTCTTTTACATTACCACGTTTTTTAGTATGTACATCAGAGCACTACTTCTCATTCTATGGATTTTCTAAATATTATGATACTATATGAATTTTATATACTACCACTAATCCATTATGTCTATCACCATATCGTCGCGATCCTTTTTTACATCTCCACTTAACCCAACATCTCCCCTCCCTATCTCTATTTTATTCTCTCTCTCTCCACTCCTCTCTCTCTCTCTCTCTCTCTCTATTATCATATCTATATATCATATATATATACTATTATTATATTATATTAATATGATTGTTATCAGCATAATCCTTTAGGACAACGGTAGACATCGTTACTAAATACTAATTGTATTGCTTTCATTGTCATGAATCAATCAAATGTAATAATTTTGTACCTGCTTTAAAAAATGTATCGTAATAATCACAAAAGCAAATCAAAAAAAAAAAATAAAAAAAGAAAACAAAGAAAGAAAAATAGTTATCAAACATGTCGTTAAAAGTCATATCATCAAGGATTAATCCTGTATTAGTAATGACAAGATCGCTCTTTTTCCGTACTGACCGGTTCCACGCCGACAGAACGATTCCCTCGGCTTGAATGAGTTTTGCTTGTTGAACCAACATAACCACCGCGACATTAATAATGACCAATGAAAACTTTCGACCATTTACGCTCGGGATTTGCTTATTCCTACTCTTTTTGTTCGATGTTTACATCTCCTTCCATTTCTTTTCTCTTCTTTTTTATAACATTTTTGTATTGCTTCTCGTTTTAAATTCATACCTTTATTTCTAATTTTTTTACTTTATACATAGTGTTTGTTTTATACAATTCTCTTATCTCTCTCTCCACATACACACAACAACACACACAACACAACAAACAATACACCACAAACACACACACACACACACACCACACACACCATACAATACTTATATTATTATATATTGATATTTTTATCTTCTATCTATCTATCTATCTATCCGTTCATTCACATTCTTTCCTTTCTTTATAGAGTTTAATTCATCAATTCCTATTATCACTATTTTCTATCAAGCTCATATTTCTACTTATTTTTTTCTATTTATAAATCTAACCACTCTCCTTTTTTCATGTTTTTTATAATTTTTCTTCTTTCCATCATGAGTTCTTAATCTATCTATTCATTTATTATATACTCTATCTTTATTTATTAATCTTTCTTTATAAGATTTACTTCTCTTCCTTTATTCTGTTGCTCTTGTCAATTTATTATATCGCAAGGCTGTTGAGTGTTTGTAATACATTCTTGAAGGCATTTGAAATCTCAGTTTTCCTGACTTAAATAGTTACCACACCAATATGTTTTCACCATAAACACCTTCGGCACTTAAAGGATCAGACAATCGAAAACACGACAAACGGTAATTTTATCCAACAGAATAAGAATTTCTATGAATCTCTGATAGTTCACTCTCTATTCTACGAGAAAAAATAGATTCGACTCGGATTAATTGAAAAAGTTCTCATTTCTATTTCGTATCGATTGTCAGCTATCTTTAGTTTTTTTTTGTTAGAACTTTTTTATTCCTTCTTTTTCTTTTTCTTTATTTTCTTCTTTTAATTTCCTTTCTTTTACTCTTAATTGTTTAGCATTTATTTTAGTTCCTCTTTATTTTTTGTTTCCTTCATTTTCTATTTTATTTGTGTTTCATTTTTTTTATTTTTTTTTCTTTTATTTTAGCTATTATTTCTCTTTTTTCTTTTGTCTGTTTCTTTTAATGTTTTCCTTCTCATTCCTATCCCTTCATCTTTAATTTCATCAACTTTCTCAAGAAAACATGATGTGAAAAATTAGCACAATCAATCTCAGCTACTAGGGCATTCGTGTGTCTTCCAATAGTATTACATTTTATTATTTCGATTATGCATCAATGACAAAATAACTCTTAAATAATGGAATTCGAATTGTATCTGTTAATTTTTGTAGTAGTTCTTATTATGGCTGATTATTAGATGGACATAGTTAATTCTTTCTATATGTAATAGTTGCTATTTAGTATGATTCACTTGATCTCATATGTTTATATTTCATTAGAAAACGATCTATCAGCACCTGTCGATAATAAATTAAGAAAGTGTTCACATATTGAATTAAGTGAATCATTTTTAAAATTTTTATCTTGAATTCATTGTCTGTATAATATATTCGCTTGTGTGATATATTTGAATTGTTTGTTTGTTTAAATATAATGACATCGTAATAATATTGTATGGATTTAATACGTTTGTAATGAAAAACCTCCAGTTGTAGTAATGAAAAATACATCTTCTCACACAATATCAATTCATTGCACAAACTAATCTTTTTATATAAGAATTCTAAACACATTGAAATTCCTAATAGATTACACTAAAGCGCATAGACACTAGCAATGTTTCCGGCTAGTCCTTCATAACGCTCTGTTCCAGTAATATTCCGTAAGAAAGCTTAATTCAAACTGACGATATAATATATATATATTATAATATATATATATTATAATATTATATATAGTGCTCTCCTTATCTTAACGATAGATGAGGGTCAGCAGTGAGTGATTTCTTTTCCTCCCATTTGTCATCTATCATACCGAAGACATTGTGTTTCCCTTTATTTCAATAGCTAACCAGTCATCTGCGAGCTTATGAAGCCACACTGACAGATGGATTTCCTAAAGCGCCGGTGTCCAAACAATCTCAGGTTTCATATATTCCTTCAAGCTCTTTAATTTTACACAATCATGTCTTACCCATTTATTCGGTTGTTGCTAGATATTCCCAAGCACTCTTAGTAAATATGGATGGCAGTTTCAAATTGTCCTTCAATTTGTCTTCTATAGCGTTAAGAGTCGACCAATAGCGAATACTACATTGGTACTTGTCGTTATATCTCTGGAATTCTTGTCATTCTTACAACTGAGCCTACCACCTGAACTGAACTTTTGCTATTAAGGTTCAATCCTGGCAACTATTAATTCTTTAATATTTGCATTTTAACTCTAATATCCCCATTTTTATTACCGCATAATGACGAAGAAACCGCATGTGAAAGGCGTCAAGTTGTTTATGTCACCAAGTTTCAGACCATACAGTAGAGTGAAAGCACGACTGCTCTGTAATATGTCATTTTTTATTTTAAGAATATCATTTTGTTATTCCATAATCATTGTTTCAGCGTTCCGAATGCAGTTTTGCGTTGGACCAATTCGGGATGGATTCTTTGTCTATTTTCCATCAATCTTTTACTGTTACCCAAGATATATTAAAACGTTGTCAACAACATCTTTCAGGCTTCTCATCAATTGAAGACAGATGATTTACAAGACTGGATTGCATGCTTTGCGAGCTGGTATCTGTAGTAGTTCAGTTTTCTTTATACTAGATAGTAAGTCAAATGCTTTTTAATGTCTCAGAACATTTATCAATAAGGTCTGGATTCCCTAGCTGTGTCTAATAGAGCATGCATCTTTACAAGAAACAGATTCCTTTATAGCTGGAAACGCATTTTCTTGACCTCCAGTTTAAAAACCTTGTATGGCTGAATTAGGCCACCCATTGTTCTGAAATTCAACATTTATTCCTTCGCTTAGATCTGAGAATGCTTTCTCAAGCATAACAGAAAAAATCAACAAATAAAATTAGAATCAAGAACAAGCTTGATATACCGTTTGAACAGAAAATAGACTGTATGCACTACCTGATTCACAGAAACCCTCTTCCTCATGCATAGAGACATATGTGACATTTTTATCTGACTCCTAATTTCGACATTACTTTCAGAGTGCAGCCCGAACAACATGTATCAAAACTTTTGTGAAATCCACGAAAACTATAAATTATTGTCTTTGTTGCTTCGGACCCTCTCCTCGAGCCTTTCAAAGACAGGAAATATATCTACTTCTACTGAGCAAACTTAACTGAATTTCCGGTAGGATTGGGACAAAAGCCGTAAGGATTTTCAGCACCGACAGACCAGAGAATTATTCCTCTGTGGGTTGTAACCAGTCTACTTGCTTCCCTTGTTCTTGCTTACAATGGACTAATGATCTTCATTAAACTGTTGTGGACTTCACTCCTTCCCAACAAGTTGAAGGAATTACAGAGCCTGTGTGTTCAACATGATTTATTCCACTATTATACAAATTCTAGCTGATTATTCCATCCTTCTGCCGGGTGTTTTACCATTTGAAAGATGATTGTAGCTTCATCTCACCTTCAGTAATGATGTGTTGCCAGGCGGATTGTAAACAGGTCTCTAGGGAGAGTGTCTATACATGAGTGCCGAAAGAAGGATTCTGATTCAGGACGTAGAGAATAGAATGAATTTGTAAAATATTTCAATATGCCAAGCAAAAGAGTTATTCCATGACATAATTGAGTGATAGACCTTGACAATTGGAACCATAAAATACCCTTTAGATTTTATTATAATGATTAATCATTTGCTTCCAGCAGCTCCTCATTTGCAAAGCATTTCCTTTGATGTCCACCAACTCTCCTCATCTTCATCAATTTTGCTTGTGATTTTCTTGTTGATTAAAGCACTCTTTCTTTGTTTGAATTTCTTATCGTTCATTTCCAACCTGGTGACATTTCATACATCGTCCGAAGAAGAGGATTGTATTTCAGGATAATGAAACAAACCAATTCTTGAGTTTTTTCCGTTGAGCATACCCAAGCTGTTTTAACTTTTGCCAGCTATAGAGAATATCCTGCAGCCCACCTGAGCTTCAGCTTCATCTCGAGTCAAATGATATAGCTGGAGTCAATATTGTTTGAAAGAGCCCCAAGACTTAACTCTGTTGTTCGAACAAACTTACATGCATTCCAGTGCAGCAATAACATCTTGTTTAATTTATTGACAAACATTGCTAATGATAGTATCGAGTCAGCTTTATGTCACAACAATTCACGACCACTACTTTAACAGTAGTCTGAGATGTCATGGTTGATTCTAGTGATGTCGCCAGATGTTTGAACCTGTTCAGTTGCTGGAAAATCAGTTGTTGTAATTCACAAGACTGAATTCACACAAGAGACACAATTAACAGACCATTAGAGTTTCCTTTCCTACCCATGTTATTACCAATTACTCTTCCCCAATCAGCTCTGTTGTCACATCCAACACGGAGCAATGGAAGTCACCCATGCATAGAGCTTTATCACGAACATGTATGTCTAGCGGAGAACACTCTACGTTACTATAATAAGCAGTATCCTTTTACCTCCTCATGATTAGTCCACCTCTGTAGCCCCATAACAACGTATCAGGCAAATCGGCGCATTATTTATTTCTACCGTAGGTAACTGACATATTCAGAAATACCCAACTGGAAACTAATCTCCCTCAGTTGCTCTAAAATTTAATACATCTTAACTTTAGCACACCTCGAACTCCCTGACTCTTTTCGCCAGTTTTCGGGTAGACACACCATAGCAGGTGTTATATCTACTCATCCATTTCTTTCCATTATCCCTTTGTCTTGTGGAGTCTTCTTGCTTTCTATAGAGATGCCAATATAAGTTGTTTGTTTTAAGAACCCGTGCAATATAGCACAAGCAATCTACGTTCAGGGTTTTTCTTGTGTCTTGAATGTTCTGTGTACGTCCAAATGCTATAACATTTTGTTTCGTCTAATTTTATGATTTTCTAAATTCGGCTCACAATTTTGATGCCCACTCTTATAGCAGGCCATTTATATTCGAACATGCAATTTTTGTGGTGGCCTTTTATTGTACCGTCCTCATTGAGGGAAAGCAGTGCCTATATTAATAGGGAGTTTGTTATTAGATAGCGAGGACAATGCAAGTGTAAATTGCTATTTTATACAGAGCCAACATCATCTACAACTCACCAACCAATTTTTTAAGTTCAATAGAGACTTCAGCGACATTCATCCGCCTTTCCAATCGGCTACTTCTTCCTTGTCATGCGATTCGAAAAAAAAAATATCCACATGAGCAGTGTTTTTGTCACTCGTTGACCACTACACTAGATCTGTTAGAGGTCTTTGCTTGTGCTATGCAAAACCTCTCTTCCATCATACAAAATTAAGCCATAGGTGCACCGCTTGACATCATATAATATCATTATGGCTAATACCATACCTAGATGGTTTGAATTTCCATTTCAGATATTATAAAAGTATATGTATTTTGACGTGACTACCAAGTAATTATTCGAAGTGCAATTATATAACTTAATTCTATATATATTATATAGTTATTATTATATATATATTATATATATATATATTAATGTAACTATTCTTAATATTATCTAATATCTATTATGTTATATTATCTATTGCTACTAAGTCGTGCTATTAATATTTTAAATCGTTTAAATAACGCTGTAAACAGCAGTAAAATCACGCTTTTTTTCGTCGCTCCAGAATTAGCTATAAATTATTGTTTTTAACATGAAAGGAAGTGAAAATTAATTATTTTATTATTTTTCATTATTATACTTAGTAGTTGAATTACGTCAATTAGATACCACAAGTTATCCTACATTAACATCTTCTATTTTCATTGTTATATTTACTGCATGCTAACTATATGCGTTATTCCGTTAACTCACTATTTCACAAATAAAGTTTAAAATTCTTTATTTTCCAAACCAGACTTGAAACATAAAAAATGAGTGTACTTTTTTATTTGTATGCTATTTATCATATCTATTTATTTAAGTTTCTGTAATTTTTATCATATTCTGCAAGATATCTAGAATTCTTATTTAATTCTTTTAATCTACACACGGATAACGTTAATACGTATTTTATTAATTACTTTACATAATTTAACAGTTATTACAAAGCTTGAAATAAGATAAATGGATTATTTATTACTGATATATCTTTTATACTTTATCACTTATATGTTTTAAATCATGTTGTCTTTACAAATTTCTATGAACGATTTATAAATATCTTTTTTCGAGTGGTAAATCATGTACTTGTGCGATTATATATTCATATTTACTTGAATTTAAATTCATATATTGCGTCTTGATTTTATAACGTTATCTTTTTACCGTTCACTAAGCGTTTAGAAAGAAAAAATTGTTTATTATTACACATAACCCACACACACACAACACCACATCAACACATATGATACATCTGTTGTGGAGGAGATCATTAATTAGAATGGCCTATTCGTTCGACGGACCACCTCTGCTTATTTCATATGTTACTTATTATTTATATATACTAGATATAAATATATATAATACTTAATACTATATACATATTATAATATATATATTATATATTATATATGCTGTTTGTATAGTGTTTGGAGCTTTCACTTATTAAACATCGTTGTTTAAATAATATAGACTATTTCGGTTGATACCTAATCCATTTCAAGGTATTCAATTATATTTGTAATAGATTTAGGCCAAAATTGCTCGCATTCACATACATTCACCTTAACTTAAACCGATCAATTATTGTTTATCTGATATCTGCTATAGACCTTCTCATACCGAATACTGGACAATAGCAACCTACTGAGTTCTATTATAGTTGTATGATTCCAATAACTTTAGTTGCGTTGGTTTTGAAAATCATAAAGACCCAATTGTAAATTACTTATTACTCATTACATTAGCACTGAATCAAATTAATCTATTAATGTGGTCTTGTTACTCTCTAATCTGTGGCTTATTAGAATCTGTAATTGTGATTTTATTGATGTTCTAATATTATGTTTATCAAAGAATTTGCTAATTCTTTATAAGGACGCAATATTTTTAGATGCTTCATTATTGATTTATATCTTAATACATACATAGTAACTACTACTTTAGTAGGTTGTTCATAGTTGGTTAATGACATTACGCTCTATTAGTTGTTTTGTAGAAACACAATCTCTTTACTACATTTTATAATATATATCTTTTAATCTTATTTCATATTATTATATTTTTTATATTATATATTTTTTTTTATTATATATTATTTATCTTTTTAGGATCATATGGAGTATATTTCTCTGATCAAAATTATTAATCTGAATTATTTTCATTATTCTATAATTGTTTAATCTGGTTTGTGTTAAGGAGTTTTTATAAATGTTTATTATTTGTTGCAGATTTTGTTGGTTAACATTTTTTTAAATGTGGTTTTATCTTATATCATATATTATTAAAATAGCGATGGCCCTATTATTCCGTATTTCAGACATTTATCCCTTTTTATAGGCAATAGAATTATTGATTGCTTTTGTCGTCTGAGTCGGAGCTACCACACCTATCCATCAACGCTTTCACAATTTTTTACCACAGATCAAGCCATGCTATACTCGTTCGCTATTAGCTTGCTGGCATATCACCAGGAAGCTTCGTGGGTTCCAAGTGCTCATGATCTACAACTGAGCTAACCATCCCCCAATAGATGCTAAGATAGGATCGAAAGTATAATAATGATGAATTATTAGCCAATTTCCAACTAAATCTTATACATGTATTTGAACCTAAAGGCATAACACAGAATATGTAGACAAACATTCCAATATTATTCAACCACACACAACACATCACCACACCACACACACACCATCACATATATAGCGCTTCGTCTATAATTATAATAATATATATGCTGTGTGTCGTGTTTGTGTCCATGTATGCCCGACCTATAGCAATAAGTCATTTTATTAACGAACAATACTTCACATACAGCAATTTTTTCAACATAATTTTATCCCTATATATCCCACCTTAACCCAAGAATGCTATTAACACACATTTTAATATCTGAAATAGTGTTTTTCTCCAATTTCTTATGCCTGTATAGAGACATATAATGACCTATTTCCTTCTCTAAAATTTATGCTTTTATGCACTTCATAATGTAATTTATAACAGTAAGCCCATTTTTAATGAGCAAAGAGACTGTTTTTCTATTTACATAATAAAAACTGACATATCAATAAACATTATACCAACAATCAACGTTTTTTTTGCGTTTGTGTAATTTTTCGATATTTGCGACTGTAATGAATATTCTACATCACACTCTCAAACAACATTGTCTTATTTAAAAATCCTCTAATGACTGTTAATAAAGAAAAGTTAAAGAAAATAGCTCTTTTCTCTCATTTACATGCATAATGAGATTATGAAATAATACCTCTTTACTTTTTATCTCTACAGGAGCAAAGAATCTAAGTAAAAAATTATTATTATTATTTGACATACACATCACAGAGTCTATAATCTCCTACTGAACATTTTCATAGACTTATAGGAATTCAAAAAGCTTCTAATAAATTATTATCCTGTTTCTCCGGATGTTTAGTTCAACATGCAGTGAAACTATATCAATTTAAATTTCAGAATTCCAAACTGATCATAAGAAAATAAATGAGAACGATATCTAATTTCCTAGAAACACTGACCTGACGAATAAATAATTGAAAGAAATTAACACTGTCTAAATAAGTAAATGCAATCAAATTATCAAAGACGATTGATAGTTACGAGGCTTAAATTCCCGTGAAAAAGACGGTACGTGACGCTAAGAAAGAGACATAATATTACGGCTCATTGAGATATCGAATTGCATTTATATACAATAAGTAGCCTTATATGTTCTGATAACTGCTTGTTACGAAGAAGAACTTTTCCTGTAGATGTCAAGCCTTACTATCTCTTCCAAATAACATTGATCATTAACATTCTCTGAGTCTATAGAAGTGCAAAACGGCAACTAGATTCTTCCTTCTCTCTTCTTCTTCTTCTTCTTCTCTTCTTCTTACCTTCTTCTTCTTCTTCTCTCTATTCTTCTTCATTTCTTCTTATCTATTCTCTCTATTTTGGTATAAAAGCCGTAATCCCAACCTTAGAGCATTATGAGGACATGTTCGATGACACCGATTTTAAAATTTGAGACAAAAGCCAAAGCAGAGTAACAGGAATAATAAAAGGCCTTACCTAAATTGTAAAATAATTCTTCCATAGCTTTTTAATGTAATGAGTTGTTATTAAACACTGTCATCCTTATCTATAAAAAATGTCCAATGTATCTCATCTGAAAGAAGAAAAATTAACAAGTTAATTCATTTATCTAAAATACTGTAAATATAACAGTATATAGAACATAAAATACGAAATTATTAAACTATGATCACGCAGAGCTGTATAGGATACGAATCACATATGTTCATACGAGTCCAGAATTTTCTTCGTTACTATGCTCTCCTCAAAAACACTGCTTGATAAATATTTTCATTCATTCAATCATCAAAATTTCATAGACACAACTTTCTTAGAACCTACTACATAATAGCAACTATTTTCTATTCTCAATTCATGAATGTAAAGAATTAAATAAAAAGCGGTCACTATGAAGTTAAAAAATCTTTTAAATCCCAGTAATCCGTCAAACATACAACAAGATTAAAGCAGCTTGTACATACATTTTCTATTTAGACAGGATGGGGAACCTACCAGCCTTCAATGCCTCATGCAAAACTCTCATTACATCCGTTTGGCCGTCTCTACGCCTAGTGAAAAACCATATGAAAAATTCACACACCCAACTTGATAAACCTACTGCTATTCCAATGTTTCTCAGAAATAGCAACCCTATATAAATTCTATATAAAATTAGTATTTTCCTACTTTCTATTATTGTTAGTATCCTTCTGATTAGTATGAATACTGAGTATAATCTACTCTAACTAATATTTTAGCTTTTTGAAAATATACTTAAACATACTTGAGTTCAGTCTTAGGTGACAATAAATATCACTGCTGATTAACAGAAAAACATGTTTTTAATTTGAATTAAACACCTGGGTACATATACATTTATAGGTACGATTGAAATAGTACATACTGCTCTCTGCTGTTAGTATGAACCAACATAGCCCATCTTATTTCACTTTATTTAGAGATTAGCTGCACAACCAGTAAGTGAATTCAAGCCTACGATGAATGGTAACATCTGGACAGACTATGCTCTTCGCAATTCACATGAAAAAAGCTCATATCTGTTTACATGAAATAATTATCAGCCTCTACGTTTTATTCCTCCTGGTGTTATCCAAAACATTATTTTATACTACATTATATTTCACACTATCTGTATGACTATCCTTAAATTCAACTACATAACCATCAGATAAAAAAATAACAAGTACACGTATAAAACCAAATGCTCTATCTCAGCTCTCTCTTTTATCTCTCTTCTCACTCTTTCCCTCTTTTCCTCATTCACTCTCCTTCTCTTTATCTCTTCTCTCTCTCTCCTCTCTCTCTCTCTATTATATTATATTATAATACTAATACACATACAACTATATCATAATATATACTATATTATACATACCTATAGTACTACCTCATTAAGAGATTTGGACGTACGTGTCGAGTTATAATTATCAAAACGCACAGGTACACTAGTGTATATGCATACACCTTCGATAACCTTTAACTAAGAAAACACCGCCCAACATATGTATATTGTTTCTCCTACATTCAGGACTATAATCACTTAATTACGCCAAATAATAACCCTATTTTGTCAAACTCCGACTATGTATATACAGCTCCTGCTCATATTAAATACATATTGGTTCCTGCTGTATTTAACGAAAAATCAATATATCTTTTTCTCGCCTATTTACAGCTTTTTAATCTTTAAAAACTATCTAATATGGTTAGAAGTAAGGAAAAATAATCTTTCTAAACTGTTAATATATTCAGTATGTCTTTTCAATAAACTTGACTATTTTATATCAAGGAATTAAACTACAAATCATAATGAATAACACTTTACACGATACACATCAACTTCCATTATCTACAACTTTCATTTTTAGAATACTCATATAACAAAATATTTTCGTAAGAAATTATTCTGATCAATAAAATCACTTCTATCTATTCACAAGATATTCATGTTGAGCACTATGCTTTTTACTAAAAATAAAAATTAGAATAAAATACGATATGTACATGATGGAAGTTTATATTTCGGTGATTCATGTTCGAACGTTTCGGATTATATAGAAACCCTCTTCAGCACGTATAAAAATTTCTGTCATAACGATGCCGTATGTCTTGGAAACAATCAAAAATCCCAAAACTCATCAGTATTTTCAACAATAAAAATCATTTTCCTTCTACTTTTTCAATATGTCCCTGAGAATTTACTTATAAACTGAAAAACTACGTATACATCAACATCACGACTAATGATAAACTTCCTTCCAGTGTTTTAATTCGTTTTATTCTGCTCATTATATCTATATAATTATATAGTATACTTACTATTATATACTATACCATATGTGCGTCGCATGCATTTGTTGTATGCGGTGTATGCTTGAAATTTAATCTGAAACGTTTAATTCTAATAAGAGATTTGTTATATTTATGTATTGCTCTTGATAAACAAATCTTGCTTAGATGAGTTTATGCTGGATAAATTACAGATCCGTATTAAATATATATTATATACTATATATACTATATGCTATTATATATTATATTATATATATACTATATATATATATATGCGATAGTTAATTGTATATCCATTCAATAAACAGCTCACCAAGAAGTAGATTCGAAAAACTGTTTGACAATATACAATGTGTTTAAAAGTTCTATTGTACATAAATTTGGTCCTGAGCACCAAATAAAAGAGATGTAAAATGAAAAAAAAAGTTCTATCCTATTTATCCAAGTAGATACGCCTAGTCTGAAAACAACACTCGAACACGAGTTTTTATGTTTATAACTTTTAAATAAATCATTGCATCCGATTAGAAATAGTTACTTTTTTGACAGCTGTTGTCATGAAAATCTTCTATCACTCATCTGACACAACCTTATTAATATCAAGTATATCACCCATACATATTCACCTCTCTAATAGCTATGTGCTATGAGTATGAGTTATCGATAGCTTGTACTAAAACCACGCACCCAACACATAATACCGTTTATTTATTACTTTGTTACGCTGTCTGCGATATATATATTAACAACTTTATAAATGACCTACTATTATGTATATATATATATTATCTTATATTTATATTATATATGTGTATATACAGAATATAAATATATATATGTATTTATATTATATACACTCAAATGTGCAACTTTTTTGCATAACTTCGCAAATATACCAGATGTTCACGTGGAGAAAATCTATATATTATTACGAAATAAATGCACTTTTATCTGTCCAAGAAAAATATATAATATTAAATCATATTAATCAAAATCATAATAAAGATTAGTAAATAAAATAATAAGAATAAATAATACATAATAGGGATAATTAGGTAAAATAATAACTAAGATACAAAGACTACACACACAAATCATCAAAACAACACTACACTATATTCACAACACACACACACACACATATAAATCATATAGTATAATATATTATATATGTATATATGTATATATATAACACACTGAAGATGGAAACTATAGATGAGTACCAATCATTCCATAGCTATCTCTCTCTCTCTCTTCTCTCATCATATATACTATATATTAATATGTATATATTTATATATATTACGTGTTTCAGTGCAATATAATCAATTACCATAATATCTATATATATATATTATATAATTATATATATATATATATATATATATTAGTGTTAGTGATGAGAAGTCATTAATTTTTTTTAGCTTGTTTATTTTTTATAGAAGTAAAACAACTTGTAGAAATATGCCATTTGTTAAAGCTTTTTTTACTGTGTTCAACACATCACACTGCTAAATTATCTGCTTGAAAATCAGAATATAAGTGTCTATCGCAGAAATACGTATATGTACCGTTACACACAATTGAAATGACACGGATTTACTGTTTAACGATACTCTTTCGAATACGTGTCACCACTATCGAGCTACGCCAACCAATTATGAATCCGTGCCCAACACACACACCACCGCTGGTGCGCCACACTCGCACGACAACACGCACATACACACACACAGACTCACACACGCAACATAATATAGTTTTAGAGCAGTATATATATATATATATATATATAAATATATATATAAATTATATTATATTATAATCTCATATATATTATATAAACACGCCTGATATTAAGAATTAAAATTTCATTTATCTACATTCAGTTCTAAAATTGAACATTCAGATTATACATTTTTCATCACATCTCGCATTTTTTTCTATTCTAATTGCTCTCTAATTAGTTTCAAATTTAATAACCTTTTTTGAATTTCTTGTATCAGTATTTGCGGGAAAATGCTTGTTTCTCTGAATGTTGTTATTTTCAACATTTGTGCACTTTATATAATTTTCTGCAATTGGGTTGCGAATGTTGTATCTAAGCAAAACAACGGGTTCATCAAGACACACTCGCCATTATATGAGTCTTATCTCAGATTTTTTTTGATCTGTTTATAAAACACCATCTTGTGGTCAATTATTAAAATGTATATTCTGCGAATATTAGTGAAACTGCTATAAATTATCTATATCAGATATTTTCTTTATAAATTTGTTACATTAAATATATGGAAGCATGTAACATAATTTCTCCTATCTTTCTGTGGTAATCCGAGTTTTTTCTAGTCAGTTCTATTGCCTTCTTTAGTCTTTCCTTATCGTATTCAATTCTGACAGATCTTTTCGTTTTTGCACTAAATATCTAGATATCAAGATGAATTTTTATGAACGTCATTCCAACGATCTGAATCCCATTTGTATTAAAAGAATCCAACATTTTATTAGAAATGATCAATATATTAATCATATTCGCCTTAAAAGTCGCATTTTGTCATTAAATTCGATGTCAAGTCACATCATATTGTTATGTTAATTTAATTGAAAATTAATTGGTGGAAGTACACTAAAATTAGCACTAATAGATTTATACGGAAATAAAGATGATTGCTCATACGGGCGTGGTATGTCTCTCTCGTT
>CM042146.1:41351960-41355169 GCA_023376005.1 Doryteuthis pealeii | reverse complement strand
TTTTGCTATTAATCTTCATTACAATATTAACGATGAAGAAATATAATTTTCTTTCTAACCCAAATACACCAGGATTTTACGATTAACGGGAATATTGTGCCAAATCAAAATGAAAACATTATTGATTACCCAGACTCTACAACTTTGACACTCTATCAAAAATTATGACGATATCGCTGTCCAAAAATAATACACCACTTAGTATATATATATATATAATATATATATATATATATAGTAATATATATATATATATATTATAGTATATGATGTCACGGCGCGTGAGGTGTAACTTGTATTTTCGTTACAGAGTAGCTGAAATTAAATTTTGTGTTACAGATTTTCAGAATTTAGTATAATTCGGTTGTGATTCTAAAATGATCCAATGAATAATAATCTGCTTACACTGTTTAGAATAAGAATTACTTTTTAGAATAAAAAATTAAGAAAGAGTTAGAAATTAATGATCATTAGAATAAAAATAGCTTGAATAATAAAATAAATTGGCTAGAAGTCTTACTTATTTATGTGATACTATAGGTTCGAGAATTTTTATTACAATGTTAATACCTTCTACCAGATTATATTTCTACTATCATTAATTCTGTATATTTTCGTTATCTCTAATAATGACATTTTATGATATATAGATGGTGAGGTAATGGTCATAACACGCGGAAAAGAATCGGCAAGTCAGATTTTCAGCAGAGCCTGATCTGTGTTCATCAGACTAAATGTGGTTGGAAATCTTTGTCTCCTAACCGGTTTAGATAAAAATAATTGAGCAGGATTCGAATTCTCTGCCATGCGGAGCAATCAGTCTAAGAAAAGACAGACTTTTGATTCTAAGTAGGTTTGAGATTCCAAAATAGGCTCCACTGCTTTGTGGTTTGAGGCGTGGAAGGTACAAGGCTAGGGGTGGTTGTTGGTTGCGTTGAATTGTTTTTATTGTGTGGTTATTACCACCATGTCAAAACTTTTTGGGTTACTAAGTACATATTCTTTCAAGCAATTATATGTTTCATGTAATTAGTGATTAATTGTTTAAAACAATTACAGCTTCAAGTAACTTCTTTTAACTTAAGTTAAAAACATATCCTTTTTAATGATAATCATATATTTTTCACACATATTTTGCTTCAAGTTGTTCAATCTACTGCTGATAATTTGTACGCAGTACGGGATTTCAATCATTTCAAGCAGTTATATTGTTTCAAGTAAATAAGCCGTTATATTGTTTTAAGTTAACTATGATTAATAGTCAAACAATTAAATCTAAACTAATTATTCGTTGTACAATGATTTTCACACTCTAATAATGATTTCAAGTTTTTCCTACAAATAATAATAATAATAATAATTTTAAAACATTTATTTTGACCCATAGTTAGGACAATAACTGATGATCCTGGGAGTAATATAGCACCAAAGAGACATTCACGCTCTCCAGATCTTCAAAAACGGAACAGTCAATAACCCAGATGCAAATATAGTGTTTAAATCCATGAAACCCTGTTTTATGAATGGTTGCAGCAAAAGCAGTTAGACCTATTCTAAACCCAACAGACAGGTGGTAAAATTAGAGCGAGCTAACCTACTGATAATCCGATAAAAGTAACCTACAACAGTAGATGATGAAAGGTTGAAAAATAATACCCTTGCAAACTATTTCACACGAGAACGACAAAGCAATAACACCTAACGTGCTCCAGGATCTTACAGACACAGACTGTAACAAAGTTTCCTTAAAATATAGGAATAGCCGAAATCAGACTCTCTCTCTCTCTCTCTCTCTCTCTCTCTCGCTCCTCTCTCTCTCTCTCCCTCTCTCTCTCTCTCCTCTGCCCACACCCTCTTTCAGAACATACAGTTAATAATAGATTACTGAATATAACATTGTCTTTGAATGATCTATTTTATCCTGCCGGATAAGACATAGAACTCCCAGGACGTACAGAATGCATAATAATGCATGTATCACTTTAATTATACGTTTTTTAAAGCTAATGAGATCTGTGACAATAAAAATAGAAGTCAAGATGTAGACCTAACCTAAAGGTAGCAACTTCTTCAACACAACAATAACTCATTTTCCTACTACTGACCCAATTTGAACAATTTTAACTTTACTGACCGCGAGAAGGATATCATCTGACAGTTTTAACCGGTGCCTAGGTGAGATTATATGTTCCAACAAAACTTACAGGGAACAATATCGTTGCGATTTGCAATTAGAAATTTCTAGACATAGAAGTAAAGAATAAATGATATTTTTCTATGTGCTGGAAAAGTGGACAGTGATCGATAAATGACTAAATAAGTTGCTCCCCTTTTTCTACCCTATTCATAAAATTTTCAAAAACGAGGAAATTAGAACAAGGCATAGTAACTGGATAATTATCTACTTTGGTAAAAGAGATTCGCTTCTTTTCCATATCTTTTATCTGACATGCATGAAAGACTTAACACATCTATCTATCCCTCCGGCTACCCTCCATCTATCTATCTATCTATCTATCTATCTATCTATCTACTCTCTCTCTCTCTCTCTCTCTCTCTCTATAATCATATACATGTGTATAATATTATATATATATATATATATATATATATTATATATATGCAGACATGTGTTCATGTGCCTGTGTACGCGTCCGTATATATATATAAAAATATATTATATAATATATATATATATATATAGTTATATGATGTGGTGTGTACGTGGTGTGTGTGTGTGTGTGATTATTAATAATATAGTTTATGAATAAAAGGTGCTCAAGTATAAGTGAGAGATAGTAGATAAGTTAGGATAGCGTAGAAACAGAGTCAAGTTGGCGTTTAGTGACTGTCAGTTTCTCGGCTATGCGACTTGGTCTGATGATTGCTTGGCGAGAAATGGAAAGTCTCTAAAACCCATTGACTCTGTATCTACTCTATCCTAATTGTTATATATAACGGGTGTTCGGGACAAATTTTACAGTTTCATAAGGAAAAAAGAAAAAGTGCTTCGTAACTACAAAATGTAATGGATATCTATCTATCCATATTTATAGAATCGCTCTCTCTCTCCTTCTCCCCTCGCTCTCTCTCTCTCTCTCTCTCTCATATATTATATATATATATTATATGTATATATATATATATATATAATATATATTATTATAGGAGATTGTTGTTTTTCTGTCTTAACCGAAAACTATATTACT
>CM042146.1:41341960-41346960 GCA_023376005.1 Doryteuthis pealeii | reverse complement strand
ACGGAATTTAAGTAGCAATAACTGACGTTCTTCACATAACTTAATATTGTTTCATGTTTCTGATAAAATGCATGGACTCTATGAAGATGTGCATGTTTGTGGGCAGCTGAAGTACGAAGAAATGTTGTCAAGCTGGAACTCCTCACCTCTTCCTAGGACTGTTCTAACATCCATGTGGATGACATCTACACTTACTGCAAATGCTCTGCAAGTGATCTGCAGTTCATGAAGGACACATATTTCGTAACTGTTCTTATTTCTTTAGAATCTCTCTTTTAATCTGCGTTTATACGGGAATTCTTATTGTGATTGGGCACCGAATATGTGACCTTGTACCATAATTAAAGTAAATATTTTAAAATAACTGTGCATATCCGTTCATAATGTGTGTTTCTATTTGTTCTTTTCTTTACTGATAAAGAAAGTAAGAGTCTATACAAAATTCCATGAAACAGTAAAATTCCGCTATACAAAAGCAGAATAAAAACCTTATCGGCAGCCAATAAAATGAATGTCAACAACTATTCAAACCGACATCTTCGATTCTTCAGTTCTCATTAATAAAAAAAAAAGACTAAATATTCTTAGACTTTTCAACGATTAAGCAAATCTTTTCTCCATTGACTAATTTCTCTGTGGTTATTTATTTTCAATAGAAAGCAGAAAACATATGATAAAAACATTCTTATTTCTTTGAGAATCTCTCTTTTAATCTGCGTTTTAATTACTACTCTTTTCTGATGAAAAAGGAAAGACGAAACATTAAGGCCTACAACGAAACTATTGAAGGGATATGAATTACAGTCCTAGTTAAGTATGCTGAAATGGTATTTGAGATTCTAACCATTTGTCGAATGACTAATATTTTGACGGGTCAGTTTTAACAATGGAGGGGAAAATTGAAAGGACATGTATCATTTTAGCCTTTCATTATTTCTATAGGTGAGAGATTTTGTGACTGGTAGATTCATGTTTTTTTGCTTATTCAACGAGCTTAAAAATCGCTTGAAAATTATAAAAATGGAAATTATTTTTTAAGCATAAGAAAGGAATGAAGAACGAACGTCAAGAGACAGATGGAGTCGTTAAAGTATGAAACAATGAAATGAATCAAAACTACAAAGTAATTAAAATCAAAATTTTTTTAAAAGGGAGATTATTTTCAATTTGCAGACAAAAAATAATGACTGATATATTTCAATATTTATTTTCCCCATCGTCAAACCTTAACATTTCGATAATTATCCGTATTCTTTCTCGACGCTTAATCCCGACTATTTGCAGCATTTATAATGAGCATAAGTAAAAACTGAGAAATATTACAAGAGTCGACATTATCTCTTTGGAATTAAATGGTTATCAAAAGTTAAGTCTCGATGAAAAAGAAATTAAAGAAAAAATAAGTGCATATGAAAACTTGTTTTATAATCTTCGTGAATATGTATTTATGCCAAATGACATGCACGACACTTCTCTCCCTCTCTCTCTCTCTCTCTCTCTCTCTCTCTCTCTCTCTTCTCTCTCTCTCTCTCTCTCTCTCAGATAACATAGTTAAATAGGTAATCACTTAAGTAAACAGGCAGATACTGTTAGTATATTAATCTTTTGTTGTACCAAAATTTGATTTGGCATGAATGACCCGAACAGTTTATACGTTCTAAAAAAACAACAACAGCCAACCATAGGTAACATAGCTTGGAATGCAGTTAAGTGATCATATATTACAGTCCAATACATGTACAGTTTTCAAAATGAGGATTGTATTAACAGTAGTCAGCCCCATATACGACTGTACCAAGGTGAAAATCGTTCTGCACGTGTTCCAATTTCATCTTTCGTTATTATCTATCTATCTATTTGTCTGTCTCGCCCCCATATAATATATAATATATATGATATTATATATATATATTATAATATGGTTGTGTGTGGTGTGGTGTCTGTGTGCACTACTGTGTGTGTGTGTGTACTAGGATTAATCTAAAATTTTGTAATATATGGTTACGCGCTAGTTACGGCAGTATATGGTGTGTGTTATATATATATATATTATAATATATATATTATAATATAATAATATATATAAATAATATTATATATATATGTTCAACAGAAATAGATATCTCCCAGCTGCTAAAAAGAAAAAAAAGAAACTTGAGTTCGAGTGAGATACTTGTTTATAAGGCCGACGCTGCGAATCACTGGATACGTGACGAATGGAAATTTTCCTTTCGATACACAAACAAAACTTTACGTCCACAACTCGCGAACTACCACTGCAAATCCAAACTTCGACGCCATATTCTCACACCGTTCCCACCCACCAGCTACATCTCGCTACAACTAATTCATTTTCTTTCTTCTTCTCTTCTTCTTCTTCTATCTTCTTCTTTTCTTCTTCTCTTCTTCTTCTTCTTCTTCTTCGTCCAACACCACTTTATTTTCCCAATAGCGAGTTTTGTTTTATCCCCCCTCTCTCTCATTACTGTATCTTACTTATCTATCTATCTAGTATATCTTTCTCTCACACACACTGTCTGTCTGTCTGTCGTATGTATGTATGTATGTATGTATCTCTCACTCACTCTCTCTCTCCCCCGTTCTTCTTCTTTATTTTATTTATTTATTGCTAAAATTCTCCCCATTAAAACTTAGTACCAAAAAAAAGCAAATTTGATCAAGAGGATATTTACCTACTTTATAGGATATTTGGGTAGGAGGGTAAAGTTACGTTGGCTACAAAACTATTCATATTTTGAATCTACAGAGTTTCAGTGATTGATTTTATAATAAATAATATCTAATAATATCGTTTTTCTATTGTATAATACCCCACTGGAATTAATTCATCCTGTATATTTCTTTTAGTATATATATGTATATATTATATACTATATATATATATATATATATATACTACTATATTATATATAAACTGGGGGACAGCTCAGATTCTTTGACCTTTTCTCTCTATCTATCTTGTTTTGAAAAAACAACCGAATCGGATGCATATACCACAGTAACACCTGTCCAAGCCATATATAATATATATATATATATTATATATATATATATAATATATATAATATAATATATAGGTATAGAATATATTATATGTAATTGCCATTCTTTCGCAGAAGGAAGGCCATTCCACAAGTAGATTAGTAGTGTGCACGCAGATGCGCCCAGAATGCGGCTAACTTGTTTTTTAATCACTGTCACACATATTCTCACATTTCCCGCTTCCCTCTCTTATGCGACACACGTAAATAGAGCTTCAGCCCTCGACAGTGGGCCCTGCCACTCACGTACATATAATGTCCGCTTAAATGTTAGGAAATGTGTCCATTGGCGTCCTTTGATGACGCCTTAGGTAGTGACGCTTCAGATGGATTGCTCGACCGCCTTAACAGTACAATTGAACAAGTCTCCTTCAGGCCATGCGATTGTGTAGCTGTCCTCTCCCACTCATGAGCGTTATATGAGCAACTTTAATGTTTTTTTTTATAACATCCCTAAAATGGCTTTTGGGTTGTACTTTGGACGTTTCCCACATTGGCAGTTCACCATCAAAATAGTTGTTCGGGAGCTGCATCTTCCAATCTTGTCCAGGCCAGCGTATCTGGTTTCGTATGATGCGCATTTCTATCTGGTTGCATTGGCTTGTTGCAGGCATCGAAATCTGATGTGAGGCGCTTGCCACCCTACAGTTTATATTTTCCTGATGGCATGTCTGATTGAAATCTCTCTAAGGCTTGATGTGTCATAGTAAAATCAGGCGGCGCGCCGCCATATTGTCGATATAGCCGCGACAGCGAGCTGAGTCATCTCCCTTTCACTAGCATAGACCCGGAGGTGTTTTTGCTTTCTGCAGATGGTGCCTAAACCTACTAGCCAGCTCATTTATTTTTACCGCATAGATACAAGTAAGTGTGTTACGTCATGTGCTGTGTTGGCGAGGGTCGCTATCGAACCCAGGGCTTGGCGTTCTGAGGCGTATATTTCTACCGATTAAAGCTATATCGACTTCCTTATAATATAATGTTATTGTCAAGCTATTGATATAAATAAAGCAATTCCACAGTATCCAGTAATGGAGCACATAAGCCGAGAAATTAGTTGTTACGAAGCTCAGTTATTCTATGTCTACGCTATCTTAACTTGTTGCATCATGTGTCGGCAGTTATGGTCTTGTTTTCATTGTAGTTTGTCATAAACAATCTGTTCTTAATTTCTAATTTCATGTGTCAAACTCGGTCGTGGCAGTCTTAACAGCATACGTTTTAAATGCAATGAGAAAATGATAAACATCAACGCAAAATGTTAAGCATTATAGATTGGAAAACCTTTTGGCTTTACAAAAAACCTATGTTGTCTATAAGGAATGAAAATAAAGCAATGAAGTGTACAATTTGAAATCACGGGGAAGTTCATTCTAAAAACTTCTTTTTAAAATCATTATGCAAAGTGGTAAACGCCATCATGTGCATTGTACATTGATTCTTGTTCTATTGAGTTTACAATATTTTAGTTTTAGACAGTTGACTTCCCGTGATTTCAAATTGTAATTCATGCTTTATTTTCCATTCCTTATAAACAATAGTTTTGTAAAGCCAAAAGGTTTTTCATCTTATAATTGTCTCATAATACATTTTCGTTGTATGTTATTCTATTTTCATTGCATTAAACGGATGCTGTCTACAGACATTGCACGACCGAGTGACACATAAATAAAAAATTAAGAACAGATTGTTTATGACAACTAACAATGAAACAAAAGACCATAACTGCCGACACATATGCACAAGTTAAGATAAGCGTAGACATAGAATCAACTGAGCTTCGTCCAACACTCAATTTCTCGCTAAGTCTCCATTACTGATACTGTGGAATCTTTTATTATATCATACTGAAATACATATAATATAAGGAGTCGATACTAGCTTAATCGTAGAAATATCCGCCTCAGAACGACAAGGCCCTGGGTTCGATAGCGACCT
>CM042146.1:41279460-41339460 GCA_023376005.1 Doryteuthis pealeii | reverse complement strand
GAGAGATGTCGTGCATGTCACTTTGCATAAATACATATTCACGAAGTTATAAAACAGTTTTTCATATGCCACTTATTTTTTCTTTAATTTCTTTTTTTCATCGGAGACTTAACTTTTGATAACCATTTAATTACAAAAGATAATGTCGACTCTTGTAATATTTCTCAGTTCTTTACTTATGTCATTATAATGCTGCCCAAATAGTCGGGATTAAGCGTCGAGAAAGAATACGGATAATCATCGAAATGTTAAGGTCTTGACGATGGGGAAAATAAATATTGAAATAAAATCAGTCATTATTTTTGTCTGCAAATTGAAATAATCTCCCTTTTAAAAAAAATTTGATTTTAATTACTTTGTAGTTTTGATTCATTTCATTGTTCATACTTTAACGACTCCATCTGTCTCTTGACGTTCGTTCATTCCTTTCTTATGCTTAAAAATAATTTCCATTTTTATAATTTCAACCGATTTTAAGCTCGTTGAATAAGCCTAAAAAAAACCATGAACTACCAGTCACAAAATCTCTCACCCCTATAGAAATAATGACAAGGCTAAAATGATACATGTCTTTCAATTTTCCTCCATTGTTAAACTGACCGTCAAAATATTTAGTCATTCGACAAATGGTTTAGAATCTCAAAACCATTTCAGCATACTTAACTAGGACTGTAATTCATATCCCTTCAATAGTTCGTTGTAGGCCTTAATGTTTCGTTTTCTTTTTCATCAGAAAAGATGTCAGTATTAAAACGCAGATTAAAAGAGAGATTCTCAAAGAAATAAGAATGTTTTTATCATAATGTTTTCTGCTTTTCTATCTGAAAATAAAAACCACAGAGAAATAGTCAATGGAGAAAAAGATTTGCTTAATCGTTGAAAAAGTCTAAGAATATTTAGTCTCTTTTTTTTTTAATGAGAACTGAAGAATCGAAGATGTCGGTTGAATAGGTTGTTGACATTCATTTTATTGCGACCGATAAGGTTTTATTCTGCTTTTTTGTATAGCGGAATTTTTACTGTTTCATGGAATTTTTATAGACTCCTTTACTTTCTTTATCAAGTAAGAATAGAACAAATAGAAACACACATTATGAACAGGATATGCACAGTTATTTTAAAATATTTACTTTAATTATGGTACAAGGTCACATATTCGGTGCACCAATCACAACTAAGAATTCCCGTATAAACGCAGATTAAAAGAGAGATTCTTAAAGAAATAAGAACAGTTACGAAATAGTGTCCTTCATGAACTGCAGATCACTTGCAGGAGCATCTGCAGTAAGTGTAGATGTCATCCACATGGATGTGTAGAACAGTCCTAGGAAGAGGTTGAGGAGTTCCAGCTTGACAACAGTTTCTTCGTACTTCAGCTGCCCAGCAAACATGAACATCTTCATAGAGTCCATGCATTTTATCAGAAACATGAAACAATATTAAGTTATGTGAAGAACGTCAGTTATTGCTACTTAAATTCGTAATTACTTGACACGAGGGGATGTTAACAAGAAAGCAAATTCCAATCTTACCAGATTTTAAATTAATATTTATAACGCGAGACATTTATATAAGTTCTTATCGGCTGATTGTCTGATTGGCTTTACGGCATGTGAACCCTTGTTGAGTTATTCAATACGAAAGTAATTCTTAAAGGATTTATAGTTTTTCTGGTAACTCATAATAATCATTTGTAGAATATTATAGCCCCAAATAATGACTATTGATACAAACAATGTGCACACAATACAAATAAGTTACACATATGGTTTAAATCATCCCTATCTCATACTAATAATGTTTGAACAGATCTATTTGACCCATATATGCGACTCTGTTTCAGAGTGGACATAGGAGTACTAGCAACGATGGGATGACTCCACATAGTTACTGATTTAGAGCTTCTCCACTGAATACAGTTTATGTGTCATACCTTTTTAGTTATTGGTTCTTACCACCGTGAAGGAGATGATGCACGCTTCATTCGGTTTTGTGGGTTCTGTTAGACTAATGGGTAAAATGGGAAGAAGAAAATATCTATCTATCTATTTATCTATCTATCTATCAACTGAGTATAGAGACGTAAAATAAAAGTACCAGCACCATAATGAGCACATCACTTTTCTAAATAACTCTGAAGTAGAAGGAATGCCTTAAAAATTGCAATGTATATATGTGTGTGTGTGTGTGTGCTTATCTGTATATACACGCACAACCATGCATACATACACACAAGCATATATATATGTGTGTGTGTATATATTACATTTAGTATAGTAGCCATAGATACACGCACTTGCGTATGTGTGTGTGTGTGTGTGTGTGTGTGTGTGTTTATATTCGTTCCTATATTAAATATTTATATGTATGTGCCTGGAAAACATTATTTATTCTGGTGAACTAGTGTTTATTTTCTTTGTCAATCTTTAGTTTTCCCCCTCCGAACATGTGTGCTTTCCTGTCCATTGCCTCAGTTGCCTCTTTTTCCATACCTTCCTCCTGGGAATCTACAGACGTACGTTTATTGCTGTATATCACTCAACAGTTTCTATTTTTACATTTTTCCAGGTGTATTAACCTTTTTATTCTGTGTACTTGGACAAGTTCGCCGCTTTGCTTATGGCACTAAAGCATTTTCACTATTATATATGCACCTGTAATGATATTGGGGATGATATGGCATATACAGGTGGGAGAAATATATAAATCAAGGATAGTGTGATATTAAACTTTCAAGAGGTGTGTACTAAATGTGTGAGTGTGTATATGAGAGAGAGAGAGAGAGAGAGAGAGAGAGAGAGGGGGAGAGAGAGAGAGAGAGAAAGAGAGATAGAGAGATAGAGAGACAAAGAAATGGAGACAGAGATTGGGATGGAAAGAGAAGGTGAAAGAATTACCAATAATAAAATACATCAATGTCGACCTCTAACACCGAAGTCAACAATAATCTGTCTTCGAATATGTGTATATTTCAAGAAAATTTTATTACTATGAGTGTCTGTAAGATCCTATAGCTCATGAGGTGCCCTTGATTCGTCGTTGTTGTGTGAAGATCTTTGGCTTTTGAATATGACGGATATTTCATTCTTTGAAGTTGTGATTTTAGGAAGCTCAACGCATCAACATTTCTAATGAATCATCAGTCATTAAAGAAAGTTGGGCTGATCTTAGAGAAATAACTTGCAAGTAAATCATTATCAACCATCGATAATATCTTGATGAGACAACAAGCAACTGCACAAGTTGCTACATCTTGTCAAACGAGCCGGAGTTTACCTTCGCCGAGATTTACCCTAGGGTTGCCTCCTCTAGCCTCGATGGGGCCTGGAATACGCTGACTTTCAAGCAAACTATGGCTAGTGGGACGAATTCGTTCCTTACTGGGTGTATCACCATTTTTATCTTGTATCGTGCTATATTATGCTTAAAAAAATATAAGGTGGATTTACTATTTCTCTGAAAGATCCAATATTTGACCTTGTGCCAGACACTTTAAGTTGATTAAATACCAATGACAAACGTGACTAACGTTGCAGTTTAAGAAATTAGTCTCACAAACCATTCATTGTGAATTTCTTCCTCGATTAGTCGTATCCCATAATCCCAAGGTGTTATTCCTCTTTATGCTAGTGAAGATTACTTGCTGATGCCCATCACCTCTCGAATTAACACGTGACAGGATGTATTGTAACACATGGTACCAGCATCAAGTAATCATTCCTGTTCTGACCAATCATAAAAAGGATAAAGGACTCTACATTGCTATTTATCCAGTGAATAAAAATTTATCTATTTTCCAAGGGCCTTAGTGGGGATTGAACGCAAATTGTCCCCAGAAGAGGATTGAACTTGGTTCGTCGTTTCCACTGAATGTTACATTATTTTGTCCTTGTGTCTTATCTTCTAATGATCTACACATCCATATAGAGTTTTTGTAACCTTAATTGCCTCTGTGTAAACTGAGAATTTTTCTTCTTCTCCTGCAGGGATTTCAAAGACCCCCTGACGCTTGCTTCTGGTCGATTCTCCGGTCAGGAGAGAGATCGTTTAATAATAGTGTTTCTTTTTCCAAACACCTGCTGGTCCGTACACTTCAGAATGAGAACGCTGTGTTGCACTGTAAATCCGATGGCAATCCCAGTAGACACATAAAACCGAGACAAGAGAACCTAAAGATCTCATTAGATAAATATTTATACTTACGAGCAACTTCCTGCTAGAACACGTGTGCCTGGGGAGATGTTTTTCACGCCATGCTCTGTATGTCTATGTTATCGCAAACTTGATTGTCTGTCCATCCTACGAACATAATTGTGTAGAATATGCAACATCCTCGAACATAGAAGAGAACTGTGAGCTTGTAGTTAGGAAAATAAGACTGCAGTGCATCAGGTGGAATATGAAAAATGTCTTGTCGAAATAGAGTCAAGCTTTTGAATGGTGAAAATCTGTTTATATCTAGGAATATACTATTTTATCTCTCTTATATATATTTTTTCTCATATATATATATATATATATATATATATATATATATATATATATATATATATATATATAGGGTGACCCAAAGAACAGACTTTCTTTGAAAGTCAGGCCTGTTTTTTTTTTGTCACCTGTATATATATATATATATATATATATATATATATATATATATATATATATATATATATATATATATATATATATATAGGGTGACTCCCAAACAAACAGACCTGACTTTAAAATAGAGGCTGTTTTTATCACCCTATATATATATATATATATATATATATATATATATATATATATTTACATATATATATTACTTACACACACACACACATACACACACACACACACACACACACACACACACACATATATATATATATATATATATATATATATATATATATATATATAGGATGAGATGAGTAAATTGTCACCATTTTATATTATTATTTTCACGAATGCGCTTTGTATGTTTCTGGTTTTGTCAACTAAAATCAGTTGGGCACTGTCTACAAGGAAACCAGCACCCAATTCACTGCCAAAAAATTTAGAACTGACATGCTATACTGCTTGGCATTCACGCCGGAAGCTCCAATACGAAGACTCCAGAGTGTTTAGGTGTCAATCTGAGGAAAGTGTTGAGGATTCAAAAAGGCCGAGATGTGTCTAATGATGATTACAAACGTAATCCAAACCATGATTGACAAAGGTTCCAGAAATGTAAGTATTTTAGTTGTTTTTTATCTGGCAGATAGTGCATGAAGACATTCGCTATTTCTTATAGAAGTTGAGAAACGGACAACTTTTATCACAGATAAAAAGAAAGACCGCACTGCAAATCTTTTCAACAAACTCAAACATGCTCTCCACCCGAACATTTGTTTCTTTCTCAGATGAGAAAAAATTCAACCAAGATCAGATGGTGAAATCACAGAAAAATCATTAGCTTGCTCTGTTCTTACAAGATCTACCGATAGGAATGAAAACCAAATCGAGGTATTTGGTAAAGTCACGAGTGAATGTCTCCATTCATCTTCCGCCAAGATCACAGACTCAACACGGATGATTAAATCAAAATTAATACCATTATTTATTATATAACGATTATTATATATTATTCATATATATCATAAGTAGATATTATATATATTTTTTATCATCTATCAACAAACTACAACATTGGAACTTTGAGAGCAAAAGAATGCACAACTCTTTGAGGAGGGGCCTTATTTTTCAATCTCTTTAATCGATTCAGAATAAGATTCGAACGGATAGAAAGAGGCGTGTTTTTTATTCAGCAATCAAATTCTATTTACAAAAAAAAATCATAATGTATATGGTTATGGGAGTCTTTCTCCAAAACACTAGGAAGAGTTCGAGAACAGACAGGAACTACAACTTATTATATATATATATATATATATATATACTAGCAAATATATGCACCCTCCGGGTGCACGTATTTAAGTTTTGATATAATAAAATATCATATTAAATTAGAAAGGCTAATGAAACTGACTAAGAATGCAGATAAAAAGATCTGCAACAGAGGGGGTATAATCGAAAAATAGAACAACTTTGAAACTTACTATTCCATCATTTTCCATTACTCCCCTGTTTCATTGGTAAATTTAACTAATTTAACTATTTAGATAAAATAGGAAGTAAAGGATAATATTACAGTTATTTCTTCTTGTAAATAAATTTCTTTTAAGATTTATCCACGAGATTTTTGTTTATATTTCTTAAGATAAAATCAAACAATTAGAAATCAATAATACCAAGCACATATTCATTAAAATAAAATTTCAAATATCAATATGCAAATTAGCCTTCTCGTTCAAACTGTAAATCGCTATTTTGTTGTATATATAAATACAATTGCATGTTATTAGTACGTAGATATGGTCAACAGTATTAATAATGTAAAACAATTTTTATTAATAACTGAAGGTTTAAAAGAATGAAACCATGGAGAATTTGACGTAAATAATTAAGGGAATTGTGACTTGAGTAGTAATATAGTTTCGGTTACAGACAGAAAAACACACAATCTCCATATAATAATATATATATATATATATATATATATATATATATATAATATATATATATAGAGAGAGAGAGAGAGAGAGAGAGAGAGGGGAGAAGGAGAGAGAGAGAGATTCTATAAATATGGATAGATAGATATCCATTACATTTTGTAGTTACGAAGCACTTTTTCTTTTTTCCTTATGAAACTGTAAAATTTGTCCCGAACACCCTGTTTATATATAACAATTAGGATAGAGTAGATACAGAGTCAATGGGTTTTAGAGACTTTCCATTTCTCGCCAAGCAATCATCAGACCAAGTCGCATAGCCGAGAAACTGACAGTCACTAAACGCCATTGACTCTGTTTCTACGCTATCCTAACTTATCTTACTATCTCTCACTTATATTGAGCACCTTTTATTCATAAACTATATTATTAATATCACACACACACACACACACACACACACATACATATATATATATATATATATATATATATAATATATATATATATACGGACGCGTACACGCACATGAACACATGTCTGCATATATATATATATATATATATATATATATATATATATATATATATATAGAAGAGAGAGAGAGAGAGAGAGAGAGATAGATAGATAGATAGATAGATAGATAGATAGATGATGGAGGGATAGCCGGAGGGATAGATAGAGTGTTAAGTCTTCATGCATAGTCAGATAAAAAGATATGGATAAAGAAGCGAATCTCTATTTACCAAAAGTAGATAATTATCCAGTTACTTATGCCTTGTTCTAATTTCCTCGTTTTTGAAAATTTTATGAATAGGGTAGAAAAAGGGAGCAACTTATTTAGTCATTTATCGATCACTGTCCACTTTTCCAGCCACATAGGAAAATATCATTTATTCTTTTACTTCTATGTCTAGAAATTTCTAATTTGCAACGCAACGATATTGTCCCTGTAGTTTGTTGGAACATATAATCTCACCTAGGCACCGGTTAAAACTGTCAAGATGATATCCTTCTCGCGGTCAGTAAAGTTAAAATTGGTTAAAATTGGGTCAGTAGTAGGAAAATGAGTTATTGTTGTGTTGAAGAAGTTGCTACCTTTAGGTTAGGTCTACATTTGACTTCTATTTTTATTGTCACAGATCTCATTAGCTTTAAAAAACGTATAATTAAAGTGATACATGCATTATATATGCATTCTGTACGTCCTGGAGTTCTATGTCTTATCCGGCAGATAAATAGATCATTCAAAGACAATGTTATATTCAGTAATCTATCTATAACTGTATGTTCTGAAAGAGAGAGAGAAGAGAGAGAGAGAGAGAGAGAGAGGAGAGAGAGAGAGAGAGAGAGAGAGAGAGAGAGAGAGAGTCTGATTTCGGCTATTCCTATATTTTAAGGAAACTTTGTTACAGTCTGTGTCTGTAAGATCCTGGAGCACGTTAGGTGTTATTGCTTTGTCGTTCTCGTGTGGAAATAGTTTGCAAGGGTATTATTTTCACTTTCGATCATCTACTGTTGTAGGTTACTTTTATCGAGATTATCAGTAGGTTAGCTCCTCTAATTTAACCACCCTGTCTGTTGGGTTTAGAATAGGCTAACTGCCTTTTCTGCAACCATTTCAAAACAGGGTTTCATGGATTTAACACTATATTGCATCTGGTTATGATGTTCCAGTTTTGAAGATCTGGAGAGCGTGAAATGCTCTTTTGTAGCTATATTACTCCCAGGATCACTCAGTTATTGTCCTAACTATGGGTCAAAAATATGTTTTAAAATTATTATTATTATTATTATTTGATAGGAAAACTTGAAATCATATAGCAGTGTGAAAATCATTTGTACAAAGAATAATTAGTTGAGATTTTAATTGTTGACTATTATCATTAGTTACTTTAAACAATATAACGGCTTATTTACTTGAAAACAATATAACTGCTTGAAATGATTGAAATCCCGTAACTGCGTACAAATTATCAGCAGTAGATTGGAACACTTGAAGCAAAATATGTGTGAAAATATATGATTATCATTAAAAAGGAATATGTTCTTTAACTTAACGTTAAAAGAAGTTACTTGAAGCTGTAATTGTTTACAAACAATTATCACTAATTACATGAAAACATATAATTGCTTGAAAAGAATACTTACTTAGATAACCCAAAAAGTTTTGACATGGTGTAAAACCAACCAATAAAACAACCAATCAACCAACCAACCAACCAACCCACTAGCCTTGTACCTTCCACGCCTAAACCACAAAGCAGTGGAGCCTATTTTGGAATCTCAAACCTTACTTAAGAATCAAAAGTTGTCTTTTCTTAGACTGATTGCTCCGCCATGGACAGAGAATCGAATCTGCTCAATTATTTTTATCTAACCGGTTAGGAGACAAAGATTTCCAACCACATTTAGTCTGAAGTGAACACAATCAGGCTCTGCTGAAAATCTGACTTGCCGATTCATTTTCCGCGTGTATGACCATTACATCACCATCTACATATCATAAAATGTCATGTTATTAGAGAAATACAAAATATACAGAATATATTCGAAGTAGAAATATAATCTAGGTAGAAGGTATTAAATTGTAATATAAAATTTCTCGAAACCTATAGTATCACATAAATAAGTAAACTTCTACAATTTATTTTATTATTCAAGCTATTTTTATCCTAATGATCATTAATTTCTAACTTCTTTCTAATTTTTATTATAAAAACTATTCTTATTCTAAACCAGTGGTACAAGCAGATTATTATTCCATTGGATCATTTTAGAATCAAAACGAATATACTAAATTCTGAAAATCTGTAACAAAAAATTTAATTTCAGTACCTCTGTAAACGAAAATAAAGTTACACACACGCGCGTGCACATCATATATATATATATATATATATATATATATATATATATATATATATATATATATATATATAAGTGGTGTAATTATTTTTGGACAGCGATATCGTCATAATTTTGATTAAAGAGTGTCAAAGTTGTAGAGTCTGGTAATCAATAATAGTTTTCATTTTGATTGCACAATATTCCCGTTCAAATCGTAAAATCCTGGTGTATTTGGGTTAGAAGAAAATTATATTTCTTCATCGTTAATATTGTAATGAAGAATTAATAGCAAAAAATTGCTTTGCAGTTGTTTATTCAATCTCTAATTTTCCCAAAATAACGCTGTAAAATTTTGCACATCTCAAATATAACTATGGTTTGGAAATTATTAAAGCTGTGAATAGAAGTAATGCAAGCTTCGTATTTTTATTTATTTAGAAGAAACTTCACTTTAAAAATGTTAGGGATATACTTATTTATGGATTATACTATAATAGTTGATAAAGTCAAAGATATACTTGATAGATAAATATAATTATTGTCTAAAACGTATAAGTGCTACCGGCGTAAAAAATATGTTCATTTGAGTAATAAACTGAAAAGATCATTTAATTTCTTTTATTCGGTAAGGAGTAAGCGTATGATCGACCTGAAAGTAATGATAGAAGAGGATGATAGAAGACTATAAAGAGAAATGATTATGATGGAATATAGAAAGGGGAATGTAATCTGACACGAAATTTACTGCCTGAAATATTTCAGGTCTGGACAAGTAATCATTTATTTTAATTCGATACCGCCTTTGTTGAATTCCAATTGAAGCTATGATGATTTGTGAGAGAATTGTCTATTCTAGGCAATGTTTATAATACCAGCACCGAATAGCTCCATACTTTCTTCCTCAACCTCTAGTTTCACATGTCCCCAGACGCCAAAGAGTATAGCAACCAATTCTTCAGACCAATCATATTCAACACAGAAAATATGAACACAACGAGTAGGTCGTGTGGGATCAACTAAAAATGTTACCTAGGAGGTATAACCACTGAAATTAATTAAAAACCAAAGAAAATCTACTCAGGTTTGAGGGGAAACAAATGAACACAAATGACTCTTTAACATTACCACGTTTTCTTTAGTTATTTACATCAGAGCCTATCTATCTCATTCTATGGGTATCTATCTAAATTTGATGTATATATGTATTATATACTACCACCTATATCATTATGTTCGTATCACCATATCTGTCGGTCCTTTTTTACATCTCTCACTTTACCCACCTATCTCGCCCTCCCTCTCTCTATGTTCTCCTCTCTCTCTCTCTCTCTCTCTCTCTCTCTATATATATATATATATATATATATATATATATATATATATATATATATGATGTTATCAGCAATGATCCTTTAAAGACAACGAGGAGACATCGTTACTTAAATATATTGTATTGTTTCATGTCATGAATCAATCAAGTCTTGTAATAATTTTGTACTGCTTTATAAAATGTATGTAATAATCACAAAAAGCAAAAAAAAAAAAAAAGAAAAAAAAAGAAAGAAAAATAGTTAATCAAAACATCGTTATAAAATGTCATATCATCAAGATTAATCTTGTATTAGTAATGGAAGAGACGCTTCTTTTTCGTCTGACCGGTCACGCACGACAAAGAACGATTTCCCTCGGCTGTAATGAGTTTTGCTCTGTTGAACCAACAACCAACCAGCGACATTAAAATGACAATGAAAACTTTCGACAATTTCGCTTTCGTGGAGTTTGCTATTCCTACTCTTTTTTGTTCGTTGTTTACATTTCCTTCCATTTTCTTTTCTTCTTTTTTTTATAGACATTTTAGTGATTGCTTCTTGTTTTAAATTTCATACCTTTATTTCATTTTTTTATTTTATACATAGGTTGTTTGTTTTTACAATTTCTCTTCTCTCTCTCCACACACACACACACACACACACACACACAAACAAACAAACACACAACACACACACACACACACACACACACACACATACATATATATATATATATATTAGTATATTTTATCTATCTATCTATCTATCTATCTATCCGTTCATTCCACCATTCTTTCCTTTCTTTGATTCATGGATAGTTTAATTCAGCAATCTATATATCAATCTATTTTTCTATCCAAGCTCATTATTTCTTTTACTTATTTTTTTTCTTATTTAGTAAATCTGAACCACTCTCCTTTTTTCATTGTTTTTTCTTATAATTTTTCTTTTCTTTTTTCCATCATTGAGTTCTTAATCTATCTATCTATTTATGTATATATCTATTTATTTTTAATTCCTTTTCTTTATAAGATTTATTCTTTGCTTCCTTTATTCTGTTGCTGTCAATTTGATTATATCGCAAGCTGTTGAGTGTTTGTTAATACATTCCTTGAAGGCGATTTGAAATTCGTCCAGTCTGACTTAAATAGTACAACACAACTAATGTTATTCACCATAAACGACCTTGCACTTTAAAGGATCAGACAATCGAAACACGACAAACGGATAATTTTCCAACAGTAAAGAACGTTCTATGAATTCTGATTAGTTCATCTCTATTTCTATTCGAGAAAAAATAGATTCGATCTCGGATATTTGAAAAAGTTTTCTTCATTTTCTATTCGTATCGATTTTGATCAGCTATTTTTAGTTTTTTCTTTTGTTAGAACTTTTTTTATTTCCTTCTTTTTTCTTTCTTCCTTTGATTTTTTCTTTTTAATTTCCTTTCTTTTACTCTTAATGTTTAGATTTATTTTGTTTCCTCTTATTTTCTTTGTTTCCTTCATTTTCTTATTTATTTGTGTCTTTCATTTTTTTAATTTGTTTTTTTCTTTATTTTTAGCTATTATTTCTTTCTTTGTTTCTTTTTGTCTTTGTTTTTCTTTTAATTGTTTTTCCTTCTCATTCCTTTTCCTTCATGCCTTTCTAATTTCATTCCAACTTTCTAAAGAAAGACATGATGTGAAAATTAGCAAATCAATCTTCAGTATAGGGCAGTCGTGGTGTCTTCAACATAGTTATTGACAATTTTATTATTGTCGGGTATGCATTTCCCAATTGGACAAATGAAATCTTAAATAATGAATTCGATTTGTTAATCTGTTAATTTTTGTAGAGTTTTATTATGGCTGATGATTAGATGGACATATTTTAATTTTTTATAATGGTATATTAGTTTGCTATTCTTAGTATTGGTTATCACTTGGATCTTTATTGTTTATTTTCATTAGAAACGATCTAATCAGCCTGTCGATAATATAATTAAGAAAGGTGTTCACTATGAAATTAAGGTGAAGACATTTTTTTAAAATGTTATATCTCTGGACATTCACTGTTGTAATATATATATTTCGCTGTTGTGGCATATATTTTGATTGTTTGTTTTGTTTAAATATAATGACATGGCGAATATATTGTGATTGGATTTGAATACGTTTGGTAATGAAAAACCTCCAGTTGTAGTAATGAAAATACACTTCTCACACAATATCAATTCTATTGCACAAAACAATCTCTTTGATATAAGAAATTCCTAGAACACATTTGGAAAATTCCTAAAAGATTAACTAAAAGCGATAGGAACAAGCAATGTTTCCGGCTAGTCCTTCATACGCTCTGTTCCAGGAATATTTCGTAAGAAAAGCTAAATTGAAAACTTACGATATATATATATATATATATATATATATATATATATATATATATATATATATAGTGGACTCTCCTATCGTGAACGATAGATGAGGGTCAGCAGTGAGTGATTTCTTTCCTCCCATTTTGTGCATGCTATCAAGAAGACATTTTGTGTTTCCTTTAGTTTAATAGCAACCCAGCCTTGCTGCGAGCTATGAAGCCACACTGACAGATGGAATTTCCTAAAGCGGGTGTCAAATGATCTCAGTGTTTCAATATATTTTCCTCAAAGCTCTTTAATTTAGCAAATCATGTCTTACGCCATTTATTCCGGTTTGATGCTAGATTTTCCCAAGCACTCTTAGTAAATATTGAGGCGTTTCAAATTGTCCTTCAATTTGTCTTTATAGCGTAAGAGTGGACGTCCAATAGAATACTTAGCATTTGGTACTTGTCCGTATATCTTCTTTGGAAGTTCTTGTTCATTCTTACAACGTGACCTACCCACCTGAACTGAACTTTTGCTAGTAAGGTTTCAATGCCAGCAATATTACATTTCTTTAATATTGTGCTATTTTTTACTCTATTATCCCATTTTATACCGCAAATGGCACGAAGACAACGCATGTGAAAGGCGTCAAGTTGGTTTATGTGCACCAAGTTTCAGCACCATACAGTAGAGTAGAAAGCACGACTGCTCTGTAGATGTTAATTTTTATTTTAAGAGATACATCTTTGGTATTCCATAATCGATGTTTCAGGTTGCCGAATGCAGGGTTTGCTTTACCAATTCTGGATGGATTTCTTTGTCTATTTTTCCATCAGACGTGACTGTTGATCCAAGATATTTAAACGTGTCAACAATCTTTAGTGCTTTTCCATCAATGAAGACAGATGGATTTACAAGACGTGGATTGCATGCTGCGAGCTGGTGTAGTAGTTCAGCTTTCTTTGTACTGATAGTAAGTCCAAATGCTTTTGATGTCTCAGAGAATTTATCAATAATGGTCTGGATGTCATCTAGGCTGTGTGCTAATAGAGCGGCATCTTCTACAAGGAAAAGATCCGTACTAGCTGGAAGGACATTTTTGACCTAGCTTTAAAACGTTGTTGGTTGAATAGGCCACCACTTGTTCTGAATTCAACATTTATTCCTTCGCTTAGATCTGAGAATGCTTTCTCAAGCATAACAGAAAAAATCAAGCAAATAAAAGTAGAGCAAGAACACAGCCTTGCATAATACCGTTTGAGACAGAAAAGTACTGGATTGCACTACCTGATCTCACAGAAGCCCTCATTCCTTCATGCATAGAGACGATGATGTGAACATTTTTATCTGGGACTCCTAATTTCGACAATACTTTCCAGAGTGCAGCCCGAGACACAGTGTCAAAAGCTTTTGTGAAATCCACGAAAACTATAAATATGTCTTTGTTTTGCTCTCGGGCCCTCTCCTGAGCCTGTCAAAGACAGGAAATCATATCTACTCTACTTGAGCGAAAACTACACTGAGATTCCGGTAGTGCATCCTGGGACAAAGCCTGTTAAGGATTTTGCCAGCAACCGAGAGAAGAGATATTCCTCTGTGGTTGTCACAGTCGTACTTGCTTCCTTTGTTCTTGTACAAATGGACAATTGATGCTTCATTAAACTGTTGTGGGACTTCACTCCTGTCCCACACAAGGTTGAGGAATTAGCAGAGCCTGTGTGTCAAAGGATTAGTTCCATATTTATACAATTCAGCTGAAATTCCATCTTTGCCGGGTGTTTTCCATTTGAAAGATGATTGATAGCTTTCTTCACCTCAGGTATTGATGTGTTAGCAGAGAGGGATTGTACAACAGGTCTCTGGGGGAGATTGTCTATTACATGAGTGTCGAAAGAAGATTTCTGATTCAGGACTGTAGAGAAATGAAATGAGATTTGAAAATATCAATATTGCCAGTCAAAAGAGTGTTATCCACTGACATAATTGGTGATAGACCATTGGAAATTGGACCAAAAATACCCTTTAGATTTTGATAGAATGATTTAAGATCATGCTTGCCAGCAGCCTCCTGCAAAGCATTTGCCTTTGATGTCCACCAACTCTCCTTCATCTTCATCAATTTGCTTGTGATTTTCCTTTGGTTGATTTAAATGCATCTTTCTTTGTTTGACATTTCTTCATCGTTCATCCAGACTTGGTGACATTTATACATGTTTCCGAAGAGAGATTGTATTTCAGGATAATGGAAACAAACCAATCTTGATGTTTCCGATGAGCATACCCAAGTGTTTCTTTTGCCGAGCTATAGAGAATATCCCGCAGACCCGACCATGCAGCTTCAGCTTCATCCTCGATGTCAAATGATATGAGCTTGGAGTCAGATATTGTTTGGAAAGAGCCCAAGATTAACTCTGTTGTTTCGAACAAAACCTTACATGCATGCCAGTGCAAGCATAAACAATCTTGTGATCTGACCAACATTGCCTAATAGCTAGTGATCGAGTCAGCTTTATGTCACAACAATCACGACCACGAACTTTAATGTAGTCGATGAGATGGTCATGGGCTGATCTAGGATGTCGCCAGGTGGTTTTGAAACTGTTCAGTTGCTGGAAAATCGTGTTGGTAATCACAAGACTGAATTCACAACAAAGAGACAGCAATAACAGACCATTAGAGTTTACATTTCCTACGCCATGTTTACCAATTACTCTTCCCCAAGTCAGTGTGTCACATCCAACACGAGCATTGAAGTCACCCATGGCATAGAGTTTATCACGAAATGTTATACGTCTCAGGAGAACACGTAGGTTACTATAAAAGGATTCCTTTACCTCCTCAGTGGAGTCCACTGTAGGCCCATAACAACTCAGCAAGGTCGCATATTTATTCCTACCGATAGGTAAACGAAATGTCAGAAATACCAACTGGAAGCAATTCCAGTTGTAAAATAATATCATTTATGATAGCACACCTGACACCGGACTCTCTCTTCGCAGTTTCAGGGAGACACACCCAAAAGAAGGTGTAATCACCATCCATTTCTTTCAGTTCCCTTTGTCTGGAAGCCTGGTTTCTGATAGAGATGCAATACTAATGTTGTTTTGTTTAAGAACCCGTGCAATAAGCACAGATCTACGTTCAGGGTTTTTCTTGTGGTCTTGAAGTGTCCTTACGTTCCAAGATGCTATGAACATGTTTGTTTCGTTAATTTTAGATTTTCTGAGGGCAGCAGGGCCATGTTCGAACATGCAATTTTTGGGTGGCCTTTTATTGACTGTTCCTCATGAGGGGAAAGCAGTGCCATTCCTAAATAGGGATGTTTTGTTATGATAGGAGGACAAGAAGTGTAGTAATGTCCGATTTTGTAATACAGAGCAGTCATCTACCACTCACCAACCATTTGTGAAGTTCAAGCTAGAGACTTCCAGCGACATCATCCGCCTGTTCCAGTCGCTATCTCTTCCTTGTCATGGGATTTCGGAAAAGAAAAAAATATCTCACATGAGCAGTGTTTTTAGTCACTCAGTTGCTGACCAACCTACACTAGGATTTGTTTAGAGTGGTCTGTTGCTTGTGCTATGCAAAGCACACTCTCTCCATCAATACAACATAGCCCATACAGGTGCACCGTGTGACATCAGGTATATGGCTAATTACCATATACCTAGTGGGTTTTGGAATTTTCCATTTCAGATTATTTATAAATATATGTATTTTTGAACGCTGACTAGCCGAGGTAATTGAATCGAAGTCTAATATATATATATATATATATATATATATATTATATATATAATATATATATATATATATATATATATATGTAGACTATTATTATTATTATTATTATTATTATTATTATTATTATTGCTACTAAGTCGTGCTATTAATATTTTAAATCGTTTAAATTAACGCTGAACAGCAAGAAAATCGGACGTGCTTTTTTCGTCGCTCCAGGAATTAGCGATAAATTTATTGTTTTTAAAACAGTGAAAGGAAGTGAAAATTATTATTTTTATCATTTTTCATTTATTTACTTATTAGTTGAATTACGTCAATTAATACACAATTATCTACATTTAACTCTTTCTATTTTCATTGTTTATATTTACTGCTGCTAACTTATTGCGTTATTCGGTAACGTCACATTTCACAATATAAGTTTAAAAATCTCTTATATTTTCCAACAGATCTTGAAACATAAAAAATGAGCTGTACTTTTTTATTGTATTGTATTTATTCATTTATCTATTTGATTTAAGTTTCTGTAATTTTATATATATTCTGAAATATCTGGAATTCTATTTTTCTTTTAAAATTACACAACGATAACAGAATACGTATTTATAATACATTTAATTATTTAACAGTATTACAAAGCTTAATAAGATAAACATGTATGTATTTATCTTGATATTTCTTTTACTTTTATTCACTCATTAATGTTTTAAATTCATTGCTTGTTTTACAAATTTATGAACGATTTATAAAATCTTTTTTCGAAGTTGCGTAAATATGTACTTAGCTGGATATTTATTTATTCATATTTTACGTTTGAATTTAATTATATTATTTGCGTCTTGAATTTTTAACGTTATTTTTTTACCGTTCACTAAAGCTGTTTAGAAAGAAGAAATATGTTTATTTTCACACATAACACACACACACACACACACACACACAACATATGATAGATGTGTGGAGGATGATCATTAATTAGAACTGGGCCTATTCTCGTGGTGACCACCTCTGCTATTTCATATGTTTACTTTATATATATATATATATATATATATATATATATATATATATATATATATATATATATATATATATATATGCGTGTGTATATGTGTGTTTGGGAAGCTTTCCTTAATTTAAACATGTTTGGTTAAATAATATAGACATTTTGGTCTACATAATCCATTCAAGTTTTCGAATATATTTTATAATGTTAGGCCAAAATTGGCTAATACATTCACCATTACTTATAACCGATCAATTTTGGTCTTATCTTGGATCATCTTTATAGGATTGTATACAATACGGACAATACAACGCTACTGGAGTTCTATTTATAGTTGTATGATTTAATATTTAGTGGTGTTTGGGTTTTGAAATATAAATACCAATTGCTAAATTTATACTATTACATTAGCACTGAATTCAAAATTAATTCTATTAATGTTGGGATTTTTACTTCTAATGTGTAGGGCTTTAAGAATCTGTAATTGCTGTTTTTTATTTTGATGTTCTGATATTATGTTATCAATAAGAAATTTGCGAAATTTGTATATAGGACAGCAATATTTTTAGATGTTGGATTATTGAGTTAGTATCAGAAAAATACATAGTAAGATATCTTTATAGGTTGTTGTGGTTAGACATACGTATATATTTTGTTTTGAGAAACACAATCTCTTAAAGACATTTAAAGATATATGACGTTTGTTTTTGCTAAACGAGTCGAGGGGAAGGAATTATTGTTAATAACAAGGATAGAGGTTTTATATTTATTGTAGTATATGATAAGTTTTATCTTTTTTAGGATCAGTAGGGAGTATATTTCTTTGTATCAAAGATTTTATCTGATATTATTTTCATCTATTCTATAATTGTTGTACATCTGGTTGTGGTTAAGGAGTTTTATAAATGTGTGTTTATTAGGAAGTTTGTTGCAGTATTTTGTTGGTTAACATTTTTTAATGGCATGTTTAATTTGTTCACCAACAAGTAAGTAAAGTAGGCGGAGTGGCCTATTATCCGTATCAGACAGCTAGGAGTATATCCCCTTTCCCCTTAGGCTAGAATAAGGAGATTGTTTTTGTGTCTGAGGTGGAGCGACACACCTATCATCAACGCTCCATTTTACCGCACAGATCCAAGCCATGCTAATACTCGTGCGCTGAGTTAGCGTTGGCTGGTATCGAACCCAGAACCTTGTGGTTCCAAGGTGGATGCTCGACCAACTGAGCTAAACCATCCCCAAAGATGGTCCAAGATAGGATCGAAAGTATAAGTAATGATGAATTTATTAGCCAATTTCAACCCTAAATTATAACATGTATTTGAAAACCTAAAAGGATTACAACCAGAATATGTAGACAAAACATTCAATATTATTCAACCACACACACACACACACACACACACATATATATATATATGTGTGTGTGTGTGTGTGTGTGTGTGTGTATGCGTATAGCAATAAGTCTATTTCTTAATAACGAAAAATACTCATACAGCAATTTTTTCAACATAATTTTTCCTTATTATCCACTTAACCCAAGATGTAACACACATTTAATATCTGATTAGTGTGTTTTTTCCAATTTCTTATGCTGTAAGAGAATATAAAATGACCCTTATTTCCTTAAAATTTTGCTTTTATGCACTTCATAATGTAATTTAGAAAGTAGCCCATTTTATATGAGAAAAGAGACTGGTTTTCATTTACATAATAAAACGACATATCAATAAAAGATTATACAAAAATGAACGTTTTTTTTGCGTTGTGTAATTTTTCGATATTTGCGACTGTAATGTGAATCACTTCACATCAGGCACTCTAAAAACAAATGTGTTTATTTAAAAATTTCCTAATGCATGTTAAAAAAGAAAAGTTTAAAAAGAAAAATTAGTCTTTTTCATTTACTTTGGGCATAAGAGATTTGAAAAATATTACTTTTTATACAGGAGCAAGAACAAGTAAAAAATTATGTATTGTTATTGATACAACATCACAGATATATAATCTCCTTACTCGGAACATTTTTCATATGACTTATAGGATTCAATAAAAGCTCTAATAAACATTATCTGTTTCTCTGGATGTTGTTAGTTCAATCCCAGGCAGTGAAAATATATATAAATTCAGAATTCAGAATGGATCATAAGAAAATAAATTGAGGATTACGATATCTGAAGTTTCCTAGGAAGGACACTGGACCTGACAAGTAAATAATTGAGTAAAGAAATATACACTGGTTAAATAGAAATGCAGATCATAATTATAAAGACGGATTGATAGTTACGAGGCTTTAAATTCCCTTGGAAAAAGAGCGGACGTGACGGCTGAAGAAAGAGAACATAAATATATACCGGCTCATTGGAGAATCCGATTGGCATTATATACAATAGTTGAGGGTTATGTGTTCTGAACTTGCTTACGAAGAAGAACATTTTCTGTAAGAGTCAAAGCCTCATATCCTTCCAAATAAATTTTGATTAACATTCTCTGAAGGTTATAGAGTGCAACGGGCAACTAGCTTCTTCTTCTTCTTCTTCTTCTTCTTCTTCTTCTTCTTCTTCTTCTTCTTCTTCTTCTTCTTCTTCTTCTTCTTCTTCTTCTTCTTCTTCTATTTTGGGTGATAAAAGCGAATCCAACCATTAGAGCATTATTGAGGAAATGTTTCGATTTGACACCGTTTTTTGTAAAATTTGAGACAAAAGCCAAAGCAAGAGTAACAGGAATTAATAAAAAGGCTTACCTAAAATTGTAAACATATTTCTTCCATCTTTTAATGTAATGATTTGTTGATTAACACTGTCATCTTAATATAAAAAATGTCCAATGGTACTCACCTGAAAGAAGAAAAAATTAAAAGTTATTCATTTATAAATAATGTAAAGTATTTACAGTATATAAGACATAAAATAGAAATTATTAGAATATGACAGTCAGATGCTTGGTATAGGATACGGATGACAAGGTTTGCACTAGAGTGCAGAATTTTCTGTCGTTATTGTTTCTTCCTCAAAACACTGTTGTGAAACTATTGTCTTATCAATCAAAAATTTATGAACAACTTTTTTAGAACACCTGTAAAATTGCAACTATTCTCTTTTTCAATCAGAATGTTAAAGAATAAATGAAAAAAGGTATGAAGTAAAAGAAATCTTTTAAAATCAGTAGATCTCAAAATATACACAAAGTAAAGCGGTGTAAACTATTTCTTAGACCAGGGATGGGGAACCAACAGCCTTAAGGCCTCATGCAAACTCTATAAATCTCAAGTATGGCCTTCTACGGCCTTGTTGAAAAACAAATGAAAAATTCACACATCAACTTGATAACCTGATATTCCAATGGTTTCTCAGAAATAGCAACCCATAATAAATCATATAAAATTAGTATTTTCCATTTCTATTATGTAGTTTATATTAATGAAATACGATATATATCATTAACTAATATTTTAGCTTTTTTGAAAATATACTAAAATTGGTGGACAATAAATATCCACGTGGCTTTTAAACATTGGAAAAGAAATGTTTTTTGAATTTGACATTAAACACCTGGCTACATATACATTTGATAGGGTACGTTGAAATAGTACATACTGCTTCTGCTGTTAGATGGAACCAACATAGCATCTTATTTCATTTATTAGAGTAATAGGCTCAAACCGGTAAGTGAATCAGAGCAGTAAGATGAAGTGAACATCTGAGACAGATATGCTCTTCAATTCACATTGAAAAAAAGCCTCATCATCTGTTTAATGAAAGAATTATAGCCTCACGTTTTATTCCTTGGTGTTAGCGAAAATTATTTTAAACTCATATATTTCCAACTATTCTGTATGACTAATCCTTAAATCAAAATAACATCAATAAAAAGATAACAATACACGTATAAAACCAAATGTCTATCTCGCTCTCTCTTTATCTCTCTCTCACTCTCTTCCTCTCTCTGTTTCTCTCTCACTCTCTTTCTCTTTCTCTTTCTCTCTCTCTCTCTCTCTCTCTCTCTATATATATATATATATATATATATATATATATATATATATATATATAGGAAGTTTGGTATGTACATGTCGACGTATAATTACAAAACGGGAGGTCACTCAGTGTATTATGCATACACCTTGATAACCTTTTAACTAAGAAACACGCCAAATATGGTTATTGATTTCTCCTAATTAAGGGATATAATCAATTAATTACGCCAAAATAACCCTATTTGCGAAACTGCCCGTATAACAGCTCCTGCTGATAATAAAATATTGTTCGCTGCCTGTTTTAACGAAAAACCAAATTCTTTTTTCTCGCCTATTTACAGTTTAATCTTTAAAATATCTATATGGTTAGAAAGAAAGGAAAATAATCTTTCTAAATGTGTAATTAGTATGTGTTTTCATAAATTGAATTATTTTTTACAGCGAATTAAATAACAAATCAAATGAAAACATTTAACGATAACTCAACTTTTTATTAATACTTTCATTTTTAGAATAATCAATATAACTAAAATATTTTTGTAAGAAACTATTCATGCAATAAACATTTATCTATTCACAGAGATTTCATGTGTGAGCACTATGTTTTTATCTAAAAATTAAAATTCAAATAAATACGAGATGTTACACTGGATGGAAGTTTATCATTAGTCGTGATGTCGATGTTCGAACGTTTCGGTTTATATAGAAACCATCTTCAGAACGATATAAAAAAAAGATTTTTCTTGTCAAAACGATGCCGTATGTTTTGAAAACAATCAAAAATCCCAAAACATCAATCATATTTTTAACAAAAAAATCATTTTTCCTTTACTTTTTTCAAATTGTCCTGAAGAAGGTTTCTATATAAACTGAAACGAATGAACATCAACATCACGACTAATGATAAACTTCCTTCCAGTGTAAAATCTCGTTTTTGTCTGCATCATATATATATATATATATATATATATATATATATATATATATATGTGTGTGTGTGTGTGTGTGTGTGTATGCTTGAAATTTAACGCTAAAACGTTTTGATTCTAATAGAGATTGGTTTATTATTTTAGGTGTATTGCTCTGATAACAAATCTTGCTTAGATGAGATGTTTATGCTGGATTAAAGTTATATATATATATATATATATATATATATATATATATATATATATATATATATATATATATATATATATATATGCGAATATGTAATTGTAATCCATCAAAAACAGCTCATCCAAGAGAGATTCAGAAACTGTGAAGATATACATATGTGTTTAAAAGTTCATATGTACAAAATTTGGCTGAGTACAGAATAAAGATAGATGTTAAAAATGAAAAAAAAAGTTCTACGCTATTCTCCAAAGTAGAGACGGCCTAGTCTGAAAACAAACACTCGAACGTCGGGTTTTTATGTTTTATATTTTAATATAAATCATTGGCACCGATTAGAAATATGTTACTTTTTTGACAGCGGTCTGTTCATGAAAAATCTATAACGTGATGCAGTAAACCTATTAATATGCAAGTATACACCCATATATTCACCTTCTAATAGACTATGTGCTAATGAGTATGAGTGATCGATAGCTTGTATATAAACACGCACCCAACCACATAAACCGGTTTATTTTTATACTTTTGTGTACGTGTCTGCATATATAATAACCAATTTATATAATGACCTATATATATATATATATATATATATATATATATATATATATATATGTGTATATACATGTATATATAAATGTATATATATGTATATATATATATACAAACTCAAATGTGCAACTTTTTTGCATAACTGGCAAATATACAATGTTCACGTGGGAGAAAGATCTATATATGTATGTATGAAATAAATGCCTTTAATCTGTCGATTGAACAGACTGCCATCTAGTCTAACATTAATTCATCTATTTTCAATAATCGATTTTCTGTTGTATGGATTATATGTTTTTACATTTCTTTTAGGGTTTGGTAGATATCTAAAGCTAAACTCCAGACACACACACACACACACAAACATACAAACACATACATATATATACACACACACACACACACACACACATATATATATATATATATATATATATATATATATATATATGTATATATATACACACTGAAAGATGGAAAACTATAGATGGACCAATCATTCCTTATTAGTATCTCTCTCTCTCTCTCTCTCTCTCTCTATATATATATATATATATATATATATATATATATATATACAGTGTTGTCACGTGCAATTTAATCAGATACAATATATATATATATATATATATATATATATATATATATATATATATATATAGTGTTAGTGATGAGAAGGTCATTATTTTCTTTTAGCTGTGTGTATTTTGCTTTTATTAGAAGTAAAACGAATGTAGAAATAGTCATTTGGTAAAGCTTTTTACCTGTGTTCAAACACAGATCACTGGCGTAAATACCTGCCTTGAAAATCAGAATATAAGGTGTAGCGCCCTAGAAATACGTATGATGTTTACCGTTACACGACAATTGAAATGACACGGATGTTACTGTGAAAGGATACCTCGAACGTGGTCACCACTTCTCGAGCCTACGCAACCCAATTATGAATCCTGGCCCAACACACACACACACGCGCGTGCGACCACACTCGCACAGACACACGCACACACACACACACAGACTCACACACGCACACATATATATATGTTAGAGCGGATATATATATATATATATATATATATATATATATATATATATATATATATATATCTCATATATATATATAAACACGCATGATATAAGAATTAAAATTTGCCATTTATCTACATTTCAAGTTCTAAAATATTGAACATTCAGAGTTGATACTTTTTCATCACATCTCGCATTTTTTTCTATTCTAATTTGCTTTCTAATTAAGTTTCAATTTTAATAACCTTTTTTTGAATTTCTTGTATCAGATTTGCATGGAAAAATGCGTTGTTTTGCTCTGAATGTTGGTTATTTCAAACATTGTGCACTTTATATAAATTTTCTGCAATTGAGGATTGCGAATGTTGTATCATAAGCAAAACAAAACAGCGGGGTTCATCTAAGAACATGACGCTCGCCATTTTTATGAGTCTTATCTCAGGTTTTGTTTTTGATCTGGATGTTATAAAACCACCATCTGTTGTTCAATTTATGAAAATGTAAATTTTCCGCATGATTTAAGTGAAACTGTATATATATATTATATCGATATTATGCTTTTATAAATGTGTTACATGTAAATATATGGAAGCATGTAATCATATTTCTTCCTATCTTTCTGTTGTGTGTATCCGAGTTTTGTTTTTCTAGTCAGTTCTATTGCCTTCTTTGTCTTCTTCCTCTATCGTTGATTCCAACTTTTGTACCAGTACTTTTCGTTTTTGTTGCACTAAATATCTATGTATCAAGATGCATTTTTATGAACGTCGATCCAACGATCTGAATCCCCATTTGTATTGAAAAAGAATCCAACATGTTTTATTAGAAATGATGCAATTATTAATCATATTCGCTTAAAGTCGCATTTTGGTGGCCATTAATCTCGATGTCAGTCACATCATATTTTTATATTTAATATTTAATTGAAAATTAAATTGGTGGAAGTACACTAAAATTAGCACTTAATAGATTTATACGTTGAATAATGATTTTGAACGGGGTGTGCACAAATAAACTCTGAGGCTATCATTATTAAACGGCAAATTGGATTGTATCTTCCCTAATCCTTTGATTTAGATATTTTAAAAACAATTGGCCGAACAAAACTACCGGTATGATGTGCCAATTATGCTGAATATGGTGCCTTACAAATCTCATTAATTTTTAATGTACGAACATTTACTTATTCCTTGAGAAAAGTAAAATTAAAAGAAAGAGAAAGATGTAGAAGTTTCAATTAGAATGCTTATAAAAGAACTGAATCAGAAGCCAAAAGTAAAATAATTTTTTTTTTCAGATCATATATTAAGTCATAGCTTAAATAACAGTCAATGCCAAAAGAATGGCAATGAAAACCTTCTGGACGCGTTCCTAAGGACCCCATTCTTTGAACCAATCTGGCTGAGTAGAAAGGCTGTTCGATGTCTTAAACAATGTACATTTCAAAGTTGACCTATTGCACTTGTGGGTCAAAATTCTTTTAATCCATCAGTTTTATTTGTTTTGACAGCCACAAATCTTTTCCAGATGAGTCGGCTAGAGACAGCTGGCCAACAGTAGGCGTGTACTTACAACCAAATATAATAATATCTATTGTCCATAGAGAGATATACGTTTATTGAAATAATCTCAAACATACTCCTTGTGATTTTAAACATCGGCTGTAACTGGTGATTTATGGGAATTTCAAAGATATGACGCGTAGAGAATCGTGATGATACGAAGGAAAAATCGAGAAAGCAACTAAATAAAATATATACGGATTACATTTTCGAAGGTTTACACTTTTTAAAAATAAAATAGTAAATATTTTTGTGAAATGGATTGGCAGGACTGAAATCAGTTTAAACATTTACTTTAGACAAAAACAAATCTTCCTTTTGAAAGCAATTTGATTTTTGCTGAGAAAGGAATCCAAGAAGTTGTAAAAATGTCGATGCAAACGAAATTATAGAACTCCATTGGCGGCTGAGTATTCTGAAACGAAATGTCCTTAAATGGCCGAAGAATTATTCCACGATCTCATTCTTATTTTGTGTTCGTTAAAAATCATCTGCTTTTCTTTAAATATTTCTTTTTAAATAACCTTTTTCAATTATGTTTGACAAAGAGACGATGGATTTTTTTCATTTTTGATAATTATTTTTTTATTTCAACAAAAATTATATAATGCTTTCTTTTACAATCGATTTCAATACAGCCTCAATTCGTCAGAGCGGTCGCCGGCGTCTCCTAAGAATATAATAGACAATGCCAATGGCTACGTTTCATAGGCTGATATACAAAACTAAGAATACTACAAATACTTTATATAAAGTTGCTTACTTTTAAAATTAAAATGCCATAGTTTGATTATTTTGATTTCTTAAAATAAACTTCAAGTCTCTATCCATATTTTTGCAGATGATAACCAAGCAATCAATAGGTTCAGTTATTTGATTGTATCAAAAGTATTTTCACTTTTTAAAATTTTTTTCTTAAAGCCAAATTCGTATGCCCATCTATATAATATTTACTAGGTCGGTCAATTAAGTCATGAGACTGCTTGTATAAAAAAAGATCAATTTAATTAAAAATCAACTTCATCACCTACAGTTCAATTGTGAAGCTACACATTAACTAAGAGGTTGTTCCTACACTTGGAGTCAGGGAATTCAGTAATTTTGTTACGACCTGTTGCATAGTATCGAGAGTTCTCAAGACTAGAGATGGGTTATGGTCTTTTTGAGACAGAAATAGTATAATGTTCCACTAGAATGAAACAAAATCTCAGTATTTTTTGTTTACAAGAAAAGCAACTGAAACAAAATATTTTTTGGGGTGCACTTATTTACTGGCAACACACTATCTACACATATATTTTCTTTAAATATAATTTAAATCAGAGACATTGATGAGCTGTTAACTTACGTTCAAGTCTGAACGTTGACAGCATCGTTGGCCGCCAGATAACCGTTGATTAACCAGTTTAGTATTTAATGAGTGACCACTTATTAACAGCAGGTCATGTAAGCAAGTTGTCTTCCAGAATAAACATAGATTAGCAAATAACAACACAAATGATTAGTTAAAATATTCTTAATTGCGAACAATTTTCATACATTCATCAATCGCTTCATCTATGAAATTACCCAGCGTTTTACGTGTCTCGCTGGATATTTTCCACGTTTATTAAAATCATTCTACCATGAAAGAAGGAAATTAAATTACTATCATCTTTCTTTGCGCTACACAAAAACACTGGTATGGGTATTTCACGAGAAAATTTGTTGATAGAACATTATTATTAATTATTTTGACAAATGAGGACTCATTGGCGCGGAGAATGTGTACACCCTCTGACGATGGATTCTGGTCTCTCTTAAATCCAAAGCCGCAAAATAAGAAATAAAACACAACTGACAGGATGAAGAAGTGTTTAAGAGGCGAAGCAGTGTGATGTAATTCTTGATGCCTTGTGGAATTCTGAGTTATTATTAATAGGATTGCGTTTAACTCACATCCTCATATTAAAAATGACGACCCGAATTGCAATAAAAAAACATCATGTATTTAAAGATGAAAGGAAATCATAGTTCAAATGATCAATGATAAAGATTAAAAATCATCCCTCTAAAAATAAGAATAAATAAGTTCTTAATTAAATGTTGATTTCTATTCATTCTCAAACATGACACAAAGTAGTTAATATTGCCGTGTTGTGAAAAGGTGACGTTGGCGCTTCTCCATTTTAGTGAAATAGAGGTGTTATTTTGACGAGAGGATCCCCTTTAAAAAGGTGTATGCTTTGCATATTAGGAGCCCGAATTAATGATAAACCTATTTACATAATGAATAACGGGTCCTTTTTGTTTTATTTTCTTGTTCCTTTGTCTACCTGTAACCAACAACTGTTGCCCCGGATGTGCAGGTTTGATCGACATGTCAGTTTGGTTGTGAGAGGTAGGTCTGGAAGGTTAAGATTATTGACGTCCCTAAAGAGGACGCAACAAGACCTCTTGACGCTTTGAAACATAATCACCTGGAAGACAGTGAAGAAACAGTCCTGTTTCTGCACCGCTCTAAAGTTTGAACTAAGATTAGGTTCCAATATATTTTATTCAGGGCGAAGTCTTGAAGGAACTGGCCAAGCAAATATAACTATTTCATGATAAGTACTCTCACTGGATCATACATTTCTCTAATATCTCGTAAAAGGAGAGTTATATAAACATTTATCAGAGCTTCTGCTCCTCACCCTTAATAACACAATCACCGGGAATACTAGGTACCTGATAGTTTAGTGTTCGGCTAAATCTACGCTCTGCTTAGTTTTACTGAAATCGATGACCACTTACTGACAACGTATAATTTGAGTATCACAGATGCCTTTGTGCCAGACTGAGCAGAAATTAGTAAAAAAACTTCTTAGATTAGAGTAACTTATCTGTGTGCTCTGTGTATGATCAAAGAAAGCTCCTCGGCACATCTACTTAGAATCAGAGTGTATTCCTGAGTTTCAGTTTAGGATCCTAGTTTAGTATCTGTTCCTCCTCCTCAGCTGTGTTTGCATTCGGTGTCAGCCCTTAAATACATGTGCAGTTTAGCTTCTTCAAACATTGTAAATCTCTTTTCTTTGATAATGTTGAACTCTTCAAATAAAGATTTGTTTTAATATTGACATTAATAGTCTTCTCTCTTAACACGAGTTAAGATGGCATTTATCCCTCATTTTGAAAATGTATAATAAGATTTTATAAATATTACATGCTACTTTTAACATAGATGGACACATTTTTCTTCTCATCAACACCGATAATGGTTTTTGTTTTGACCATTATGTATAGACTTTATTAGCTTTACTGACTTTTCGATGCTTTGTAAATTTCTGAAGTATTGTTCCTGAATTATTTGAATAAGCATCTTCTATTTTGTTTGCTTCAGTAGATTTTGCCTAATATATTTTTGACCTTGATGATCTTGTCTGACTTTCCGGAATGAAGGGCTTCATTATTACATGAATTATTCAAATTAATATTCTCATAATAATTTTTCTCGCTACGTTTCAAGCAATGGGTTTTATGACATTCATATCATTGTTTAAACCTCTGCGACTTTTTTTATTATCCCATTAATAATTCGGATGAATATTTCATTAAAAAAATCATAACAGTGTTATCTTTCTTTATTATTCTGAGAAGAATAAGCTTGGTTAAATGTAACTCTTCGCACTCAAGATGAAGATATCATAAAAAGGAAACCCAAATTTTCTATATCACCTGAGGAACACTTGAAACAATATCAAAGTAAAATCAAATAAGACATGACTAATAGTAGAGTATATACGATTGATTGAATTTAACGGCATATCAACTCCTCTGTGGTTATTTTATACTTAGATGTTAAGGAATCGCATTCATTGTACAATCACATTTACATTTTTGTGTAGTTGTTTCTTGAGAGTTATTTTTTACCTAGACCTATCAAATATGAACAATCATTAAGCAGATATATATTACCAATAGATTGTTGCCTAACAGGTAATGCCACTCCAGGTCAGAGTGTACCTAAAGTGAAGTCAATGAATGGGTACTCAACAGCGTCAGAATTGTAACCTTACCACTAAATGCAGTTTAATGTCATACCCAGGAACCCCCTATAAAGGGAAGTCTTACCCCTCTGCAGGGGATACAGCTAGCGTATTATGAACTCCACCAATAGAACAGAGAATGTATATTGTGTATATTGTGTATATTGTTTAATATTTCATTTGTAAGCAGAACTTTGTATGTGAAAATTGAATGTAGTGATTGTTTCTAAGTTTATCTTAACATGGCACCAATGAATAACCATGAAGTCTCCAGTAGTGTTTGAACACAATACAGTTATAGTGATCTGTGCTAATAATTTTCTTATCAAATCTGTATAGTAGACATTCTGAATATATATTTATGAAACTTGATCTACATTAGGAAATCAATATTTGGACAGGGACCTACCAATCCTCAACAATAGCAAATACATCTAGATACTAGAATATTCATCTTGCCCTTTAACAGCCTTTCTTGATGTTGGTGTTGACAGCTACAACATTTTTAATGAGGAAAATCTCAGGAAATATTTTTTGTAAAAGAGAGAAGGGTTTCTGTTCAGACCTTTAAAATTATTATATGTATCATAGATCTGAAAGTAGGAGAATTACTTTTAAGAGTAAGAATTGAAACAATAAGAATTGTGTAAATTTCATTTCCTCTCATTTCACTGATTCTTTCAGGTGTGTATAAACTTGACTATTCCCCACTGACAGGTGTGAGGGAAATCAAACACAAAACAGTTACACACACACACACACGCACACACACACACACACACACACACACACATATATATATATATATATATATATATATATATATATATATATATATATATATTATATTGCGGATTATTGCCTTGCTTCAAAAGACTGAACTGATAGACATACATGAAGAGGCCTGTTTCGAATTTCGACAGATAAAACCTTAAATTTTGTTAATCTTATACATGTCATCTGGATCAAGTGACTATGTTAGGTTTAATGTATGCAGTTTTATTTAGAGATACTATAGTTCAACAGACTAGATCTATTACTTGGGGTTCTAAACCTATTTCTTTTCAAGAGATATAATTTATAAACAAGGCTAGCTCTGAACGTCTATAGCTAAATTGTTACTTAGCTTGCATATATTCAAACCCCTATTAAGAGTATCAAATTCATATTTCACAAAGATTTGTTTGAGAATAAAGGGATGTTATGTGGAGAAGAAAACGAAAAGATTGAAGCAATGCAAGTAGAAGCTTTGAGAAAAAATAGTAAAAAACTGGAAGGGAAGAATCAAATTTGTATCACACTTTGATTTTTCTTCTCTAAATTGTTTTACTAACTTCGTGGTATATCCATTATATATACCCTTGGATTTTTATTCTCTATTTTTTATCACTTCAATTCAATGAATGCAGAAAAATGCCGGAAAGGAGTTGAAATTAATCGGAACTTTGTTGATTGGCAGAAGGTAGTCACGTAGCGTTTGAGAAATTGCGCTAGATTCAAAAACAGCTAGTTTGTACCAATGACGCAAAACCCACTTCTTGCCAGTACATTAAAAATATTGGCTTCAAGGGTCCTCCTCCACCAGGCAGAATTTGTCCCCTTGTCTAAAAGGGCAAGTGTCAGGTTCATTACCTGATGCCAGGAATGCCTTTCAAAGGAGAGAAACCAAGCAATTTGTATATGTCCTCAACCATGAATGCATGTACAGGGGGAATTGTCTTAAAAGTTGACTTCATGTCCCCTTTTGTTCATGGTGAAGAGGCTAGATAAATATTACAGTAAAGAATCAATTTTTATAACTTTGATTAAAACTGCCATTCCTAATGGAAGGGGGACAAAGGCTTATAAATGAAAGGGTGGCTATTTTCCCTCATCGATAGGGCAAGATGTTACCATGTCATTCTTTTTGAGACTGGTCCAAAGAAAAATGGAAATGGTCATAGATAGTATACGTTTTCTTTTCTGTCATCAAGATCAAGTTATAACATTTTCTTAAAACAACCGTGAACATAACATTTTAGCAAAGCAAAGAAATACGTACATATTAAAGAATGAATGACAATGATGGAGGTGAGACCTGAACTGACATTCCCTTCTATCCCAGGAAATGCACGGTTCTACGCATCACTTTACCAACTCAGCTACAAGAACATGGCGTTACCAGAGGAGTCCATAAATGACCTGTTTCTGATTGATCTGCGCCATATTTTTACACACTAGTAGTGATAATAATAATAATTAACAGATCTTCATCTAAAAAATAATAAAATTTATAAACAATTTTGACTAATATTATCTTTCATATTCCTAATTCTATTTCTTTTGTTGCAAACAACACTGATCATTTCTACTAAGATATTGGTCAATGTTATTAACTCTTATTAACATAAGACCCTACCAACCATGCCCATGGGTTCCAACTCTCAGATATCCCAGATGAAAACGTTTAAATGTGTTTATAGCGATGTAGAAATAGGAAATCCCATGTCGAAATACAGACCACCCGGATATATGTACTTCTAGGCAGTGATAAGAATGCCGAACAAATGCGACCAGGCATGTCTCAGATGTAACGATACATTGTATCATCTATTGTAGCTAGATGATAGCAATGTAGAAATAGGGATTCTCCGGCTAGAATTCAGACAACACAGGTATTTGTATTTCTAAGAGGCGGCACAAATACCGACCACACGGATTCTTAGAGTTAACTGTAGTATTTGACTGAGTCTCATCTAAAAGATTTGTAAAAAAATATACTTCTTTACTTATTCAACTAATAATTTAATTTATTCATTTCTTTTATCACTGTCTTGACCTGTTCTCAACCACTGTCTCCGTATGCTCACTATCTCTCTCTCTCTCTCTCTCTCTCTCTCTCTCTCTCTCTCTCTCTCACACACACACACACATACATACACACACTCACCCACCTCTGTCTCCCTCCTTCTCTCTCTCAAGTTCAATTCTCTACCATTTTTATCTACTTGCCCTACTACAATTGCCGTACACTCCCATCGTCGTCTCCCCTCCTGTTATTTCCTGATCTCCGCAAACTATCTCCCTCTTCTTCTTTTTACTCATTCATATTTTACTTCCTGTTCTCCTCTTACTCCCTTTGTCTTCATCGTTTCTCCACCTAAACTTCTCTTTTGATTCTGTATGTCTTCTCAGATTTTCTCTTTGCCATTTTCTCTTTTGTCATCTCACTCCTACCCCTAACGATGCTGTGCCTATCTCTGTACGAAAGTAATCACATATTGAACATATCAGGTGGCGACTTATAGCATTCTCTATGTCGACACAATTTAGTGTCAATAATTGTAGGCTAAAAGCCGTCGACAGCAGCAGCAGCAGCAGCAGCGATAGTCGGCGTTTTTCATTGATTCACTGAATGCCACTTCTTAAAGTTTGATTACAGCACAATGGATTCGCAACAGTCAACCATCTAATTTATCAATTCCGACAATTGAGCTTTTGCAGCAACAAAAAAATGTGCATAGAAATATCGTGCTAAATGAAATAAAGAAATAAAACGTTTGTCTCTTCAATTTGGTGGCTACTGATAAATATGTAATTGGGAAATGACAAATTCAAAAGAAGAAATTAGGAAAAAGAAATGCGGAAAGGAGAAATTGAGAATGAAAAATTGGCAAAGAAACTTTGGGAAGGAGAAATTGAGAAGGAGAACTAAGAATGAGAAATGAGGATGGAGAATTGTTGGATGAGGAAATAGAAGGAGATGGAATTGGAAATGATAAACAGGGAAGAACACATACGAAATGAGAAATTATGAAGAAAATTGAGAATGAGGAATTGGGAATGAAATACAGTGAAAGAGAAACTGGAAATAAGAAATTGTGAATGACAAAGATGGGGATTAGAAATTGGGAATGAGAATTGAAAATAAGAAATTATGAAAGAGAAATAGTGTATGACAAATTAGGAAGGTGAAACTGGGGAAAGAAATGAAGGAATGAAAAATGAATTAGATTTGTAGTATTCTCTAATCATTGTTGCCGCAATTTTTAATAGCTTTTTTAAAAGTCAAAACATCTTTTTTATTTTCCCTTGTTTGTTTTCCGTTGTATTCTTTGTAAATTATATGATTACCATTTTAAAGAGATATTCAGAAACGTAGCTTGACCAAAGAGAGTCATGGATAACGTGGTTCAAAGACAGTGTCTCTCGTATTCAGGGAAATGATAGGATAAAATGAAAACGCTCAAAGTCTTGGATCACGTGAATTTGTACATGTCACCATGTGCTGATGTTGATGTGTCAGGAAAACACACAAATAAATTGAGTAAGAAATAATTACGAGGCAGTTATTTTTTGCTGCCTTTTTGTGTGGATGGAAGTGTTAAGACGAATTTAAATAAAGAAACCTTTTCTATTGTTTGATTTCACATTCTAATGAAAGTAAAGACTATAGAATATTCTACTATTTCAACAAGCACAGGATCTGCTTTTTATTGCCTATAAGTTGAAGGTTACTTTGAAGGAAACAAAAGTCAGTACTTAAAAGGAGATGATAGATAATAGGTGAAAGAATAATAAATGATAATTTCATAACCTAAGGTAACCTAAGTTCATGAGTTATATAGTTCAAACTAAGTGCAAAATCTTCATATAGGAATTAGATAGTAAATAAGAATTTAATGAATAAAATTGCAACATAGAAACGTAGACATTTGTGTAGTATAGGGTGTTTTGATAGTATTCGATGAAATGTCCGTGATTTAATGCAATCGCCACATGATGGTCTAAGCGAAAATTCGGGTTACTTACCATGCTAGCTAGGAAACACAGGAAGGGATTAAAAAAATTAATAAGTGTCTCTCGTAGTAGAGGGGTCATCAAAGAATTATGAAGTATCAGAGTATAAGGGAAATAACGACATATCTCTCTCAGTTGAAAGCAAATAAGCGTATCTCTCGGAATTTTGTGTGTCGGAAGGAGGGCCAGGTTATTGCAATTTTTGAAAACGATGTTTCGCAAACATGGACAAGAAGAGAAGAAAATGAAAAGGTGATGGGAACTAAATAGTAGTGGAATGGAACTTATTCGGTGTGTTGAGATGCAAAGAATTTCAGACGAGGATTCAGATAAGTTAATATATATATATATATATATATATATATATATATATATATATATGATTACGTAGTTAGTGAAAAACTCATTACCAAATTTTGTAATTTGCTCATGAACTTTGTAAAAATGAAATAGGAAGACATGTAAAATAATAGGATGGGAAAAGGCCGGAAATGCAAGAGATTATGTGTAGTTAATATGGAAAGTTTTTGATGACAAAGTTTTTGATGACAAATCACTAGTGTCAAATTCTGGTTGGTTAAGGACAGAGAGTGAGGAGAGTGAGAGAAAGTGTGTCTCTGTGTGTGTCTGATTGGAATTAAAAAAATGTACTTTTTAACATTTTCTATAACAACGTTGGCACCTTGCAGTCAGAGAAAAAATACAATCAATAAAAGTCAATGAAGAAAATATATAAATATATATAAAATATATAATAATTGGGAAGTGTTTTGCGTCTATTCTCTATTGACAACCAAATAGTTTAATGATCAACATTTGGAAGTCGTATATATTGGTGAACGGTGGAATTTAAAAACATACACATGATGAAAGAAACATAACGAATGTGTTGCAACCAAACATTCAAATGAATATTCTAAATTTGTATTGGAAGTTTACAAGCAAATCCAATTTATGCGTCAAATTCTACATCCTAAATAGTTATAAACATTTGATATCACAGGTAGAATTTATTTTAAAATCCCTCTTACAATTTTCATTTACTCTAATGATTACAACTATAATACTAGAGCAAGTCTAATTTGTGTGTTATCCTAGTACAGAGTAAACAAATAGTTCAAGAAATTTCACGAATTGCACGAACCACGACGATCAAGCAATGTCATGTAGGTCTAAAACCATGGATTCTGAGGCCGTTATCCAAACACATAGGCAAATCCGACGAGTAGCACTCGGAGAATATCAGGTGAGTTAGAAATTTCACAGACCAGTGGGTTCATCATCTTCACGAGCTCGGAAAAATCATCCGGAGCTGCCGAATTGTTACTAAAATATTGCAAAACTTTCGATTCAATCTAGTAATACAGTCATTACTAAGAGCTTATAGAAAAATGATATAAATATATGTATATAAACTTATGATAATAAGAATATGTACATGTGCTTGTTTAATATTTCTCGTTGTTTTGTTTTTCAAAATATCCGCAAGTTGTTAAGAATACATTTTACAAGTCCCATACATACATCTCATTTACTAAACTTTGAATAGTTAGGCACATATATATCAGGTTGCCCGCAAAAACTGATATTAATAAGATGTAAGAACTAAACAGACTTATTGTTGTTTAATTTTGGTAATCTGACAAAAAAATTAAATCAAATTTCTTTAAAGATTAAAGAAATATTTCAAAATACTGTTTTTTAAGCCTTTTGCCACCAATAAGGCCCCAACGTTATTAAAGAATAAGGGTGTTTTAATAGTCAATAAACATTATTCGTTATAATTTTAAGTTATTTTAAAAGATTAACGCGGAGGTTTTGAATTCATCATATTTCGAGATCTTGTCATGCACTTTGACATATGCAGCTTGTCTAGTTCAAGATCTTTTGAAAAGTTTATGTGATGTTGACAAACATTTGCACTGCCTTTGGCAAAAATATGGAATTATCATACTTAAAAATTGTTCACTTAGTTTTTTATACAAAATGTTTTTCACTTAGTTTCTTTATACAAGACATATCTGTATATCTAATCTTCTGTTGGTATTTGTTTAGGAAAGCAAATTATAAGATCAATCTATAATATTTCTCACAATATTGAGTTATTTTATTTTCCTCTGCGTGTATTGAAAAAATTATACCATTGATTTAAATAATTTAATCTAGTTTATTTTAGGTATATTTTTATGAAACCAGAATTTTCATCAATTAAGGAAAAATGTTTGAGACTTATCACAGTTTATTTACTGCTAAATAAAAACAATTTAAATATCATCTAAGAGTGCATAACTTCTGCCAGAGATAATAATTTGATGGTCTTTTAGTCATAATATAACGATACATTATCTTTTGCAATTCCATTTCATGTCTTTCCTTTTAGACTTCTCGGCATTCTTAACCATTTCTCTTTCGCCTCGGTTTCCTATACTTTCTTTTAACCCGTTACTCTCTTCTTTATCATCCTTTTAAAAGTGATTTCCATCAGCTCTATATTTTTCACTCCCCCCCCCTTTCTCTATTTCGCCTTTCTTTCTTATTTCTACTCTTTTTCACATTACACTCTCTATCCTTCTCTCTGTCTCTGTCTGTCTGTCTTTCTCTGTCTGTCTGTCTGTCTCTATCTATCTATCTATCTCTTATCTAGTTCTTTCCTGACTTTTCTCAGACCTTTCATTCGATTACTTCTTTATTTCTTTTTCGTTTCTTTATTTTTCATCCGTCTCAAACCCTCATCAATTATGTCTCCTTTTTCTCTATCGAATTCATCCTTCCTTTCTACTCTACCAATTTTCTAACTGTTTCTTTAACTTGGCTTCTCCCCCTTCCCTTCCCTTTGTTTCGTTTCGCTCTCTTTTATCAGCGTTAATCACCATTGCTACACTTAGCGACAAATGCGGACATATTTCCGGGTAAACAGAAATAATATTGAAAAAAAGAAACTGGCCCACTGCCCGACAGCATCTCGGTTTTCTATTCATCTTAAACTAATAATTTAAACACTCCAGACGTTACGGATGAACACACAGTTCAAGTTTGATGAATATTAAGCGGAGGGTGAAATCGATGGTAGAACAGGTTTTTCCAACCCACATACACCGAATATAGTTCACCGTCGAGTAATAGTTAACGAGAGGGTCTAGTAGAGTATTACGAATTAACATTGAGTTCTATCCTCAATAGATGCACTGCATGTACCAGATAAAATAAGAATATGAAATAATTAAAATACATAACTACATAATCGCTGTTCGTTTTCTCGACGGAAGATTTCTACAATAGTTACTAATTATTTTGACTAGTTTTAGTGTTCATCTTCCTAATTCCAGTTACTTTTTTATCTCAACCCATTCGAGTCGTCGCTTCTGAGACAGAAAAAAACCATCGCACATTGGAAGCAAGAATAAAGTATAAACACTCGGTGACACGAAATTAATCTTCCTTTTGTTTGAGGGAAGCCTAGTTTATTTATTGTTTCCAAAGTGTGTTATTCTCTCGAAGTGATAACTCGAGTGATGATGAAAAGCATCAAAAATGAGAAGATGACGGACGATATTAGTCAAAATGATTAATAATAATTAGTGTAGTGTTCTGGCTCTCATTTCGGAATAGAGTTATATGTCAATACTCGTTGTATACTTATCTAATTTCTGTGATACTTGGAGAAGCTCGAATTTGTTTGTTGGATCTGATGTTGAGTGGGCTGGCATTTCTTTGATATTTTGCATTTGGAACCAACTTAGAATGCTGGAGGACATCTTGCCTGGTGCCATTATAAATTATTAAATTATAAAAGTCACAAGGTGACTTATATTTTTCCCATAAGATTTTTTATTTTCCCTCAAGTGAAACTGCTGCTTTGAACGAGAGATTTATTTCCCCCAGTCAACGCATTGTCCCAAACTAACCCAACGTTCTCATTTCTCGCTCTTACTCTTTCATACTTCGTCATGTGACGTTTCCTCGACCAATGAGAAAAACGCCATGTTGCTAACAATTTTCCATGCTAATCTACACATAATTCTTATATTCATCGTAAAAAACTTTTCTATGCCAATTTACACGTAACTATTACATTCCTGGCCTCTCTTCCTCTCTCTCTGTCTGTCTGTCTGTCTGTCTCTCTCTCTCTCTGTCTCTCTTTTTCTCTCTATTGTGTTACACTAGTAAGACCTGTGGATATACCACGGTATGATGCTTTAATTATAGTAAAGTTTAATATTTTTACTTAAGATCTATTACAAATAGTTCAATATGTAAAAGTATAATAATCTTGATTTAAACCTCTCTCGCTCTTCTTTTCTTTCTTTCCTTCTTTTCATCTTTTCATTCTGTCTGATTGAAGCAGATTAGCGTTATCGCTTCCGTAAGCCCACCCTCTCTTACTATGTTTTCCCTACTCTTTTTTCTTTCTTACTTAATATGTTTTCTATGTAACATATCTCTTTCCCCCTTTCTTTCTTCATGATAAAACGGAATGGTCTATTATCTAGCTGGGTTGACGACTCTAAGAAAATAAGAATTTGGCAGATAAGCAACACCAGTTAATACCATTACACTATACAGTAAGTATCTATCTTTAACGGTTCCTCACAGTAGCAGTGTAAAGTAGTGGGACACTGATACAGAAGCTTGTAATGCATGGTAATCCTGTTAGAAATCTCAAACCAACATAAATATGCATGTGAGGGAGCTGATCTCTGATTGGCTTAGAGATATCATGTGTTAAAAATAAATATTCTAAATTCAGTTGAGATCAACTTGAAGGAAATGGTTTGCATAAATGAGGATTAGCATTTAGCTTCTCACCGGACCTTCTAAGCCACAGGAGATTCTCTGAAATTTACTTTTGAAAAAAATCTCCTCCCTTTGAATGACGATGAAGATTTCGACACTTTTCGATCCATAGTAATAACGTGGGAATCTAAAGCAGTTAACGTTTTGGTTGATTTTTTTTTCACACTCGCCCGAACGTAAAACGACGATTGATGGTTTCTGTCCGGGATCAAGTTACAGCCTTTTGAATCATCCAAGAATTTTACAGTTGCCTTGAACCAGACTCAGCTAAGTAAATAACATATGCACCTCGATGGAGAAGAGAGTTATTGAATGTGCTCCAGGTTCTTCAATACAGAGCTGACACTCTAAAAGTAAAAGCAAGAGCCGGACATATGACTGTTAAGCCACGAGGATTGTATCCAGCTGAAACTGGAATTACCAAATAAGCAAATCAGACCATTGAAAAAAAAAAATGAAACCAAATGTTATAGAAAGTGACAAAAACACAAACCTGAGAAGCTGAAATAATGCAATGAAAGACACAAAAAAATGCTCCACGGAGAATGTAAATGACACAGAAACTCTCGTAACCCTTGGATCAATTTCAAAGGAAAAAATCTCAATCAAAATTTCTTGGAAAAGAAGATTGAGAGAACTGGGAATTTGTGTAAGACTTCAGACCATAATACTGTGAGATCGGCAAGAATACTGAGAGGAGTTTTGGAGAAATGACGAAACTTGATGCCACTTGCACTTTAATGAAGGTCACCAGATATTACTGTGTAAGATATAACAAGTAAAAACAATAATGACGGTTGTTTGTTGTTGTATTCTATTATTATTATTATTATTATTTTATTATTGTTGTTGTTTGTTGTGTTGGTGTAGTTGTTGTTGTTGTTGTTGTTGTTGGTGGTGGTGGTTTCATTTTCTTATTCATTTTCATTTGCTGATTATTTTAATTACTTTTGTTTTGTTTTACCAGATTTTCGATCTTGTGATTGTGATTCTGAACTGTTCGTCCCATTCTGATCAAATGTCCTGCTATCGAGAGATTAGGTCAATTAGTCTTTGATTATCTTCAAACATCCAGAACAGTATTGTTGAATCGAATACTTGCGTGCTCGATTCGATCGATTCAAATACACCAATCGAACAAGACAAGTCAATCTTTGTAGGACTAAAGAATTAACTGAATACAATTAGAAGGGTTTACAATAATGGATTGTATCTCTAGCCTCATGTTTAGTTCATTTAAATAGTTCTAAAATATAAAATGTGCAGAAGTAGAAATGATGACTGACTCTAAGTTTATTCACTCAACAAATAGAACCAACTATTAAATATTTTGAATCACATTTCAAAGTTCATGAACATATTTGCAATTCAATATCCATCAGTAATATGATAATGTTCATGAAAAAATAGAATATTTTGTAATATTCAATTAGGCAGAAACATTTTCAGGGGAAAATCGATTTTGCTTTTAAAACTTAATACATTTCTGAATGAATGACCTTGTGTCAAGAGTATGTAATTTCTACAACATCAAGTTACGATGATTTCAATGATTTTGCTTGGTAAGTAATATTTATTACATTTCTAAACAAAGATTTTACTATAATTTATTATCATATAAAAAAAATCAGTATCCATTTCCCGATAGACAGGGATCTTTGTAAAGTAGACTGATTAAGGCGAACTCTTTTATAGCTTGGCAGGGTAACTTGCTAAAATGAAGTGGCAAAACTAGAAGCTGGAGTCCTCAAACAATACAACGTTGTGTTTTTAATTTCGTTTTGACAGATTCTGTTGCGTCACGATTCGAAGTTGTGTATTACCTTGCTCGTTGCTCCTGGGAATAATGGCTGAGATATCCAGTTCTTTAATGTATTTATTGTGAATACATATTTTCAAAAACAATAAGTTAAAGAGAAAATGATGCAACACTCTTTTCATTACTCATTTAGTTTGTGGTAGCCTAATACATATAAAGCAAAGTTAATACACATATAAATAACAGAGGAAATAATTTCATTTGTATTGCTTGAGGATTTTTCAGATGGGCCCTGCCACTTAGTAGAATATTGGTGGCACCCAATCATTCCTACCAATATGTGACCCAATGTGAGAGAAGTATAGCTATAAGAAATAAGAAAAGATGGAATATAAGTAATTTTAAGCAAAGAAAAAGAAAGACAGAGGAAGAAAAAAGTGGAATAAAGGACACAAGACAAGAAAAAATATTAATAAAACTAGAAAATGAAAATTAGCAGAGACTGATAATAAAGTTAAAAAATGAAAGACAATTTTAACAAAATCGAAATTAAAAAAATAAAGTAAAATCTAAATAAAAAGCAAAACTGAAAAAATAAAATACGATAAAAATATAGGCAATGAATAAAAGAAAAGAGAGAAAAGACGAAAGAAATAATGAAGAAAAATGAAGGAATTATAAGGAAGATAATCAAAAGAAAAAGAGATAAAAAGAATGAAAGAAAAATAAGGGAATATTTCGTAATGAATTATATATATAACATGAAAAAATGATGTTTAAAAGATTGGAGAAGATGAACGAAAAAAATGAAATAAGGACGAAAACAATAACATGAAAGAAAGAAAAGCGAAGAAAAAAGAACAAAATAGAGGTAAAAAGAGAAAAGGAGAGAAACGAGAAAGAAAGAGAAAAAAAAAGAAAACACAAAAATAGAGAAAAAGACACAGGTGAAAAAGAAGAAGAAAATCGGCAACAAGATAAAAATGGAGAAAGAAGAGAAAAAAAGAATATAAATAATATACGTAGTCATGATTTCTCAGCTTGACGTAGTTTGTCGCAAGGCCAGAAATAAGAGTATGGATTCAGTGATTCTAGCTGACTCTCCATTAAACCAAGTGTGGCAGTTCTAGATATGATGGTTGACGAAGAGCGTACATAAATGAATAAATAGATAATAAATGACAGAAAAGTGAAAATAGAATGGAGAAATTAAGACCCGAAACGATCACATAAGAGAGAAAAGAAATAGAAGTTAACTTCAAAGTGAAATCGAGGAATAAAAATCAATCATTAATCAATAAAATCACGCTTCGAATAAGTTAATAATTAAGAAAAACAATGCAAAAAAGAGAAAGTACAACAAAGGAACAAGGTTGAATCCCTGAAGAAATATGAATAGAATCTTTTAGTAACAAACAGGAATGACATTATGTTTCTTTTTTCCAAGACACAGAGAAGAAAAAATGATAGACCAAAATAGATATGAGTTCAAATCAAGAAATTCAGTTTTCGAGTCACAAAGAAACGTAGTCGCCATTTTTATTAACTGGAGACTAGCGTGAGTAACGAAGCGAACAAGAACCAAAATAAATACGATCAATCCGAACAGTTCTGACGAAAGAAGAAGAAAGAAAGAAGAAGAAGGAAGCAAGAAGAAGAGAAGAAGAAAAGGAAGAGAAAGGAGAAGAAAGGAAAAAACGAGACACGCCTCGGCATATCAATTATGAAAACTGTTCTGAAGAATGTAAAATTGAAATATCCTTAAATTATGACAACATTTCTCTATAAATTAGAAGCAGATGGGGTATTACGTTTCCTTTACTATTATCGAAGAATACTAACTAAACACGTGATCAATGGGCTTGTAGGGCCAATAATACAAAATAGGGATAGTAGTACACAAGAAAGACATAACGAGAGATTTCGATATAATTTGTGTTTATTATTTATTTAAAGCGACTGAAAACGGACGAGGTCAGACATATTGTTTTACAAGAACAATGATGATACGATTTTCCAGTTGCTTTCATACGTAAGATCAGATCTGGCCGACTAAAACTCGCCGCATTGGCCTTTTTAAAATCGTAATAATAATAAGTTTGCCGTATATAATAAATTTATTTCAAATAGGTGTTTTTAAGAATTTGTTTCGAATCAGTTTTCAGATTTCCTTTTATCTTTAGTAGTAAAACTAATAGAAATAAGCTTCAACCGGCAGAAAGGCAAAGAGCAGTCGCGATATCTAAACCCGTTTGGCGATTCCAGCGTCACTAACCCTTTGGGCTACCTCACACTTTTCCTCCATAAGGTGGATATCTGTAACGGATTAGCACGTTTCCGGAACATCATTTAAGAGAATGAACATTAGTGGATCCAGAATAAACAAAACAGGAACAATACAGAGTTTCCACAGTCAACACGTCCTAGAGTTCAGACTCTACAACCACCCGGAAAAGTACAAGGGTTTATATAACGAGACCAAGACAGGTTTGGGGCGGTTACAGAAATTACTGGGGCCACCTTCGGTTATTTAGGTTATTTGCAAACGGCCTCAACGATAAAGAAACAAACGCTTCCTTATTCATACAGAAGACCAGAAAGAAGACATATCACGGCGATACACAAGTTTAGAACAATGGTGCGAGAGCTTATCCTGCCAGAACTCAGAATGACTAATTTATTCAGACACCACGGCTATATCTGAGAGAGAGCAAGTCGAGAGCGTTAGGGTTGGAGGACGTAGATATATGAAGACCACGTAGGACAAATACAAATCGCAAGAAGATGGTTTCTTCATCGACATGAGACATATTCAAACTGCTGTCTAAATGCCAACGATAAAGGGTAGCGATATTTGCCGCGCCACAAGTGATAGAAATGGGTTGGCTGTACTGATCACTAGGACTATAATGTATCCGAGTGAATTAATTGTTCATATTTGGTTAATTTAAAGTAAGGTTAGTAACGAAACTAAATGGAGCGTTGTATTAGGAGAATTCGTTGACAACAAACGTTGGCTACGTGAGGCTGATCACGAACGGGTACAAGACAAGTAAGGACGCCGAAAGATAAGTTATTAAGGTCGCAAGTGCATGCAGAGGCGTTTAGTGTGTCTCGATATGATTATGTACAGTCATCTAGTGATGAATATCAGAAGACTTAGTGTTTCTCTTATTCTGAATACCTAAACAGCATTCTATTGTGTGATTCAATTTGATGTCTAGTAAAAACTGCTTAGATTTTTGCGTGAAGGCAAACATTACAAAAAAGTGTTGTATTTACTAGACGAGCTACAATCTTGTTCCGCTGTACCCACCAAAATGTCCTTGACTCAATAAACGCATGTCGAAAACTCAAGACCGCTAAACTAATTATTTCTGACATCTCCGGTTCACCGATTTTAAAATTTCTATTTTCATTTTTGAATCTTTGAAATTGTTTATGGTTACTTTTGTATAAAATATTAAAAAGCCAATCTGTTTTTTCATATACATAGCACACACAAATGTTACGAGTCAGCGAAGAAAAGTGTTCACTGTCTGGGTTTTTGCATTATGAGAAGATCCGAAAAAATTATCCAGCTTCATTTGGTAGATTTATAATACGTCGACTGAAAACAGATACTTAGAAAAATGTATTTTGCAAAATAACTTTAGACCTCACTGTGTGCACCACAACTTGTTCGACACTTGTGAAATATAGTTAAGTTTGATAAACGGTTATGGCTACCTCACACGCTTCGTCCACAGGATTTATCTTAATTTTAAGCGCGTTACAGGAAGATGAACTAGAAAATATCTAGGTTTTTGAGTCTCACGCTGTAATGTATCTTTGTGACTCTATCGTTTTTGTTTCTCCATTTCACAATTTCCCGTCTTACCCTCTTCTTTCCCATGCCTCTTTATGTTTCTTTTCTTTATTTTTTCTTATTTCTTCTTTTCTCTCTTTGTTTCTGTTGTTACGCTAAGATATTGATAAAATTTAAAAACTTCAGATAAGATTAAAAAATGGAAAAAAAAGAGTAAATAGAAGAACCAGGAATCTGAAACCAAACTCTGTTTGCATAAATCTGTCAAAGCAATCAATACAGCTTGTAAGATACTCTGGCCCATTTCCTAAAAATGGACCAGGGAAGAACTCTAGCATATAGAACAATGAGGCTGACACAGAAAAAAGGTGAGAAATGTCTCTCCAACATTGAGATTGGTGTAAATGTGACATATTCAAAGGCACTTGAAGAATCAACAAAAAGAGCAAAAGAAGAATAATTCAGAAAAAAGAAAGAAAACAACTATACTTCAAGCGTTAAACTGGAGAAATAACACATGAGAATCTTGGATATGGCTAAGAAAACGGTACTCTCGTGGATTTTGCCGTCCAGTGGAATCAGTTAACTTCTACTGCTCTACCACCAATATAAATCTATCTCTAAAACGAATCTTCCTTAATTGCATGTGTTTACATTTGACATACTTAGTATAATGTATTTTCTTTTTATCAGCCTGAAAACATCGTGTAATTAACTGGCTTACTAGATATTCTGTGGTTAGTAACGCAACACCAGAGCATGAAAGAAAACGAAAATATATACAAATACTTGGACCTGGCCAGAGAACTGATAACTGTGTAAAGGTCGTACCAATTGTAATTGGTAAAACTTGGAAACGGTCTCCAAGGGTTTGAAGGGTATAGGTAAATTGGAAATCAGAGAAGATCAAGACTACAGCATTGTTTAAGATCGGCTAGCAATATTCAAGCGAGTTATGAAACCGAGGGACACTCCACTCGAGACTCCAGCGAAATACCACCAGCTCAGATTGTGTGAAAAACTCTCAAGGAGTGAAATACTAATAATAATAATAATAATTAAATAATAATAATATAGATACTTAGGAGTACTGAGATGGCACACAAACAAGGAGAGATGAAAGAAAGATTAAGGAAAGAGACCCGGAGAAGAGAAAACTCCTTGAAACTAAACTCTGCAGCAGAAATCTCATCTGGGCATAAAACACCTGGGCTGTACCTCTTGTTAAGATACACTGGCCATTCTTAATATGGACAAGAGAGGAGCTCCGACAGATGGACCAAAGGACAAGGAAGCTTAATGACAATGCACAAGGCATTACACCTGAGAGACGACACAGAGCAGACTATATGTATCGAGAAAAGAAGGAGGAAGAAGTCGCCACGCACATCAGAAGACATGGACATGGCTAAGAAGGGAAACCTCAGAGAGAAACAAATCTGGAAAATGGTAATATACCAAATCTGAATCTGTCCTGGAGAATGAGACCGCACAGAATTCTCTGGGACTTTGAGCTACAGACGGATCACCTAATCCCGACCAGGAGACCAGACCTGGTTTTGATGACAAGGAGAGGAATGACTTGTCATCTCGAGGATTTTGTCGTCCTGGTCGATCACAGAAGTAAACATGAAAAGGGAGCGAAAAGATCGACAAATACTTGGACCTTGCTAGAGAAGTGAGAAAACAGTGAAACATGAGTGAAAGTCGTACCAATTGTAATTGGGCCCTTGGAACGATCCACAATGGGTCTGGAAACATAGTCTGGATGAATTGGAAATCAGAGGAAGAATCGAGACCATCCAAACTACAGCATTGTTAAGATCGGCTGGAATACCAGAAAGTTCTGGAAACCTGAGGAGAATTGCTGTCCTCTGCTTCCAGTGAACCAAGCGGCTGGGGCAGGTGTGAAAACTTGAATGGAGTCAAATAAAATAATAATAATATAATAATAATAAATAATAATAATAATAATAAATAATAATAAATAACCAGTAACAGCAATAAATCAGATAATTTTATGATTACACATTACTGTTACGAAAAGTTTGATATTTTTGTGCAGTTAAAAGGGGTGTATAATCGGACTGTGTCCAATAGATTCATTGCTCACCAGCACATTTATAGCAAATATATATGGGCATTCATACTGCTTGCATTGTATTGCGAAGTACAAATTGCATTTTTTTTTTATTAAAAGATCAGGCTACCGTATTTTATTAATAACGAACGTTTTTCCAACTGACTTCTGCTAATTCACATAACCACATACGAGAAAATAATCTCTGTTCGGAACGATAGCAGTTATCGAAATGCTTATATAGGCACGAATCAAACGATCTAGCAAGAATGAAGGTGTCAGATGTGGGAGTGGAATATGTTAGTCTATTGATCACCAAAATCCCAGCGGTTCACTTTTAGGTTTCACTTTCGTGTCGGCCTTTTTCTTAACTGAACAACTTTCCGCTTGGTTTGTGTGCGATTCAATTGCCCCAGAATGGATTGTTTTGGCGTCTATCGAAGATTTCTAAGCAAAGAACATTGGGACAACGTTCTGTTCATGCACTTGATCTGAATGTATGCCTACGCTTGGCTCGTCTGCTAATTTTCAAACTGAGTGATTGTATTTTTTTTTCATCATATAAATTTACTGGTTGTTTTATCAATCAATACAAGTGTACATCTATCAGAAATTCTCTCATTATATCGTGTGCATGGATCGTGACTTGAGTGACTGGCTTGTACTTTCTACTGCGTCGATAATGTTTATTGTTCAACTATGTTAACGCTGGCTCAAGGCGTCTATTTTTAGCGTGAAAGTTACAGGAACAGACTCTTTGGCTTGGCAACACACAAAGCTCAAGCACTGCAACTTACTTTTTGTCTAGATGTGTTATTAGACTTGACCAATAGCGTTCAATGGCTGGTGAAAATTAGAAATCAATATCATTCAACATGGATTGCTTTTCTTGAGTATTAAAAAAACTTACATAACAAAAAAGTTAATTTGTTAGCGGTTGGCAAGGAATTAAATTTGATTTCAGGACAAATCACTAAGTATAAATATTCATTTTAGAAAACCGGAAAAACACCACAAAAGGGGGGGGGGAAAAACCCCAAAGAACTAAGCTATTTTTCTTAGTCTTATCATATCCAATAAATGTGGGTCGATAAGGATAACTTAATTGGGTTCACTAATGATCTTGATTATAACTAGAAAGGTTTAAAATTTGATTTTCAGTGAATCATAAAAGTAATTAGTTATGCCTATCGACCACATTATTGGTCTATAGTACTAAGAAAAAATAGCTTAGTTCTTGGGGTTTTTTCCTTTTTTTTTTTTCGGTTTTCTTAAAATGAAGATATATAATTAGTGATTTTGTCCTGAAATCAATTTAATCCTGCGCAACCGCTAACAATTAATTTTTTTTATGTAAGTTTTTTAATACCTCAAGAAAAGAATCCATGTTATATATTGATGTTCTAATTTCACCAGCCAATTGAACGCTATTGGTCAAGTCTAATAACACATCTAAGACAAAAATGTAGTGCAGTGGCTTAGTATTGTGTGTTGCCAGCCAAAGAGTCTGTTTCCTGTAATTTCCCGCTAAATAGAGCCTTGAGCCAGCTTTAACATAGTTGAACAAATACATTATCGACGCAGTTAGATAAGTACAAAGCCAGTCACTCAAGTCACGAATCCATGCACACGTATAATGAGAGAATTTCTGATAGATGTCACTTGCTATTGGATTTGATAAACAACCAGAATTTTATATGAAATAAAAATACAATCATCTCAGTTTGAATTAGCAAAGACGAGCCAAGCGTAGGCATACATCAGATCAGTGCATGAAAGAACCGTCCCAATTCTTTTGCTTAGAAATCTTCGAGTAGACGCCAAAACAATCCATCTGGGGCAATTGAATCGCACAAACCAAGCGGAAAGTTGTTCAGATAAGAAAGGCGACACGAAAGTGAACCTAAAAGTGAACCGCTGGGATTTGGTGATCAATAGACGTACATATCCCACTCCCCACATCTGACCACCTTCATTCTTGCTAGATCGTTTGAATTCGTGCTTCTATATAAGCATTTCGATAACTGCTATCGTTTCCGAACAGAGATTATTTCTCGTATGTGGTTATGTGAATTAGCAGAGAGTCAGTTGGAAAAACGTTCGGTTATTAATAAAATTACGGTAGCCTGATCGTTTTATAAAAAATATGCAATTGTAACTTCGCAATACAATGCAAGCAGTATGGAATGCCCATATATATTTTGCTATAATGTGCTGATTGAGCAATGAATCTATGGACACAGTCCTATTATACACCCTTTTAACTGCACAAAAATATCAACTTTCGTAACAGTAATGTGTAAATCATAAAATTATCTGTATTAATTGCTGTGTACTGGTTATTTATTATTATTATTATTATATTATTATTATTATTATTATTATTATTATTATTATTATTGTTATTTGACTCCATTCAAGTTTTTCACACCTGCCCCAGCCGCTGGTTCACTGAAGCAGAGTGACAGCAATTCTCCTCAGGTTTCCAGAACTTTTCTGAGTATTCCAGCCGATCTTAACAATGCTGTAGTTTGGATGGTCTCGATTCTTCCTCTGATTTCCAATTCATCAGACTATTTTCCAGACCCATGTGGATCGTTCCAAGGGCCCCAATTACAATTGGTACGACTTTCACCTTCATGTTTCACTGTTTTTCACTTCTCTAGCAAGGTCCAAGTATTTGTCGATCTTTTCGCTCCTTTTCATGTTTACTCTGTGATCGACCAGGACGACAAAATCCTCGAGATGACAAAGTCTTCCTCTTCTTGTCAATCAAAACCAGGTCTGGTCTCCTGGTCGGGATTAGGTGATCCGTCTGTACCTCAAAGTCCCAGAGAATTCTGTGCGTCTCATTCTCCAGGACAGATTCAGGTTTGGTGTATATACCATTTTCCAGATTATGTTTTCTCTTGAGGTTTCCCCTTCTTAGCCATGTCCATGTCTTCTGATGTGCTGGCGAGACTTCTTCCCTCTTCTTTTCTCGATACATATAGTCGTCTGTGTCGTCTCTCAGGGTGTAATGCCTTGTGCATTGTGTCATAAGCTCCTTGTCCTTTGGTCCATCTGTCGGAGCTCCTCTCTTGTCCATTTTAAGAATGGTCCAGTGTATCTTACAAGAGGTACAGCCCAGGTGTTTTATGCCCATGATGAGATTTCTGCTGCAGAGTTTAGTTTCAAGGATTTTCTCGTTCTCCGGGGGTACTCTTTCCTTAATCTTCTTTCATCTCTCCTTGTTTGTTGGTGTCCATCTTCAGTACTCCTAAGTATCTATTATTATTATTATTATTATTATTATTATTATTATTATTATTTCACTCCTTGAGAGTTTTTTCACACAATCTGAGCTGGTGGTATTTTCGCTGGAGTCTGAGTGAGAGTGTCCCTCGGTCTTCATAACTCGCTTGAATATTCTAGCCGATCTTAACAATGCTGTAGTCTTGATTCTTCCCTCTGATTTCCAATTTACCTATACCCTTTTCCAAACCCTTGGAGACCGTTCCAAGTTTACCAATTACAATTGGTACGACCTTTACCACAGTTTATCAGTTCTCTGGCCAGGTCCAAGTATTTGTATATATTTTTCGTTTTCTTTCATGCTCTGGGGTTGCGTTACTAACCACAGAAATCTAGTAGCCAGTTAATTACACGATGTTTGTCAGGCTGATAAAAAGAATACATTTACTAATTATAGTCAAATGTAAACACATGCAATTAAGGAAGATTCGTTTTAGAGATAGATTTATATTGGTGGTAGAGCAGTAGAAGTTAACTGGGATCCACTGGGACGGCAAAATCCACGAGATTACCGGTTTTCTTAGCCATATCCAAGTATTCTCATGTGTTATTTCTCCAGTTTAACGCTTGAAGTATAGTTGTTTCTTTCTTTTTTTCTGAAATTATTCTTTCTTTGCTCTTTTTAGTGTATTCTTCAAGTGCTTGAATTGTCACATTTACACAATCTTCAATGTTGGGGAGACATCTTCTCACTTTTTTCTGTGTCAGCCTTTGTTCTATATGCTAGAGTTTCTCCTGGTCCATTTTAGGAATGGTCCAGAGTATCTTACAAGTGTATTTATGCTTTGACAAGATTATGCAACAGAGTTTGGTTTCAAGAATTTTCCTTGTTCTTCTGATTTACTCTTTTTTCCATTTTCTTTAATCTTTATCTGAAGGTTTTTAAATTTATAATATCTTAGCGTAACAAACAGAAAACAAAGAGAGAAAGAAGAAAAGTAAGAAAGAAATAAAGAAAGAAACATAAAGAGAGCATGGAAAGAAAGAGGTAAAGACGGGAAAATTGTGAAATGGATGAAACAAAAACGATAGAGGTCACAAAGATACATTACAGGTGAGACTCAAAAACCTCAGATATTTTTCTAGTCATTCTTCTGTAACGCGCTTAAAATTAAGATAAATCCTGTGGAGAAGCGTGTGAGGTAGCCATAACTGTTTATCAAACTTAACTTAGTATTTTCACAAGTCAACAAGTGTGGTGCACACAGTGAGGTCTAAGTTATTTGCAAAATACATTTTCTAAGTATTGTTTTCAGTCGACGTATATAAAATCTACAAATTGAAGCTGATAATTTTTTCGGATTTCTCAGAATGCAAAACCCAGACGTGAACACTTTTCTTCGCTGTACCTCGTAACATTTGGTGTGTGCTATGTATATGAAATAAAACCAGATTGGCTTTTTGTTTAATTATTTTATTACAAAAGTAAACCATAAACAATTTCAAAGATTTCAAAAATGAAAATTAGAAATTTTAAAATGGTGAACCGGAAGATGTCAGTAATAATTAGTTTAGCCGGTCTTGAGTTTTCAGACATGCGTTTATTTGGAGTCAAGGACATTTTGAAGTGGGTACAGGTGAACAGATTGTAGCTCGTCTAGTAAATACAACACTTTTTTGTAAATGTTTGCCTTCACGCAAAAATCTAAAGCAGTTATACTAGACATAAATTGAATAAAATAGAACATGTGTAGCGTATTCAGAAAAGGAAAAAAAATTCTGATTAATATATGTTGTAATGAGAACTAAAAAATTATCACTGCCTTTAATAACTTATCTGGGCATGTTGTAACGTCGTGATACGTCACGAGCCCAAGTCTTGTTGTGATCTTAAAACGCTCCCTTAGTTTGTACAACCCTTTATTTTAAAATTAACAAATATGAAAATATTCATATACATAAGTCCAGTGTTAGTAGCCAACCATTTCTAGATGATCGTACGCTTTCGGTGGTTGACCCGTTTGAAAGTCCATTGTGAGAAGTAAACCATTTTTGGTTTGTTGTTAGGTTTCAGTGATCCACCTAATCGATTTGCTCTTTTAGAATGAGGTGTTGAAAAAAGTATCTGAGTTTGCAGGAAACTGACCATTGTCTAAACTGTGTATCGCCGTGGATATGTCTTCTTTCCTGTCTTCGTATGAATAAGGAAGCGTTTGTTTATCTTTATCGTTGAGCCTGTTTGGAAAATAACCTAATATAACCGAAGGTTGGCCAGTATTTCTGTAACCGCCCAAACCTGTCTTGGTCTCGTAATATAAACCCTGTACCTTTTTCGGGTGGTTTGTAGAGTCTGAACTCTAGGACTGTGTGACTGTGGAAACTCTTGTATTGTTCTGTTTTGTTTATTCTGGATCCACTAATTTCATTCTCTTAAATGATGTTTCCGAGAAACGTGCTAATCCGTTACAGTAATATCCACCTTATGGAGGAAGTGTGAGGTAGCCAAAGGTTAGTGACGCTGAATCGGCCAACATGTTTAGATATGGATGCTTTTGCCTTTCTCGGTTGAAGTTATTTCTAAGTTTTACTACTAAGATAAAAGAAATTGAAACTGATTCGAAACAAATTTAAAAACACATTTGAAATAAATTTATATATATACGGCAAACTGATATTATTAGATTTTAAAAAGATGCGCGAGTTTAGTCGGCCAGATCTGGACATTACGTATGAAAAGCACTGGAAAATCTATCATATTTGTCTTTGTAAAACAATATGTCTACCTCGCCGTTTTCATCGCTAATAAATAAATAAACAAAATTATATCGAAATCTTCGTTATTTCTTTTTTTGTAACTATCCCTATTTTGTATTGATTGGCACCAACATTGATCAACGTTAGTTATTATTTCTCGATAAATAAGGAAACGTATACCCCATTGTTCTAATTTATAGAGAAATATGTTGTCATAAATTGTAAGGATATTCAATTTACAATAGAACATTTCAAATTGATATGGAGGGTGTTTTTTTTTTCTTTCTTTCTTTCTTTCTTTCTTCTTCTTCTTCTTCTTCTTCTTCTTCTTCTTCTTCTTCTTCTTCTTCTTCTTCTTCGTCAGGAACTGTTCGGATTGATCGTATTATATTTTGGTTCTTGTTCGCTTCGTTACTCACGCTAGTCTCCAGTTAATAAAAATGGCGACTACGTTTCTTTGTGACTCGAAAACTGAATTTCTTGATTTGAACTCATATCTATTTTTGGTCTATCATTTTTTCTTCTCTGTGTCTTGGAAAAAGAAACATAAATGTCATTCCTGTTTGTTACTAAAAGATTCTATTCATATTTCTTCAGAATTCAACTTGTTCCTTTGTTTGTTACTTTCTCTTTTTTGCATTGGTTTTTCTTAATTTATTTACTTATTCGAAGCGTGATTTTATTGATTAATTGATTGATTTTTATTCCTCGATTTCACTTTGAAGTTAACTTCTATATTTCTTTTCTCTCTTGATGTATCGTTTCGGTTCTTAATTTCTCCCATTCTATCTTTCACTTTTCTGTCATTTATTATCTATTTATTCATTTATGTACGCTTCTTTCGTCAACCTTATCATATCTAGAACTGCACACTTGGTTTAATGGAGAGTCAGCTAGAATCACTGAGTACCATATATTTCTGGCCTTGCGACAAACTACGCCAAGCTGAGTAAATGACTACGTATATTATTTATATTCTATTTTTTCTCTTTCTTTTCTCCATTTTTATCTGTTGCCGATTTTCTTCTTTCTTTTTCACCTGTGTCTTTTTTCTCTCATTTTGTGTTTCTTTTTTTTTTCTCTCTCTTTCTTTTCTCGTTTCTCTCCTTTTCTCTTTTTACCTCTTATTTTGTTCTTTTTTTCTTCGCTTTTCTTGCTTTCATGTTATTGTTTTCGTCCTTATTTCATTTTTTTCGTTCATCTTCTCCAATCTTTTAAACATTCATTTTTCATGTTATATATAATTCATTTACGAAAATATCCCTTATTTTTTCTTTCATTCTTTTATCTCTTTTTCTTTTGATTATCCTTCCTTATAATTCCTTCATTTTTCTTCATTATTTTCTTTCGTCTTTTCTCTCTTTCTTTTATTCACTTGCCTATATTTTTATCGTATTTATTTTTTCAGTTTTTGCTTTTTATTTAGATTTTACTTTTATTTTTTAATTCGATTTTGTAAAATTGTCTTTCATTTTTTAACTTTATTATCAGTCTCTGCTAATTTTCATTTTCTAGTTTTTATTAATATTTTTCTTGTCTTGTGTCCTTTCTATTCCATACTTTTTTCTTCCTCTGTCTTTCTTTTTCTTTGCTTTAAAATTACTTATATTCCATCTTTGATCTTATTTTCTTATAGCTATTTACTTCTCTCACATTGGGTCACATATTGGTAGAATGATTGGGTTGCACCAATATTCTAAGTGGCGAGGGCCCATCTGAAAAATCCTCAAGCATGAACAAATGAAATTATTTCCTCTGTTATTTTATATGTGTATTTAACAATTTGCTTTATATGTATTAGGCTACCACAAAACTAAATGAGTAATAGAAAGATTGGTGTTGCATCATTTTCTCTTTTAACTTATTGTTTTTGAAAATATGTATTCACAATAATATACATTAAAGAACTGGATATCTCCAGCTATTATTGTTCCCAGGAGCAAACGAGCAAGGTAATACACAACTTCGAATCGGTGACGCAACAGAATCTGTCAAAACGAAATTAAACACAACGTTGTAATTGTTTGAGGACTCCAGCTTCTAGTTTTGCCACTTCATTTTAGCAAGTACCCTGCCAAGCTTATAAAAGAGTTCGCCCTTTAATCAGTCTACTTTACAAAGATCCCTGTCTATCGGGAAAATGGATACTGATTTTTTTTTATATGATAATAAATTATAGTAAAATCTTTGTTTAGAAATGTAATAAATATTACTTACCAAGCAAAATCATTGAAATCATCGTAAACTTGATGTTGTAGAATTTACATACTCTTGACACAAAGGTCATTCATTTCAGAAATGTATTAAGTTTTAAAGCAAATCGATCGATTTTCCCTGAAAATGTTCTGCCTAATTGAATATTACAAAATATTCTATTTTTTCATGAACATTATCATATTACTGATGGATATTGAATTGCAAATATGTTCATGAACTTTGAAAGTGTGATTCAAAATATTTAATAGTTGGTCTATTTGTTGAGTGAAAAATTAGAGTCAGTCATCATTTCTACTTCTGCACATTTTATATTAGAACTATTTAAATGAACTAAACATGAGGCTAGAGATACAATCCATTATTGTAAACCCTTCTAATTGTATTCAGTTAATTCTTTAGTCCTACAAAGATTGACTTGTCTTGTTCGATTGGTGTATTTGAATCGATCGAATCGAGCACGCAAGTATTCGATTCAACAATACTGTTCTGGATGTTTGAAGATATCAAAGGACTAATTGACCTAATCATCTCGATAGCAGGACATTTGATCAGAATGAGGACGAAACAGTTCAGAATCACAATCACAAGATCGAAATCTGGTAAAACAAACACAAAAGTAATTAAAATAATCAGCAAATGAAAATGAATAAGAAAATGAAACCACCCAACAACACAACAACAACAACAACAACCTACACCAACAACAACAACCAACAATAATAATAATAATAATAATAATAATAATAGGAAAATAAACAACAACAACCGTCATTATTGTTTTACTTGTTAATCTTACCAAGTAATATCTGTGACCTTCATTAAAGTGCAAGTGGCTCAGTTTCGTCATTTCTCCAAACTCCTCTCAGTATTCTTGCCGATCTCACCAGTATTATGGTCTGAAGTCTTACACAAATGCCAGTTCTCTCATCTCTTTTCCAAGAAATTTTGATTGAGATTTTTCCTTTGAATTGATCAAGGGTTACGAGAGTTTCTGTGTCATTTACATTCTCCGTGGAGCATTTTTGTGTCTTTCATTTGCAATTATTTCAGCTTCTCAGGTTTGTGGTTTTTGTCACTTTCTATAACATTTGGTTTTCATGTGTTTTTTTCAATGGTCTGATTTCTTATTTGGTAATTCCAGTTTCAGCTGGAATACAATCCTCGTGGCTTCAGTCATATGTCCCGGCTCTTGCTTTGTACTTTAGAGTGTCAGCTCTGTATTGAAAGAACTGGAGCACATTCAATACTCTACTTCTCCATCGAGGTGCATAAATGTATTTACTTAGCTGAGTCTGGTTCAAGGCAACTGTAAAATTCTTGGATGATTCAAAAGGCTGTAACTTGATCCGGACAGAAACCATCAATCGTCGTTTTACGTTCGGCGAGTGTGAAAAAAAAATCACCAAACGTTAACTGCTTTAATTCCACGTTTATTACTAGGATCGAAAAGTGTCGAAATCTTCATCGTCATTCAAAGGGAGGAGATTTTTTCAAAAGTATTTTCGAGCGAATCTCCTGTGGGCTTAGAAGGTCCGGAGAGAAGCTAAATGCTAATCCTCATTTATGCAAACCATTTCCTTCAAGTCTTGATCTCAAACTGATTTTAGAATATTTATTTTTAAACATGATATCTCTAGCAATCAAGAGATCACTCCCTACATGCTATTTTATGTTGGGTTTGAGATTCTATCAGATTACCATGGCTTACAACTTCTGGTATCAGTGTCCCACTACTTTACACTGATACTGTGAGGCACCGTTAAAGATAGATACTTACTGTATAGTAGTAATGGTATTAACTGGTGTTTGCTTATCTGCCAACAATTCTTATTTTCTTAGAGTCGTCACCAGCTAGATAATAGCCCCATTCCGTTTTATCATGAAGAAAGAAAGGGAGGAAAAGAGATACTGTTACATAGAAAACATATTAAGTAGAAGAAAAAGAGTAAGGGAAAAACATAGTAAGAGAGGGTGGGCTTAGGAAAAGCGATACGCTAATCTGCTTCAATCCAGACAGAATGAAAGATAAAGAGGAAGAAAGAAAAAGAAGAGCGAGAGAGGTTTAATAAGATTATTATACTTTTTACATAATTGAACTTTTGTAATAGATCTTAAGTAAAAATATTAAACTTTACTATATTTAAGCATCATAACCGTGGTATATCCAAGCAGGTCTTTACTAGTTGTTAACACAATAAAGAGAGAAAAAGAGAGACAGAGAGAGAGAGACAGACAGACAGACAACGAGAGAGAGGGAAGGAGGCAGAATGTAATAGTTACGTGTAAGTAATTGGCATAGAAAAGTTTTACGAGATAGAATTTAAATGTGTAGATTAGCATGGAAAATGGTTATGCAACATGCGTTTTTCTCATTGGTCGAGAAACGTCACATGACGAAGTATGAAAGAGTAAGAGCGAGATGAGAACGTTGGGTTAAGTTGGGGGGTTTTGGGTGGTGTGGTGCGGGGTTCGTTGGTTGTGGGTGGTGGGTTGGGTTGGTGAGGTGGGTGGTGGGGTTGTGGTGGGGGGTGTTTTGGGAAACAATGCGTTGACGGGGGGAAATAAATCGTCTCGTTCAAAGCTAGTTTCACTTGAGGGAAATAAAAATCTTATGGAAAAATATAAGTCACCTTGTGATTTTAATAATTTAATATTATAATGGACCAGGCAAGATGTCCTCCGCTATTCTTAAGTATGGTTCCAAATGCAAATTCACAAAGGAAATGCCAGCCCACTCAACATCAGAATCCAACAAACATTCCGAGCTTCTCCAAGTATTCACAGATAATTAGATAAGTATAACAACGAGTATTTGAACATATACTCTATTCGAAATGAGAGCAGAACACTAACTAATTATTCATAATCATTTTGGACTAATATCGTCCGTCATCTTCTCATTTTTTGATGCTTTTTCATCATCACTCGAGTTATCACTTCGAGAGAATAACACACTTTGGGAACAATAAATAAACTAGGCTTCCCTCAAACAAAAGGAAGATTAATTTCGTGTCAACCGCAGTGTTTATACTTTATTCTTGCTTCCAATGTGCGATGGTTTTTTTCTGCTCAGAGCGACGACTCGTGGGTTGAGATAAAAAGTAAACCTGGAATTAGGAAGAATGACCACTAAACTAGTCAAATAATTAGTAACTATTGTAGAAATCTTCCGTCGAGAAAAACGAACAGCGATTATGTAGTTCATGTAATTTTAATTATTCATATTCTTTTCTATCTGGTACATCAGTGCATCTTATTGAGGATAGAACTCAATGTTTAATTCGTAATACTCTAACTAGATCCCTCTGTTACTATTACTCAGACGGTGCAACTTATTCGTGTATGTGGGTTGGAAAAGCTGTTTTCTACATCGATTCACGCCTCCGCTTAATATTCTCAAACTTGAACTGTGTGTTCATTCGTAACGTCTGGAGTGTTTTAAATTTATTAGTTTACAGATGATAGAACAACCGGAGATGCTGGTCGGGCAGTGGCCAGTTTCTTTTTTCAATATTATTTCTGTTACCCGGAAATATGTCCGCAGTTGTCGCTATGTGTAGCAATGGTGATTAACGCTGATAAAAGAGAGGCGAAACGAATAACAAAGGGAAGGGAAGGGGGAGAAGCAAGTTAAAGAAACAGTTAGAAAATTGGTAGAGTAGAAAGGAAGGATGAATTCGATAGAGAAAGGAGAACATAATTGGATGAGGGTTTGAGACGGATGGAAATAAAGAAACGAAAAAGAAATAAAGAAGTAATCGAAATGAAAGGTCTGAAGAAAGTCAGGAAAGAACTAGTAAGACGATAGATAGATAGATAGAGACAGACAGACAGACAGACAGAAGACAGACAGACAGAGACAGAGGAGGATAGAGAGTGTAATGTGAAAAAAGAGTAGGAAATAAAGAAAGAAAGGCGCATAGAGAGAAAGGGGGGGGGAGTGAAAAATATAGAGCTGATGGAAATCACTTTAAAAAAGGGATGATAAAGAAGAGTACGGTTAAAAGAAAGTTAGGAAACCGAGGCGAAGAGAATGGTAAGAGGCCGAAGAAGTTAAAAGGGAAAGACATGATAATGGAATTGAAAGATATAGGTATCGTTTATATTATGACTAAAAGCCATCAAATTATTATCTCTGGCAGAAGTATGCACTCCTTAGATGATATTTAAATTGTTTTTATTTAGCAGTAAAGAAACTGTGGATAGTCTCAAAACATTTTTTCCTTAATATGATGAATAATTCTGGTTCATAAAATATACGCTAATAATAACTAATTAAATTATTTAAATCAATGGTTAACATTTTTTCATACACGCAGAGGAAATATATAAAATAACTCTAATTGTGAGAAATATTATAGATTTTAGATCTTAATAATTTGCTTTCCTAAACAAATACCAACAGAAGATTAGATATACAGAATGTCTATGTATAAGAAACTAAGTGAAAACATTTGTATAATAAACTAAGTGACAATTTTTAAAGTATGATATTCCATATTTTTGCCAAAGGCAGTGCAATGTTTGTCAACATCAC
>CM042146.1:41242414-41279360 GCA_023376005.1 Doryteuthis pealeii | reverse complement strand
ATTATCTATGTGTATTATTACTACGATGTATATATACAATGGTTTTATGTTCTATATTAATTATACACAAACTCAAATGTGGCAACTTTTTTGCATAACTGGACAAATATACATGTTTCACGGGGAGAAAGATCTATATTATGTATGTTCAGCTATGCAAATAATATCCGCTTCGTTTAATCGCTGTCGACTTGAAGCCAGGAACTGCCATTGTTTTCTTATTTTACTTTTCTTCAGAAGATCTAACAATTACAATTCATCTCTATTTTCAAATTATATCCGATTAGTTCTTGTTGATACTCGGATATATGTTTTCCATTTTTTTAGGGTTTGGTAGATATCTAAAGCTTCAAACTCCCAGCAACACCAACATCACACACAAAACATACAAACACCATGTTACCCAAATATTAATGCACACTGACACACACACACACAACCACAACACCACACACACACACATTATACAGCTACTATATATATTTATATACTATTTATAGTTATAGATACTTACTAGTGTTATCTATATACACACGAAAGATTGTAACTATTGATGGACCCAATCAATTCCTTTATTAGTATCTCTCCTCTCTCCCCTCCTTTCTCCCCTTATATATTAACTATATTATTATATAATATATATAATTATATACATGTTGTTTGTCACGTGCAATTTTAATCAGTACACTATATATTACTATATATATAATATAATATATAGTACTATATATATATATTAGTATATATATATACTATTAGTGTTAGTGATGAGAACGGTCATATTTCTTTTGCCAGCGATTGTGTGTATTTTTGCTTTTTATTCAGAAAGTTAAACACGAATGTAAGACAATAGTCATCATTTGTTTAAAGCTTACCTGTAGTTCAAACACAGATCACTGGTCGTTAAATACCTGCCTTTGAAAACCAGAAATATCGAGGTGACTCATGCGTTTCTATTGAGCGCCCTAGTATTAACTATCTATACTGACTAATTTGATTGTTGTTACCGTTACACGACAATTGAAAGACACGGATGTTATCTGTGAAAGGTACCTCGCCGGAACGTGGTCACACTTCTCGCAGCCTACGGCAACCCAATTATTGAATCCTGCCCCAACACACACACACACGCGCGTGCGACCACACTCGCACAGAACACACGCACTCACACCACACAGACTCACACACGCCACAGACTATATAACTATCGTTAGAGCGGAGTATATATATATATTATATATTATGAAGTATACTATATTATATATATAATTCTGACATATTATTATATATAAACACGCATGAATTAAGAATTTAAAATTGCCATTTATCACATTTCAAATTCTAAATTTATTGAACATTCAGAGTTCTTCGATACCTTTTTTCATTCACATCTCGCATTTTTTTTATTTAATTTGGTTTCTAATTTAAGGTTTCAAATTTTCAATAACTTTTTGAATTCTTGTATCAGATTTGCGATGGAACAACAAGAAAAATTCCGTACTGTGCTGCGCCTCAGCCTCTGTCACCTTTGTTGGTGTTTCTCTGAATGTTGCGCCACGTTATTTCAAACCATTTGATGCTCGATACAACCTTTATATAAATTTTTGCAAATATTTGAGGATTGCGAATAGTTAGTGTGATATCATCAGCAAAACAAAACAGCGGGTTCACTCTAAAGAACCATGACGCCTTCGCCATTTTTATGAGTTCTTATCTCAGGTTTTTGTTTTTGATCTGGATCTTGCTTATTTCTAAACACCACCGAGAATCTGGTCTGTTCAATTTTACTAATGAAAATCGGTCAACACATTTTCCCGCCATGATTTAAGTTCTGAAACTGCTATCATATGATACTTAACACGACGCATCGCCTCGCCTCATTACGCGATCCCCTGTATTGCAATCCAGGCATGTACCTGTATACACCGCGCCATCTGCCTTATGCCTGGAATTATGCTTTATTAAATGTGGTTACCATGCTAAATATATGGAAGCATTTTAATCATTTCTTCCTATTTTTCTGTTGTGTGTATCCGAGTTTTGTTTTTCTGATCAGTTTCTATTGCCTTCTTTGTCTTTCTGTCCTCTGATCGTTAGATTTGCAACTTTCTGTACCGCAGTTCACGTTTCGTTTTGTGCACTCAGCAATATCTGTATTTCAAGATGCATTTATGAACGTCGATTCCAACGATCTGAATCCCATTGTATTGAAAAAAGAATCAACATGTTATTAGAAATGATTGCAATTATTAATCATATTCGCTTAAAGGTTCTGCATTTGAGTGGCCATTAATTCTCGATGTCAGTTCTCTATTTCATATTTTTATATTTAATATTTAATCTTGAAATTAAAATGTGTTTGGAGGAGTACACTAAAATTAGCACTTTAATAGATTATTACGTTGAATAATGATTTTGAACGGTGCCGCTTGCCAAATTAAACTCTGACGCGCTATTTCAATATTAACCAACGGCAATTTGGATGTATCTTCCCTAATCCCTTTGATTTAGATATGGTTTTTTAAAACAATGGCCGAACAAAAACTGCCGTCCCGGGTGCTGTTATTTGAAGCCTCACGCCTGTATTAAATCTACGCGGCCAATACTGCTCTGAATATGGATTTCCTTTCATTCCTGCCTTACAAAATTTATTCCTCATTAATTTTTTAAATCATTCTATGGAACGAGACATCTCACATTTCACTTATTCCATTCAGAAAAAGTTAAAATTAAAAAAGAGGACACCCTTAAAAGATGGGTAGAAGAAGTTTCAATTAGAATGCGCTTATAAAAGACTTGATCAGAAGCCAAACCCGCCTAAAACATAATATGTTTTTTTTCGATTACCTCCACTATATTACAGTCATAGCTGCTTAAATTAACAGTCTGCCAAAAAAGAAATGGCAATGAAAAAACCCCTTCTGGGTACGCGTTCTAAAGGACCCCATCTTTGAACCATCATCTGGCTGAGTAGAACAACCGGGCCTGTTCGACTGTTTAAACAATGTACATTTCAAAGGACCTATTTGCACTTGTGGTCAAAATTCTTTTTAACCATCAGTTTTATTTGTTTTTGACAGCCACCAAATTCTTTTTCCAGCATTTGGTCGGGCTAGAAGACAGCTGGCCAACAGCTATAGGCGTCTGGCTGTACTCGTAAGTCCTACAACCAAATATAATAATAATCTTTGTCCATAGAGAAGATATAACGTTTTATTGAAAATAATCTCAAACATAACTCTCTGGTGGATTTAAACATCGGCTGTAACTGAGTTGAATTTATAGGGGAGATTTCCAAAGCATAATGATCGCGTATTTTTTACGAGATCGTGATTTGATACGAAGGAAAAATCCGAGAGAAAGCAACTAAAATAATATATACGATTACATTTTCGAAGGTTTTTTACCACCTTTTTAAAAATAAAATAGTAAATATCTTTGTGAAATGATTGGGCAGGGACTCGAAATCAGTTTCTTAAACATTTACTTTAGACAAAAACAAGTCTTCCTTTTTTGAAAGCTAATCTTGATTTTTGCTGAGAATAGGAATCCAAGAAGTGTGTAAAAACTGTCGAATGCAACGAAATTATAAAACTCCATGGGTCGGCCCGGCTGAGTATTCTGAAAACGAAATGCCTTTAAATGGCCGAAGAATTATTCCCACGATCTCATCTTATTTTGTGTTCGTTAAAATCATTCTTCTTCTTTAAATAAATTTCTTTTAAATAACCTTTTTCAATATAATGTTTTGACAAAGAGACGATGGATTTTTTCAATTTTTGATAATTATTTTTATTCAAATAAAAATATTTATAATGCTTTTTTTACCAATCGATTTTCCAATACGACTCCTCAATTCGCCTCAGACGCAGTCGCCACGGCGTTCTCATGTTCCTTGCCCTTTTTTATCTTTTTATTACTTTTTTCTCCTAGATTACTATAATAGACAATGCCACATGGGCTACTGTTTTCATAGGCCTGATATACAAAACCTAAGAATACTTCAAAACTTTATTATAAAGTTGCTTCTTTTTTTTTTTTAAAATTAAAAATGCCATAAGTTTGATTATTTTGTCTTTTTATGTCCCTTAAAATAACTCATAAGTCTCTATCATATTTTTGCAGATGATAACCCAAGCAATCAATAGCGTTCAGTTATTTGATGTATCCAAAAGTAATTTTCACTTTTTCAAAAATTTTTTTCTAAAGCCAAAATTCGATATGCCCATCATAATAATAATATTTACTAGTGTCGGTCAATTTAAGTCAGTGAGGAGCTTGGATAATAAAAAAATAAGAGATCAATTTAATTAAAAATTCAACTTCTCACCTACAGGTTCAATTGCTGAAGCTACCACATTATAACTAAGGGTTTGGTTTCCTTACACTTCTGGAGTCACTGTGGGGAATTTCAGTGTAATTTGTTTACGACCTGTTTGCATAGATTCGGAGCAGAGTCAGTTCTCAAGACCTTAGAGATGGTCTGTTTGATGGTTCTTTGAACAGGATAATAGTATATATGTTTCCCACATAGAATGAAACCAAAATATCACGTATTTTGCTTACAAGAAACATGCCAACTGAACACAAATATTTTTTGGGTGCACTTATATGTTGACTGGGCAACAACACTTTATCTTACACAATATAGTTTTTCTATTAAATTATAATTTAATCAAGACATTTGATGATGTGTTAACTTACGTTTCAAGTCTGAAACGTTGAAACAGCATCGTGTTTGGCCGCTCAGGATAACGCCGGTGGATTAACCCAGTTTATGTATCTTAATGAGAGTTGGACCACTTATTAACAGCAGGTCATGTAAGCTAAGTTGTTCTTCGCAGAAAAACATTGATTAGCAATATAACAACACAACATGCATTAGTAAATTTCCTTAATTCAGCGACAATTTTCATACATTACACTCGCTGCCATTTCTATGGATAAAGTGTACCCCGCGGTTTTTTACGATGTCCTCGCTGGATATTTCCCCACCGTTTCATTAAAATCATGTTCTCACCATTTGTGCAAGAAGCGGAAACTTTTAAAGCTTACACTTATTCCATTTTGTTCTTTTCTTGCGGCCTACACCAATATAAACACGTGGTTCATGTGGCGTATTCACGAGTAAAATTGTTTGATAGAACATTCGATTATTAATCTATTTGATACAAATTGAGACTCATTGGGCGGCGTGTCGAAATGATAGAATGTTACACCCTCTGACGATGTTTTCTGGTCTCTCTTAAATCAAGCGCGCAAAAATAAGAAAAAAAACGACAATAGACAGGTCTGAAGCATAGTGTTTAAGAGGGCGACCTCGCAGCTGGGCACTGACTGACTACGAGCATGTAGCTGTGGATCGTTGCTATCGGTAATTTCTTAACCTTTGAGCCTTGTGGATGATTCTGAGTATTGATTAAATAGGATTGCGTTTAACTCCACTCAACTCATATTAAAAAACTGACGACCCGAATGTGCAATTAAAAAAAAAAAAAACCAATCCGCAATCCGACGACCACATACCTATAATCATACGTGAATCTGTTTCCACCCCTCGCACCCGCTAGTCTAAATTCACCGCTCACAGCACTAGTGATCCCTCCAGCCTGTTTACTCAGTATTGATCACCTAACACTTCTTCGCGCTAGTATACGTAACCATATAGGATATTGGTATTTAAGATGAAAGAAATCATAGTTCAAATTGAATTCAAACATAGATAAAAGATTTAAAAACCCTCATCCCTTTCTAAAAAATAAGAATAAATAAGTTCTTATTAATTAAATGTTGTTTCTATTCATTCTCAAACATGACACCAAATTAGTAAATTTTGCACGTGTGTAAAAGGTGATCGTTGGCGGCTTTTCTCCATCTTTAGTGAAGAGAGTGTTTATTGATTGATCGATGAGGATCCCCTTTAAAAAGGTGGTATGACAGCCTTGCATATTTAGGGAGCCGGATATTTAATGATAAACCTATACTATAGATGAATAACGGGTCGCCTTTTTGTTTTTATTTTCTTGTTCTTGTCTACCTGTACCAACACTGTTGCCCCGGTGTTGCAGGTTTTGATCGACCATGTTCAGTTGCGTCGGTGAGTGTTGAGAGGTAGGTCTGGTAAGGTTTTAAGATTATTACGTCTCAAAGAGGACGCAACAAGACCTCCTGGACGCTTTTTTGAAACATATCACCTGGAAGACAGGTGAGAGAAACATGTCCTGTTTCTGACCGCTTCTAAAGTTGAACTAGATGTAGGCTTCCAATATATTTTTCAGGGCGAATCAGTCCTTGAAGAACTGGCCATAGCAAATATAACTATTTCATGATATGTACTCTCACTGGATCATACATTCTCTAATATCTCGTTAAAAAAGGGAGAGTCTATATAACTTTATTCAGAGCTTCTTGCCCTTTCTCAACCTTTAATAACACAATCACGGGATGTGGCGGGGGGCAATCGAGGGAAAACTACTAGGTACTGATAGTTTAGTGTTCGGCTAAATCTTACGCTCTTGCCTTTGTTTTACTTGAAATCGCATGACCACTTACTGACAAACGTATTAATGATATTTTTGGAGTATACGATGCCTTTGTGCCAGATCTGAAGCAGAAACTTAGTGAAACAAAACTCCTTAGATTAGAGTAACTTATCTCTGTGTGCTCACTTGTGGTATGATCAACAGAAAGTCTCGGCACATCTACTAGAATCAGATGTATTCCTGAGTTTCAGTAGGATCTAAGTTTTAGTATCTTGTTCCTCCCTTCTCAGCTGTGTTTTGCCATTCGGTGTCAGCCCTTAAAATTACATTGTGGCAGTTTTATAGCTTCTTTAACATGTTAAGATCTCTTTCTTTTGATAATGTTGAACTCTTTCAATATAAAGAGGAGAGGAATTTGTTTTAATATTGACTAATAGATTCTTCTCTCTTAAACACGAGTTTAGATGGCATTATCCCTCATTTTGAAAATGTATTTAATAAGATTTTTATAAAAATATTACATGCTACTTTTTAACATGCACTTATTGGAACTACGATTTTTGCAATCTTTCTCATCAAACAACCATAATGTGTTTTTGTTTTTGGACCAATTATGTAATAGACTTTTATTAGGCAATTTTACTTGACTCTTTCGCATGCTTATGTAAAATTTCTGAAGTAATTGTTCGCACTGAATTTATGCTTGGATCATAAGCATTTTATCTTTGTTATGCATTCTAGTAGATTTTTGGCACCTATGACTTATTTTCTGAGCCATTGATTGTCTTTGGTCTGCACTTTCCGGAATGAACGGGGTTCAATTATTTACTAATGAGTTATTCAACTTTCCACTATACGTTCTTCATAATAATTTTTCTTCGACTACTATCGTTTACAACGCAAGGGTTTTATCGAACGATCTAATAGTCATTGTTACTTAATATCCTCTGTCGACTTTTTTATTTATCCCATTTAATTTTAACTCTTCGGCGTCGCAAAAAGTGATATTCATTCAGACAAAAAAACATTCTCACCAGTGGTTTTATCTTCATTTTAATCTGAGAAGAACACTGAACTTGGTTAAATGTACCTCGCACTCAGATGAAGATATATAAAAGGGAAACCCAAAATTTGTTTTCTATATCATCCTGAGGAACACTTGAACAATATCACCAAGAAATCAAATAAACAATGACTAATAGTACGAGTATATACGAATCTGATTGAAGTTTAACGGGCATATCAACTTCCTCTGTGCGTGTATTTTATTACTTAGATGTTACAGGGTAATGCATTCATTGTACAATCGACATTACATTTTGTGAGTTGTTTCTTGAGAGTTATTTTGTTACCTAGACCTATTTAAATATGAACAATCATTAAGCCGATATATATATTACCAAATAATTTGCCTAACAGGTAATTGCCACTCCAGGTCAGAGTGTACCTAAAGTGAAGTCACATTAATGGGGTACTCAACAGGCGTCCAGAATTCTATGTGAACCATTACCACTAAATTGCAGCTTTTATACTGTCTATTAACCCAGGAACCCCATTAAAGGAAGTTGACTTACACCCTCTGTCAGGTAAGATACAGCTCTAGCGTTAATTATGATCTTCACCAAGGTTAGAACAGACGAGAATGTATATTGCTGTAATATTGTGTATATTGGTTTAATATTTCATTTGTTAAAGCAGAACTTGTATGTGAAAATGATGTAGTGATTGTTTCTATAAGTTTATTGCTTAACATTCGGCACCAATAGTCAATAACCATGAATTCTCCGCAGTGTGTTTTGAAAACATACACGTTTATAAGTGATCTGTGGCTAATAATTTTTTACTATCAAATCTGGATTATAGTATATGAGCATTACTGAATATCTATATTTATGAAACGTTGGACTACATTAGGAAATCAATATTTGGACGGACCTACCAAATCCTCAACAATAGCTAATACATCTAGAACATAGAATATTCACTTGCCCTTTACAGCCTTTCTTGCATGTTGGTGGTGACAGCTACAACATTTAATGAGGAAATTCTCAGGGAAATATTTTTTGTAAAAGAGAGACAGGGGTTTTGTTCAGACCTTTAAAAATTTATTATGTATCTAGATCTGAAAGTAGCGGAATTTACTTTTAAGAGTAAGAATTGCAAACAATAAGAATTGTTGTAAATTCTCCATTTCCTCTGCATTTTCACTCTATTCTTTTCAGGGTGCTGTATATAAACTGACGTATTCCTCCACTGACATGTGTGAGAGGAAAATCAAAACACAAGAACAGTTACACACAACACACACGCACACACACCGACCGCCACACAGCACACTCACATACTATAACCTACTATAATAATATATATATATATAAGATAACAGTATATATACTTATATATTGTATAATTTTGCGATTATTGGCCTTGCTTCAAAAGACTTTAAGCTGATAGACATACACTGAGGAGCCTGTTCGAATTCGACAAAAGAACCTTTAACATTTTGTAATTCTTTATACATGTCATCTGGATCAAGTGATATGTTAGGTTAATGTATTGGCAGTTTCTATTTTAGAAGTACTATAGATTCAACAGACAGATCTTTACTTGGGGTTCTAAACCTATTTCTTTTCAAAGAGATATATAATTTATAACACAAGGCTTAGGTCTGAACGCTCTATAGGCTAAATTGTTACTTAGCTTGCATATATTTGCTAACCCCTATTAAGAGTATCAAATTCATATTTCACAAAGATTTGTTTGAGAAATAAAGGGATTGTATGTGGAGAAGAAAACGGAAAGAATTGAACAATGCAAGTAGAAGCTTTGAGGGATAAAATAGGTTAAAACTGGGGAAGGAAGGAATCAAATTTGTATCACACTTTTGATTCTTTTCTTCTCTAAATTGTTTACTAACTTCGTGGTATATCATTATATTACCCCCTGGATTTTTATTCTTCTAGTTATTTATCACTTTCCATTTCAATGGGAAGCAGAAAAATGCCGGAAAGGAGTTAAAATTAATCGGAACTTTGTTGATTGTGCAGAAGGTAGTACGTAGCCGTTTAGAAATTGGCGGCTAGATTCAAAACAGCTAGTAATGTGTTCCAATGACGCAAAACCCACTTCTTGCCAGTACATTAAAAAAATATTGGCTTCAAGGGTCCTCCTCCACCAGGCAGAATTTGTCCCCTTGTCTAAAAGGGCAAGTGTCAGGTTCATTACCTGATGCCAGGAATGCCTTTCAAAAGAGAGAAACCAAGCAATTTGTATATGTCCTCAACCATGAATGCATGTACAGGGGGAATTGTCTTAAAAGTTGACTTTCAGTCCCCTTTGTTCATGGTGAAGAGGCTAGATAAATATTACAGTAAAGAATCAATTTTTATAACTTTGATTAAAACTGCCATTCCTAATGGAAGGGGGACAAAGGCTTATAAATGAAAGGGGGCTATTTCCCTCAACGATAGCGGCAAGTTTACCATGTCATTCTTTTTGAGATGGTCAAAGAAAAATGGAAATGGTCCCGTAGATAGTATACGTTTGTTCTTTTCTGTCATCAAGATCAAGTTTATAACATTTTCTTAAAACAACGTGAACATAACATTTTAGCAAAGCAAAGAAATACGTACATATTAAAGAATGACAATGATGGAGGGTGAGACCTGAACTGACATTCCCTTCTATCCCAGGAAATGCACGGTTCTACGCATCACTTACCAACTCAGCTACAAGAACATGGCGTTACCAGAGGAGTCCATAAATGACCTGTTCTTCAGATTGATCTGCGCCATATTTTTTACACACTAGTAGTGATAATAATAATAATATTAACAGATCTTCATCTAAAAAAATAATAAAATTTATAAACAATTTTGACTAATATTATCTTTCAATTTTCCTAATTCTATTCTTTTGTTGCAAACACACTGATCATTTCTACCTAAGAGTTATTGGTCAATGTTATTTAACCTCGATTAACATAAGACCCTACCAACCATGCCCATGGTTCCAACTCTCAGATATCCCAGATGAAAACGTTAAATGTGTTATTAGCGATGTAGAAAATAGGAAATCCATGTCGATAATACAACCACCCGGATATATGTACTTCTAGCAGTGATAGAATGCCGAACAAATGCGGACCAGCAATGTCTCAGATGTTAACGATACATTGTATCATCTATTGTAGCTAGATGATAGCAATGTAGAAATAGGGATTCTCCGGCTAGAATTCAGACAACACAGGTATTTTGTATTTTCTAAGAGGCGGCACAAATACCGACCACACGGATTTCTTAGAGTTAACTGTAGTATTTGACTGAGTCTCATCTAAAAGATTTGTTAAAAAAATATACTTCTTTACTTATTCACTAATAATTAATTTATTCATTTCTTTTATCACTGTCTTTGACCTGTTCTAACCATGTCTCCGTATGCTCACTATCTCTCTCTCTCCTCTCTCTCTCTCTGTCTCTCTCTCTCACACACACACCACACACATACATACACACACTTCACCCACCTCTGTCTCCCTCCTTCTCTCTCTCAAGTTCATTCTCTACCATTTTTATCTACTTGCCCTACTACAATTGCCGTTTACACTTCCCATCGTGCGTCTCCCCTCTGTTATTTCCTGATCTCCGCAAACTATCTCCCTCTTCTTCTTTTACTCATTCATATTTTACTTCCTGTTCTCCTCTTACTCCCTTTGTCTCATCGTTTCTCCACCTAACTTCTCTTTTGATTCGTATGTCTTCTCAGATTTTTCTTTGCCATTTTCTCTTTTGTCATCTCACTCCTACCCCTAACGATGCTTGTGCCCTATCTCTGTACGAAAGTAATCACATATTTGAACATATCAGGTGGGACTTATAGCATTCTCTATGTCGACACAATTTAGTGTCAATAATTGTAGGCTAAAAAGCCGTCGACAGCAGCAGCAGCAGCAGCGATAGTCGGCGTTTTCATTGATTCACTGAATGCCACTTCTTAAAGTTTGATTACAGCACAATGGATTCGCAACAGTCAACCATCTAATTTATCAATTCCGACAATTGAGCTTTTGCAGCAACAAAAAAAATGTGCATAGAAATATCGTGCTAAATGAAATAAAGAAATAAAACGTTTGTCTCTTCAATTTGGTGGCTACTGATAAATATGTAATTGGGAAATGACAAATTCAAAGAAGAAATTAGGAAAAAGAAATGCGGAAAGGAGAAATTGAGAATGAAAAATTGGCAAAGAAACTTTGGGAAGGAGAAATTGAGAAGGGAAAACTAAGAATGAGAAATGAGGATGGAGAATTGTTGATGAAGAAATAGAAGGAGATGAATTGGAAATGATAAACAGGGAAGAACACATACGAAATGAGAAATTATGAAGAATTATTGAGAATGAGGAATTGGGAATGAAATACAGTGAAAGAGAAACTGGAAATAAGAAATTGTGAATGACAAAGATGGGGATTAGAAATTGGGAATGAGAATTGAAAATAAGAAATTATGAAAGAGAAATAGTGTATGACAAATTAGGAAGGTGAAACTGGGGAAAGAAATGAAGGAATGAAAAATGAATTAGATTTGTAGTATTCTCTAATCATTGTTGCCGCAATTTTTAATAGCTTTTTTAAAAGTCAAACATCTTTTTTATTTTCCCTTGTTTGTTTTCCGTTGTATTCTTTGTAAATTATATGATTACCATTTTAAAGAGATATTCAGAAACGTAGCTTGACCAAAGAGAGTCATGGATAACGTGGTTCAAAGACAGTGTCTCTCGTATTCAGGGAAATGATAGGATAAAATGAAAACGCTCAAAGTCTTGGATCACGTGAATTTGTACATGTCACCATGTGCTGATGTTGATGTGTCAGGAAAACACACAAATAAATTGAGAGTAAGAAATAATTACGAGGCAGTTATTTTTTGCTGCCTTTTTGTGTGGATGGAAGTGTTAAGACGAATTTAAATAAGAAACCTTTTCTATTGTTTGATTTCACATTCTAATGAAAGTAAAGACTATAGAATATTCTACTATTTCAACAAGCACAGGATCTGCTTTTTATTGCCTATAAGTTGAAGGTTACTTTGAAGGAAAACAAAAGTCAGTACTAAAAGAGATGATAGATAATAGGTGAAAGAATAATAAATGATAATTTCATAACCTAAGGTAACCTAAGTTCATGAGTTATATAGTTCAAACTAAGTGCAAAATCTTCATATAGGAATTAGATAGTAAATAAGAATTTAATGAATAAAATTGCAACATAGAAACGTAGACATTTGTGTAGTATAGGGTGTTTTGATAGTATTCGATGAAATGTCCGTGATTTAATGCAATCGCCACATGATGGTCTAAGCGAAAATTCGGGTTACTTACCATGCTAGCTAGGAAACACAGGAAGGATTAAAAAAATTAATAAGTGTCTCTCGTAGTAGAGGGGTCATCAAAGAATTATGAAGTATCAGAGTATAGGGAAATAACGACATATCTCTCTCAGTTGAAAGCAAATAAGCGTATCTCTCGAATTTTGTGTGTCGGAAGGAGGGCCAGGTTATTTGCAATTTTTGAAAACGATGTTTCGCAAACATGGACAAGAAGAGAAGAAAATGAAAAGGTGATGGGAACTAAATAGTAGTGGAATGGAACTTATTCGGTGTGTTGAGATGCAAAGAATTTCAGACGAGGATTCAGATAAGTTAATATATATATATATATATATATATATATATATATATATATATATATATGATTACGTAGTTAGTGAAAAACTCATTACCAAATTTTGTAATTTGCTCATGAACTTTGTAAAAATGAAATAGGAAGACATGTAAAATAATAGGATGGGAAAAGGCCGGAAATGCAAGAGATTATGTGTAGTTAATATGGAAAGTTTTTGATGACAAAGTTTTTGATGACAAATCACTAGTGTCAAATTCTGGTTGGTTAAGGACAGAGAGTGAGGAGAGTGAGAGAAAGTGTGTCTCTGTGTGTGTCTGATTGGAATTAAAAAAAATGTACTTTTTAACATTTTCTATAACAACGTTGGCACCTTGCAGTCAGAGAAAAAATACAATCAATAAAAGTCAATGAAGAAAATATATAAATATATATAAAATATATAATAATTGGGAAGTGTTTTGCGTCTATTCTCTATTGACAACCAAATAGTTTAATGATCAACATTTGGAAGTCGTATATATTGGTGAACGGTGGAATTTAAAAACATACACATGATGAAAGAAACATAACGAATGTGTTGCAACCAAACATTCAAATGAATATTCTAAATTTGTATTGGAAGTTTACAAGCAAATCCAATTTATGCGTCAAATTCTACATCCTAAATAGTTATAACATTTGATATCACAGGTAGAATTTATTTTAAAATCCCTCTTACAATTTTCATTTACTCTAATGATTACAACTATAATACTAGAGCAAGTCTAATTTGTGTGTTATCCTAGTACAGAGTAAACAAATAGTTCAAGAAATTTCACGAATTGCACGAACCACGACGATCAAGCAATGTCATGTAGGTCTAAAACCATGGATTCTGAGGCCGTTATCCAAACCACATAGGCAAATCCGACGAGTAGCACTCGGAGAATATCAGGTGAGTTAGAAATTTCACAGACCAGTGGGTTCATCATCTTCACGAGCTCGGAAAAAATCATCCGGAGCTGCCGAATTGTTACTAAAATATTGCAAAACTTTCGATTCAATCTAGTATACAGTCATTACTAAGAGCTTATAGAAAAATGATATAAATATATGTATATAAACTTATGATAATAAGAATATGTACATGTGCTTGTTTAATATTTCTCGTTGTTTTGTTTTTCAAAATATCCGCAAGTTGTTAAGAATACATTTTACAAGTCCCATACATACATCTCATTTACTAAACTTTGAATAGTTAGGCACATATATATCAGGTTGCCCGCAAAAAACTGATATTAATAAGATGTAAGAACTAAACAGACTTATTGTTGTTTAATTTTGGTAATCTGACAAAAAAATTAAATCAAATTTCTTTAAAGATTAAAGAAATATTTCAAAATACTGTTTTTTAAGCCTTTTGCCACCAATAAGGCCCAACGTTATTAAAGAATAAGGGTGTTTTAATAGTCAATAAACATTATTCGTTATAATTTTAAGTTATTTTAAAAGATTAACGCGGAGGTTTTGAATTCATCATATTTCGAGATCTTGTCATGCACTTTGACATATGCAGCTTGTCTAGTTCAAGATCTTTTGAAAAGTTTATGTGATGTTGACAAACATTTGCACTGCCTTTGGCAAAAATATGGAATTATCATACTTAAAAATTGTTCACTTAGTTTTTTATACAAAATGTTTTTCACTTAGTTTCTTTATACAAGACATATCTGTATATCTAATCTTCTGTTGGTATTTGTTTAGGAAAGCAAATTATAAGATCAATCTATAATATTTCTCACAATATTGAGTTATTTTATATTTTCCTCTGCGTGTATTGAAAAAATTATACCATTGATTTAAATAATTTAATCTAGTTTATTTTAGGTATATTTTATGAAACCAGAATTTTCATCAATTAAGGAAAAATGTTTGAGACTTATCACAGTTTATTTACTGCTAAATAAAAACAATTTAAATATCATCTAAGAGTGCATAACTTCTGCCAGAGATAATAATTTGATGGTCTTTTAGTCATAATATAACGATACATTATCTTTTGCAATTCCATTTCATGTCTTTCCTTTTAGACTTCTCGGCATTCTTAACCATTTCTCTTTCGCCTCGGTTTCCTATACTTTCTTTTAACCCGTTACTCTCTTCTTTATCATCCTTTTAAAAGTGATTTCCATCAGCTCTATATTTTTCACTCCCCCCCCCTTTCTCTATTTCGCCTTTCTTTCTTTATTTCTACTCTTTTTCACATTACACTCTCTATCCTTCTCTCTGTCTCTGTCTGTCTGTCTTTCTGTCTGTCTGTCTGTCTGTCTCTATCTATCTATCTATCTCTTATCTAGTTCTTTCCTGACTTTTCTCAGACCTTTCATTCGATTACTTCTTTATTTCTTTTTCGTTTCTTTATTTTTCATCCGTCTCAAACCCTCATCAATTATGTCTCCTTTTTCTCTATCGAATTCATCCTTCCTTTCTACTCTACCAATTTTCTAACTGTTTCTTTAACTTGGCTTCTCCCCCTTCCCTTCCCTTTGTTTCGTTTCGCTCTCTTTTATCAGCGTTAATCACCATTGCTACACTTAGCGACAAATGCGGACATATTTCCGGGTAAACAGAAATAATATTGAAAAAAGAAACTGGCCCACTGCCCGACAGCATCTCGGTTTTCTATTCATCTTAAACTAATAATTTAAACACTCCAGACGTTACGGATGAACACACAGTTCAAGTTTGATGAATATTAAGCGGAGGGTGAAATCGATGGTAGAACAGGTTTTTCCAACCCACATACACCGAATATAGTTCACCGTCGAGTAATAGTTAACGAGAGGGTCTAGTAGAGTATTACGAATTAACATTGAGTTCTATCCTCAATAGATGCACTGCATGTACCAGATAGAATAAGAATATGAAATAATTAAAATACATAACTACATAATCGCTGTTCGTTTTCTCGACGGAAGATTTCTACAATAGTTACTAATTATTTTGACTAGTTTTAGTGTTCATCTTCCTAATTCCAGTTACTTTTTATCTCAACCCATTCGAGTCGTCGCTTCTGAGACAGAAAAAAACCATCGCACATTGGAAGCAAGAATAAAGTATAAACACTCGGTGACACGAAATTAATCTTCCTTTTGTTTGAGGGAAGCCTAGTTTATTTATTGTTTCCAAAGTGTGTTATTCTCTCGAAGTGATAACTCGAGTGATGATGAAAAGCATCAAAAATGAGAAGATGACGGACGATATTAGTCAAAATGATTAATAATAATTAGTGTAGTGTTCTGGCTCTCATTTCGGAATAGAGTTATATGTCAATACTCGTTGTATACTTATCTAATTTCTGTGATACTTGGAGAAGCTCGAATTTGTTTGTTGGATCTGATGTTGAGTGGGCTGGCATTTCTTTGATATTTTGCATTTGGAACCAACTTAGAATGCTGGAGGACATCTTGCCTGGTGCCATTATAATTATTAAATTATTAAAAAGTCACAAGGTGACTTATATTTTTCCCATAAGATTTTTATTTTCCCTCAAGTGAAACTGCTTTGAACGAGAGATTTATTTCCCCCCAGTCAACGCATTGTCCCAAACTAACCCAACGTTCTCATTTCTCGCTCTTACTCTTTCATACTTCGTCATGTGACGTTTCCTCGACCAATGAGAAAACGCCATGTTGCTAACAATTTTCCATGCTAATCTACACATAATTCTTATATTCATCGTAAAAACTTTTCTATGCCAATTTACACGTAACTATTACATTCCTGGCCTCTCTTCCCTCTCTCTCTGTCTGTCTGTCTGTCTGCTCTCTCTCTCTCTGTCTCTCTTTTTCTCTCTATTGTGTTACACTAGTAAGACCTGTGGATATACCACGGTATGATGCTTTAATTATAGTAAAGTTTAATATTTTTACTTAAGATCTATTACAAATAGTTCAATATGTAAAAGTATAATAATCTTGATTTAAACCTCTCTCGCTCTTCTTTTTCTTTCTTTCCTTCTTTTCATCTTTTCATTCTGTCTGATTGAAGCAGATTAGCGTTATCGCTTCCGTAAGCCCACCCTCTCTTACTATGTTTTCCCTACTCTTTTTCTTTCTTACTTAATATGTTTTTCTATGTAACATATCTCTTTTCCCCCTTTCTTTCTTCATGATAAAAACGGAATGGTCTATTATCTAGCTGGGTTGACGACTCTAAGAAAATAAGAATTTGGCAGATAAGCAACACCAGTTAATACCATTACTACTATACAGTAAGTATCTATCTTTAACGGTTCCTCACAGTAGCAGTGTAAAGTAGTGGGACACTGATACAGAAGCTTGTAATGCATGGTAATCCTGTATAGAAATCTCAAACCCAACATAAAATATGCATTGTAGGGAGCTGATCTCTGATTGGCTTAGAGATATCATGTGTTAAAAATAAATATTCTAAAATTCAGTTGAGATCAAGACTTGAAGGAAATGGTTTGCATAAATGAGGATTAGCATTTAGCTTCTCACCGGACCTTCTAAGCCCACAGGAGATTCTCTGAAATTACTTTTGAAAAAAATCTCCTCCCTTTGAAATGACGATGAAGATTTCGACACTTTTCGATCCATAGTAATAAACGTGGGAATCTAAAGCAGTTAACGTTTTGGTTGATTTTTTTTCACACTCGCCCGAACGTAAAACGACGATTGATGGTTTCTGTCCGGGATCAAGTTACAGCCTTTTGAATCATCCAAGAATTTTACAGTTGCCTTGAACCAGACTCAGCTAAGTAAATAACATATGCACCTCGATGGAGAAGAGAGTTATTGAATGTGCTCCAGGTTCTTCAATACAGAGCTGACACTCTAAAGTAAAAGCAAGAGCCGGGACATATGACTGTTAAGCCACGAGGATTGTATCCAGCTGAAACTGGAATTACCAAATAAGCAAATCAGACCATTGAAAAAAAACAACATGAAACCAAATGTTATAGAAAGTGACAAAAACCACAAACCTGAGAAGCTGAAATAATGCAATGAAAGACACAAAAAATGCTCCACGGAGAATGTAAATGACACAGAAACTCTCGTAACCCTTGGATCAATTTCAAAGGAAAAATCTCAATCAAAATTTCTTGGAAAAGAGATTGAGAGAACTGGGAATTTGTGTAAGACTTCAGACCATAATACTGGTGAGATCGGCAAGAATACTGAGAGGAGTTTTGGAGAAATGACGAAACTTGATGCCACTTGCACTTTAATGAAGGTCACCAGATATTACTTGTGTAAGATATAACAAGTAAAACAATAATGACGGTTGTTGTTGTTGTATTTTCCTATTATTATTATTATTATTATTATTATTATTGTTTTTGTGTTGTTGTTGTGTAGTTGTTGTTGTTGTTGTTGTTGTTGGTGGTGGTTTCATTTTCTTATTCATTTTCATTTGCTGATTATTTTAATTACTTTTGTTTTGTTTTACCAGATTTCGATCTTGTGATTGTGATTCTGAACTGTTTCGTCCTCATTCTGATCAAATGTCCTGCTATCGAGATGATTAGGTCAATTAGTCCTTTGATTATCTTCAAACATCCAGAACAGTATTGTTGAATCGAATACTTGCGTGCTCGATTCGATCGATTCAAATACACCAATCGAACAAGACAAGTCAATCTTTGTAGGACTAAAGAATTAACTGAATACAATTAGAAGGGTTTACAATAATGGATTGTATCTCTAGCCTCATGTTTAGTTCATTTAAATAGTTCTAATATAAAATGTGCAGAAGTAGAAATGATGACTGACTCTAAGTTTATTCACTCAACAAATAGAACCAACTATTAAATATTTTGAATCACACTTTCAAAGTTCATGAACATATTTGCAATTCAATATCCATCAGTAATATGATAATGTTCATGAAAAAATAGAATATTTTGTAATATTCAATTAGGCAGAACATTTTCAGGGAAAATCGATTTTGCTTTTAAAACTTAATACATTTCTGAAATGAATGACCTTGTGTCAAGAGTATGTAATTTCTACAACATCAAGTTACGATGATTTCAATGATTTTGCTTGGTAAGTAATATTTATTACATTTCTAAACAAAGATTTTACTATAATTTATTATCATATAAAAAAAAATCAGTATCCATTTTCCCGATAGACAGGGATCTTTGTAAAGTAGACTGATTAAAGGCGAACTCTTTTATAGCTTGGCAGGGTAACTTGCTAAAATGAAGTGGCAAAACTAGAAGCTGGAGTCCTCAAAACAATACAACGTTGTGTTTAATTTCGTTTTGACAGATTCTGTTGCGTCACCGATTCGAAGTTGTGTATTACCTTGCTCGTTTGCTCCTGGGAACAATAATAGCTGGAGATATCCAGTTCTTTAATGTATATTATTGTGAATACATATTTTCAAAAACAATAAGTTAAAAGAGAAAATGATGCAACACAATCTTTCTATTACTCATTTAGTTTTGTGGTAGCCTAATACATATAAAGCAAATTGTTAAATACACATATAAAATAACAGAGGAAATAATTTCATTTGTTCATGCTTGAGGATTTTTCAGATGGGCCCTCGCCACTTAGAATATTGGTGCAACCCAATCATTCTACCAATATGTGACCCAATGTGAGAGAAGTAAATAGCTATAAGAAAATAAGATCAAAGATGGAATATAAGTAATTTTAAAGCAAAGAAAAAGAAAGACAGAGGAAGAAAAAAGTATGGAATAGAAAGGACACAAGACAAGAAAAATATTAATAAAAACTAGAAAATGAAAATTAGCAGAGACTGATAATAAAGTTAAAAAATGAAAGACAATTTTACAAAATCGAATTAAAAAATAAAAGTAAAATCTAAATAAAAAGCAAAAACTGAAAAAATAAATACGATAAAAATATAGGCAAGTGAATAAAAGAAAGAGAGAAAAGACGAAAGAAAATAATGAAGAAAAAATGAAGGAATTATAAGGAAGGATAATCAAAAGAAAAAGAGATAAAAAGAATGAAAGAAAAATAAGGGAATATTTTCGTAAATGAATTATATATAACATGAAAAATGAATGTTTAAAAGATTGGAGAAGATGAACGAAAAAAATGAAATAAGGACGAAAACAATAACATGAAAGCAAGAAAAGCGAAGAAAAAAAGAACAAAATAAGAGGTAAAAAGAGAAAAGGAGAGAAACGAGAAAAGAAAGAGAAGAAAAAAAAAAGAAACACAAAAATGAGAGAAAAAGACACAGGTGAAAAAGAAAGAAGAAAATCGGCAACAGATAAAAATGGAGAAAAGAAAGAGAAAAAATAGAATATAAATAATATACGTAGTCATTTACTCAGCTTGGCGTAGTTTGTCGCAAGGCCAGAAATATATGGTACTCAGTGATTCTAGCTGACTCTCCATTAAACCAAGTGTGCAGTTCTAGATATGATAAGGTTGACGAAAGAAGCGTACATAAATGAATAAATAGATAATAAATGACAGAAAAGTGAAAGATAGAATGGGAGAAATTAAGAACCGAAACGATACATCAAGAGAGAAAAGAAATATAGAAGTTAACTTCAAAGTGAAATCGAGGAATAAAAATCAATCAATTAATCAATAAAATCACGCTTCGAATAAGTAAATAAATTAAGAAAAACCAATGCAAAAAAGAGAAAGTAACAAACAAAGGAACAAGTTGAATTCTGAAGAAATATGAATAGAATCTTTTAGTAACAAACAGGAATGACATTTATGTTTCTTTTTTCCAAGACACAGAGAAGAAAAAATGATAGACCAAAAATAGATATGAGTTCAAATCAAGAAATTCAGTTTCGAGTCACAAAGAAACGTAGTCGCCATTTTTATTAACTGGAGACTAGCGTGAGTAACGAAGCGAACAAGAACCAAAATATAATACGATCAATCCGAACAGTTCCTGACGAAGAAGAAGAAGAAGAAGAAGAAGAAGAAGAAGAAGAAGAAGAAGAAGAAGAAGAAGAAAGAAAGAAAGAAAGAAAGAAAAAAAAAACACCCTCCATATCAATTTGAAATGTTCTATTGTAAATTGAATATCCTTACAATTTATGACAACATATTTCTCTATAAATTAGAACAATGGGTATACGTTTCCTTATTTATCGAGAAATAATAACTAACGTTGATCAATGTTGGTGCCAATCAATACAAAATAGGGATAGTTACAAAAAAAAAGAAATAACGAAGATTTCGATATAATTTTGTTTATTATTTATTAGCGATGAAAACGGCGAGGTAGACATATTGTTTTACAAAGACAAATATGATAGATTTTCCAGTGCTTTTCATACGTAATGTCCAGATCTGGCCGACTAAACTCGCGCATCTTTTTAAAATCTAATAATATCAGTTTGCCGTATATATATAAATTTATTTCAAATGTGTTTTTAAATTTGTTTCGAATCAGTTTCAATTTCTTTTATCTTAGTAGTAAAACTTAGAAATAACTTCAACCGAGAAAGGCAAAAGCATCCATATCTAAACATGTTGGCCGATTCAGCGTCACTAACCCTTTGGCTACCTCACACTTCCTCCATAAGGTGGATATTACTGTAACGGATTAGCACGTTTCTCGGAAACATCATTTAAGAGAATGAAATTAGTGGATCCAGAATAAACAAAACAGAACAATACAAGAGTTTCCACAGTCACACAGTCCTAGAGTTCAGACTCTACAAACCACCCGAAAAAGGGTACAGGGTTTATATACGAGACCAAGACAGGTTTGGGGCGGTTACAGAAATACTGGCCAACCTTCGGTTATATTAGGTTATTTTCCAAACAGGCTCAACGATAAAGATAAACAAACGCTTCCTTATTCATACAGAAGACAGGAAAGAAGACATATCCACGGCGATACACAGTTTAGACAATGGTCAGTTTCCTGCAAACTCAGATACTTTTTCAACACCTCATTCTAAAAGAGCAAATCGATTAGGTGGATCACTGAAACCTAACAACAAACCAAAAATGGTTTACTTCTCACAATGGACTTTCAAACGGGTCAACCACCGAAAGCGTACGATCATCTAGAAATGGTTGGCTACTAACACTGGACTTATGTATATGAATATTTTCATATTTGTTAATTTTAAAATAAAGGGTTGTACAAACTAAGGGAGCGTTTTAAGATCACAACAAGACTTGGCTCGTGACGTATCACGACGTTACAACATGCCCAGATAAGTTATTAAAGGCAGTGATAATTTTTTAGTTCTCATTACAACATATATTAATCAGAATTTTTTTCCTTTTCTGAATACGCTACACATGTTCTATTTTATTCAATTTATGTCTAGTAATAACTGCTTAGATTTTTGCGTGAAGGCAAACATTTACAAAAAAGTGTTGTATTTACTAGACGAGCTACAATCTGTTCACCTGTACCCACTTCAAAATGTCCTTGACTCCAAATAAACGCATGTCTGAAAACTCAAGACCGGCTAAACTAATTATTACTGACATCTTCCGGTTCACCATTTTAAAATTTCTAATTTTCATTTTTGAAATCTTTGAAATTGTTTATGGTTTACTTTTGTAATAAAATAATTAAACAAAAAGCCAATCTGGTTTTATTTCATATACATAGCACACACCAAATGTTACGAGGTACAGCGAAGAAAAGTGTTCACGTCTGGGTTTTGCATTCTGAGAAATCCGAAAAAATTATCAGCTTCAATTTGTAGATTTTATATACGTCGACTGAAAACAATACTTAGAAAATGTATTTTGCAAATAACTTTAGACCTCACTGTGTGCACCACACTTGTTGACTTGTGAAATACTAAGTTAAGTTTGATAAACAGTTATGGCTACCTCACACGCTTCTCCACAGGATTTATCTTAATTTTAAGCGCGTTACAGAAGAATGACTAGAAAATATCTGAGGTTTTTGAGTCTCACCTGTAATGTATCTTTGTGACCTCTATCGTTTTGTTTCATCCATTTCACAATTTTCCCGTCTTTACCTCTTCTTTCCCATGCTCTCTTTATGTTTCTTTCTTTATTTCTTTCTTACTTTTCTTCTTTTCTCTCTTTGTTTCTGTTTGTTACGCTAAGATATTATAATTTAAAAACCTTCAGATAAAGATTAAAGAAAATGGAAAAAAGAGTAAATCAGAAGAACAAGGAAAATTCTTGAAACCAAACTCTGTTGCATAAATCTTGTCAAAGCAATAAATACACTTGTAAGATACTCTGGACCATTCCTAAAATGGACCAGGGAGAAACTCTAGCATATAGAACAAAGGCTGACACAGAAAAAAGTGAGAAGATGTCTCTCCAACATTGAAGATTGTGTAAATGTGACAATTCAAGCACTTGAAGAATACACTAAAAAGAGCAAAGAAAGAATAATTTCAGAAAAAAGAAAGAAAACAACTATACTTCAAGCGTTAAACTGGAGAAATAACACATGAGAATACTTGGATATGGCTAAGAAAACCGGTAATCTCGTGGATTTTGCCGTCCCAGTGGATCCCAGTTAACTTCTACTGCTCTACCACCAATATAAATCTATCTCTAAAACGAATCTTCCTTAATTGCATGTGTTTACATTTGACTATAATTAGTAAATGTATTTTCTTTTTATCAGCCTGACAAACATCGTGTAATTAACTGGCTACTAGATATTCTGTGGTTAGTAACGCAACACCAGAGCATGAAAGAAAACGAAAATATATACAAATACTTGGACCTGGCCAGAGAACTGATAAACTGTGGTAAAGTCGTACCAATTGTAATTGGTAAACTTGGAACGGTCTCCAAGGGTTTGGAAAAGGGTATAGGTAAATTGGAAATCAGAGGAAGAATCAAGACTACAGCATTGTTAAGATCGGCTAGAATATTCAAGCGAGTTATGAAGACCGAGGGACACTCTCACTCAGACTCCAGCGAAATACCACCAGCTCAGATTGTGTGAAAAACTCTCAAGGAGTGAAATAATAATAATAATAATAATAATAATAATAATAATAATAATAGATACTTAGGAGTACTGAAGATGGACACCAACAAACAAGGAGAGATGAAAGAAAGATTAAGGAAAGAGTACCCCCGGAGAACGAGAAAACTCCTTGAAACTAAACTCTGCAGCAGAAATCTCATCATGGGCATAAAACACCTGGGCTGTACCTCTTGTAAGATACACTGGACCATTCTTAAAATGGACAAGAGAGGAGCTCCGACAGATGGACCAAAGGACAAGGAAGCTTATGACAATGCACAAGGCATTACACCTGAGAGACGACACAGACAGACTATATGTATCGAGAAAAGAAGGAGGAAGAAGTCTCGCCAGCACATCAGAAGACATGGACATGGCTAAGAAGGGGAAACCTCAAGAGAGAAACATAATCTGGAAAATGGTATATACACAAACCTGAATCTGTCCTGGAGAATGAGACGCACAGAATTCTCTGGGACTTTGAGGTACAGACGGATCACCTAATCCCGACCAGGAGACCAGACCTGGTTTTGATTGACAAGAAGAGGAAGACTTGTCATCTCGAGGATTTTGTCGTCCTGGTCGATCACAGAGTAAACATGAAAAGGAGCGAAAAGATCGACAAATACTTGGACCTTGCTAGAGAAGTGAGAAAACAGTGAAACATGAAGGTGAAAGTCGTACCAATTGTAATTGGGGCCCTTGGAACGATCCACATGGGTCTGGAAAATAGTCTGGATGAATTGGAAATCAGAGGAAGAATCGAGACCATCCAAACTACAGCATTGTTAAGATCGGCTGGAATACTCAGAAAAGTTCTGGAAACCTGAGGAGAATTGCTGTCACTCTGCTTCCAGTGAACCAGCGGCTGGGGCAGGTGTGAAAAACTTGAATGGAGTCAAATAACAATAATAATAATAATAATAATAATAATAATAATAATAATAATAATAATAATAATAATAAATAACCAGTACACAGCAATTAATACAGATAATTTTATGATTTACACATTACTGTTACGAAAGTTGATATTTTTGTGCAGTTAAAAGGGTGTATAATAGGACTGTGTCCATAGATTCATTGCTCAATCAGCACATTATAGCAAAATATATATGGGCATTCCATACTGCTTGCATTGTATTGCGAAGTTACAATTGCATATTTTTTTATAAAACGATCAGGCTACCGTATTTTATTAATAACCGAACGTTTTTCCAACTGACTCTCTGCTAATTCACATAACCACATACGAGAAAATAATCTCTGTTCGGAAACGATAGCAGTTATCGAAATGCTTATATAGAAGCACGAATTCAAACGATCTAGCAAGAATGAAGGTGGTCAGATGTGGGGAGTGGGATATGTACGTCTATTGATCACCAAATCCCAGCGGTTCACTTTTAGGTTCACTTTCGTGTCGGCCTTTTCTTATCTGAACAACTTTCCGCTTGGTTTGGTGCGATTCAATTGCCCCAGAATGGATTGTTTTGGCGTCTACTCGAAGATTTCTAAGCAAAAGAATTGGGACGGTTCTTTCATGCACTGATCTGATGTATGCCTACGCTTGGCTCGTCTTGCTAATTCAAACTGAGATGATTGTATTTTTTATTTCATATATAAATTCTGGTTGTTTATCAAATCCAATAGCAAGTGACATCTATCAGAAATTCTCTCATTATACGTGTGCATGGATTCGTGACTTGAGTGACTGGCTTTGTACTTATCTAACTGCGTCGATAATGTATTTGTTCAACTATGTTAAAGCTGGCTCAAGGCTCTATTTTAGCGGAAAGTTACAGGAAACAGACTCTTTGGCTGGCAAACACACAATACTAAGCACTGCACTACATTTTTGTCTAGATGTGTTATTAGACTTGACCAATAGCGTTCAATGGCTGGTGAAATTAGAACATCAATATATTAACATGGATTCTTTTCTTGAGTATTAAAAAACTTACATAAAAAAAGTTAATTTGTTAGCGGTTGGCAAGGATTAAATTTGATTTCAGGACAAAATCACTAATTACTATATCATTTTAAGAAAACCGAAAAAAAAAAAAAAACCCCAAAGAACTAAGCTATTTTTCTTAGTACTTATATACCAATAAATGTGGTCGATAGGATAACTTAATTGGTTCACTAATGATCCTTGATTATACTAGAAAGGTTTAAAATTTTGATTTTCCAGTGATCATAAAAAAGTAATTATGAAAGAGTTAGAGATAAGAGTCATACATTTCTCTTCTATTAAGAGAATTTTCTTCTAGATATGCACTTTATGCGTCCGAACAAATAAGTTAATAGTTGGTTTAGCTAATCTGACGGAAATGTTTAGATGATTGTAAATAGAAAATCTCACTAAAAATTTCAGGATTTTCAAATGGATATTCTGATAAAAAATGCTCTGGGATCGCGTTATTAATCACAGAATATCTAGTAGCCATTTAATTACACGATGGCAGAAAGGCTGACAAAAAGAGAAAAAAATGTTTACTAATTATAGTAAAATTTAGATACATGGAATAAAGAGGGATATGTTTAAGAGAGAGATGCATGTTGGTGGTACAGCAGTAGAAGTTAATTCGTATTTTTGATGTTGAGCGACAATCGAGTGAAATGATAATCGAAATATTGTTCAATATTAGCTATGAATATGATATAAAATGTTTTCACTTTAACAGCATATAGTGTTGTTTTCATATCCTTTTATCTATACCCATACCATCGGATTCATTTCCTTTCTCTTAACTTATATATATATATATATATATATATATATATATATATATATATATATATATATATATATATATACTATTGTGCATATGTAAATGTATTTATATATTTGAATATACTGAATATATTTAATAAATGAATATTTATGTGAATAGAGAATTTGTTGATGTATGAAATTACTTAAAGCTACATAATCTTATATTAATTACAAAAAGAGGTATTCTCAGAATGCAGTACAACAAAAAATAAACAAAAAGTCTATTGCATAACATTTCATAATTTGTGAATATCAAATATCAATACAAAACCCTAAACTCATAGTTATTTTATAGTCGATGAAAAATATGAATGAAAAATAGTTTGAATCGAAATATGAACTTTATTAAATATATGAAAAACTGCGTCCCAGGCAAAGCAAGGCATATTCTCTTCACCCATAGATTTATAAATCCCAGAGGATATTAGTAGAACAATTAGGACTACAGTAAATGCACCCTTTTTGTTCTGAGCCTATTCAATAATTTAATTACATTATATTCTCTTTTTGGCCATGTAAGAGAGAGAGAGAGAGAGAGAGAGAGAGAGAGAGAGAGAGAGAGAGAGAGAGAGAGAGAGAGAGAGATTTCTACTTTTAGTATTTTAATATGGCGTAGTTTACTTTACAATTTACAATTTTTACAATTTTAATTCTCAATAATAAAAATTGTTCTGAACTAAAATTGCTCTATGGACCACTAAAATATCACTATGTACTCTTAGTTGGGCATTTTAGTCTGTGTGGATCCCCAGTAATTTTGAGAACCTCTGTTCTAAATATAGAATATTGCATATAACTGTATTTATTTTTGGACTGCTACATATTCATAAGTTTTGTTTAATTTATTAACTCTGAAATTTAAATGAAGTGGAGTATATAGCTGTGTAACTTATATAATAAAATGATAATGTCTGGACGTCTAGAAAAAGTTGCTCTATTTTCCGCAGAATTAAATAGAACGTTTTCATTTTGGTGCAGCTGTCATATTTGCTCAAGTAGTTTAGTAAGTGCTTGAGTAAAGTATAAAAAGCAATAAAATTGTCGGTCTATTTAATACGCTACATGTATTTTATGTAATTCGTTTGTGTCTATTAATAAGTGCTTAGTTTTTGCGTGTAAGACAAGGTTTAGCACAAAAAATTAAAAATGAGAAAATGTCTTCAGGAGATGAACCACGGTCTCCTCATCTGTGCCTACTTCAAAATTCATTGTGTCCATTTCCTACGAATATTTCCTTTTTGGCGCCAAATCAGCGCACGAGTGGTAGGCTAGAGTCCCAGAGGTGAAAAGTTCTTTAGTTTTTAAGATCCGTCAGATGTAAAAGATAATTCTGTTTGTTTTGGCTTGTTTCGTAACCGCAATTCTGATTGACTGATTATAAAATGACAGATAAAATCACTAATCTCATTGGCTAATTTTTATTTCGGAGCTAAGTAGTTTTTTTATACGTATTTTACTCTTTAAATTTAAAACTTAATTAATTATGAAACCAAGAAACCTATGTGCTAAAAGTAACTATACTCTTTTTGTGATTTTATCTTAATCATTATGTAAAGATTATTGAGCCATCTTTTACATCCGACAGAACTGAACGAAAATCGCTTTGGAACTGTGGCCAATAGTAAATCGACATTTTACGGTTCACCATCTTTTAATATTTTGATTCTTTATTTTATTTCACGTAATGACTCGTTTAAAATTAATGAAACAATCAAACAAAAAGTACTCAAAATTTTTCTTTTGTTGGTTTTATTGTTATTGTATTTTGTCTTTATTTTTTCAGAAATGCATAACACAGACCATATGTTTTAAAGTACTGGAAGGAGTGTTTAAGTCTGGGTTTTGCATTCTGGGAAGCCTGGAAAAAAGCTATCAGCTTCAATAAGGAGAATTTAGACTTCTTGACTAAAGCATTGCTATGAAAATGTGTTTTGCTGATAGCACAGTATGTCTTATTATTTATCTATAACTGTGGTGGAGGAGATATAAATTTATCAAATAGCACTAAGTCAAATGCAAATTGCCTCGTTCAGGATTTGAACTCGGCTTGCATAGTCCATCTCCTACTACAATAACTGTTGTGTCACTGCACCTCTCAGAAGAGTTTGGTAAATATTATATTAACGAGGAAGTAAATGAATGTTTTTATTTGTTTATTTGTTTGTTTGTTCGTTTGTGTGTGTGCGTGTGCGTGTGTGTGTGTGTGTGTGTGTGTCTGTCTGTCTGTCTGTCTGTCTGTTAGTATGTATTTGCATGTGAATCTTTTTATGATGTACAGCTGACATTCGAGATATGATTAATATTTAAAAGAAATGTGACAGCCCCTGCTAAGCTTCAAAATCGAAATATGTCTATATGTGTACGCTTCTGTGAACGACTATGGATGTATATATATGGGCATATGTGATTACGTCCATGTGTGTTTTTGTGCATGTGTTAGTGATAAAGATAGAAACGATGGAAGCCTGTTGACTGATTTAATTGTAAAATATTTAATAAAATAGTACTTTTCTAAGTCCTAATGGCTGTAAGACAGTGTGATTAACTGATAATTATTCACGTAATCAAACAAACAAGCACCAAACTGAGAGATTTGCGCTTAAGACAAAGTGGTCACCCAATAAAATTAATACATATCCGTTTTTTTTTTGTTCATATCTTCTAAGAACCTCTGTGAAATGCATGAAATGCATGAAACAATGCGTTTCTGAAGTATGTACGCTTATCGTTATTTAGCATATATATATATATATATATATATATATATATATATATATATATAGAGAGAGAGAGAGAGAGAGAGACAGACAGACAGACAGACAGACAGACAGAGAGAGAGAGAGAGAGAGACAGAGACAGACAGAGACAGAGACAGAGCGAGACAGAGACAGAGAGATAGATAGAGATAGATAGATAGATTGATAGATATAGATATATAGATTGATAGGTATAGCGATAGATAAATGGATAGATAGATATACGCGTTGGTCCATCAATATTCAGTTTGTAATATCAATGATAATCTTTATTATCAATAATCTTTAAGCAGAGTTTAACAGGTTTGAATTCAGCATTTTCCTTCTCCTGGACTGGTTGTCATACTACGCTCAGAGATCACAGTCTGCCCTACTATTTAGCTATAGCGGGAAGGAGAATAGTTAGATGCATACCTATCGTAAGGGCATGAGTGCAATATGTTTCGTCCAGCATTCGCTGTGTCTATTTCCTACGAAAATATACCTTTTTCCTTATATTGTTTTATCTTTAGATTTTAATATATATATATATATATTATATATATATATATATATATATATATATATATATAAAACAATATATATGTATATATATAATATTAAAATTTTAAAAAAGCAATATTAATAATTCACAATTGTCTGTTTCCCGCCATTGATCACCAAGTAAATACAAGTTCAGTCTTAAACCGTATTTTTTGTAGATATGAATTGTCTTGTTCGTTTTTTTCTTTCTAAGAACCACTGTCAAATGCATGAATATCTTTAGCTCTATATAGTAGCAGATTAATATCTTTGTATTTCCCCGGATAATAATGTCTTTTTCAAATGCCAGGAATCAATTTATCCTTTGAGGAAAGACAAAATAATTGTTTTGCATTAACGAGATAAAAACAATGACACTGGAAAGCAGTTAAGAGCAACTGACTTGAAAATTGCCAAGATAAATCTCTGGAGACTAGAGCGGCCTTATTTAAAAGTAACGCATGATTTGAACAAGAGAATATTCCTAAAAAAAAAATTTTTTAAAGCAAACAAAAAAGTAAATAAAAAGGATTTTAGGACTTTGTCAAGAATTAAACGTATCACTAGTTCAGGTTAGCTAAACTAAATGGAAACTTTCAGCTCAAACTATTTAATGACATCGGCAAGCATTTTGTATTCTTATTAGTAAGAAAGAACAACTAAGTTCCAAACTATTAAAAATTCGAAGAATTTAATTAAAAATCATATAGGAAAGACAACTAATAATCGAGATAAACATTTTTGATGATATGCCGACGTTTCATAAGAAAAGTGAGATAGATTTATCGATTTATTTGTTTGTTATGTCACCTGGGACATCATCCATTTTTAGTCTATGATCTTACATAAACCTTTAACAACAATAAAAATAATTTATACACGGAACATATACACTATTGACATAATATCTATCTCCAGATCAAATTTTGTTAAGTAATTCATCCGATAGTTCCCAAAAATACTCTCTTAAATTCTTTTCTTGACATTTTTTCTGAAATCATCTAAATTAATCTTAAAATGTTTTACATTGTTGCTGTTTTTGATCAGATAGAAAATTGTCATTAGATTATAAAGGGAAATCTATGGAAATATCAGTAGATTTCATAAAAAAGCTATGGAAAACTGTCCAAAAATTCTTCTAATTCCAAAAGAAATATGTAGAAGAAGATGGTCTATAAATGCCTAAACATACTGAATAGTGAAACCAGCTGAATCCTACTTTACTTAAAAGCTTATCTGGTTCCATTATTTAATAAAATGGTCTTTTGAAGAAAAAATATTTTTTGTTAATTATTGAAATTCAATTGGGTTGATTGCTATTTAATTTTTGTTTACATAAAACGTATTGTCAAGATTCAAGAACCCTTAGCTGAGTTATATTTATTCCCATATATATATATATATATATATATATATATATATATATCATAATCATCAGATGGTATAGATGGTTCGGGTTCCATTGACTCTCTCTCTCTCTCTCTCTCTCTCTCTCTCTCTCTCTCTCTCTCTCTCTCTCTCTCTCAATAGCCAGCCATCCCTATCGGACATGACTTTTATTAGATCCCATAGACAGCATCTAGTTTCAACACAGAGTTATTTAATGTCAGGTCATCCTTCACAGATGTGTCCATGTATAGAAGGACGTAACTTAAGAATTATTCCTAACGTTTCCCGCAGTACGCAGCATGTCTTGTCAATCTTACTTGGATGGTTTTGTGTGATGTGAGGTAAATGTCCGTATAGATGGTGCTTTTAAGGGTGCTACTTCGAATATATATTTTTTTTAATACAAAATCCTTTTGCAGTTCTTGTCTAGGTTTTTCTTCGAGCGTTTCGTCAGTATATATATATATATATATATATATATATATATATATATATATATATATATATGTATACATATATAATATATATGGAATTTTAGTACAAATAGATATATATATATGAAATATATCATACAAGTAAATGTGTTTTAGTATAAACAAATAAGTAGTAAAAAATACACAATGAATGATTGAAGATATATATATATATATATATATATAATATATAATATATATATACATAGACAAATATATATATAGAGAGAGAGAGGGAGAGAGTGTGTGTGTGTGTGTGTGTGTGTGAGAGAGAGAGAAAAAGATATATATATATATATAGAGAGAGAGAGAGAGAAAGAGAGAGAGAGAGAGAGAGAGAGAGAGAGAGAGAGAGAGAGAGAGAGAGAGAAAGCGAGTAAATCAGGAAACCACAGCGAATAAAAATGAAGATAATAAGGAAAACAAAAATAACGCATAAACATATGCGTATACAACTGGTAGGCTCATGTGTCGGGTGTTAATATAATCAATAAGCTTCACTTCACTTACACAGGTAGCCGTTACCACTAGATCTAGCATGGGTGCCACAGATGGAGAATTCTGAAGAAGTTAAGATCAAACGTGTATACAATGGCGTTAGGACCTTCGCTTGTTATTTTGGCAGAGAGAGACGTGGCTTCACACACACGTGTATTAGCTGAATGTATTTACCTATTTAATACATTTACAATATACATATATACACGAGTTATTATACTATATAAACAACAATTTATAAGGTCGTAAGTGCTTTCAGAAAATGATATTTTCTTTTCCTGGAGAGGAAAATTTAGTCTACAATTTATTTCCTGCAGATGACTCTGTTTTTAAAAGATACACAAGGCACAACAAAATGAGTAAATATCAAACTTCAGAGAAAGTTTCTTTTCATTCCAGGGTGAGAAAACATCAATTCCCATTTCATCTGCAAAATAACCCCTTTTTCAAGAGTTCTTACTGTTTTGGCATTTTCCAACAGTCTAAAAATTGTCTCATCTTACAAAACTTTTCTCCGTTATCTTCTTCAAAACCTTGTTCGTCTACTCTCAATCTTTGTAACTCGTCGTCTGCCTTCAATAAAATATTCCCTCCTTGGTCGTTCATTGGTTAACAGTTCAGGTGTCATTTTCTAAATTTGATTAAATTCAAAAATAAACAATTATCGTAAATTACCTTTTTCTTTCTTCTTTTTTTAATGCTTCATAGATTTGTTAATTCTTTTAACTCTTTTTAACAAGTTAGGACAGCGAGGAAAATCTATAAATGCTTTATGTTTAGATTCTATTGTAACCCACGATAATTGAATATTTTCATTAGCACCTGTGGTCGGTGTTCTATCCCAAAGAGAAAGATAATATTTTGAATACTGATTTTTTAGGGAAGCATACTTTTTCATTTGTAGAGATAGCATAGTATAATCTTCTTACCTGTATCTTTCTGTCTTTTATCTTTAACCTTGCAATAGACTAAGTTGAATAAATATGAATTGATAGGTAAATGAAACGAGAGAAAGAATGTTGCGAGATGAAAAGTCATCAACACTAGCCAATAGACTCCCGTTCAAAAGCAGCAAAAACTTTTAAAACATCTTTTGAATGAATAAATAAATGGGAATAATTTTTAGTTAAAAAGATAATTCAAAAGGTTTTTAAGAAACATAAAAGAAAGAAGCACTTCAGTCGGGCAGTGAACAACGGTTGAATAAAGATGGATCCAGACCTTCGCAGTGTGAGCGAAATTAATCAATCACAAAAATAATTGCCTCCCTCAAGCGAATATTGAACATAGTATCTGAGAATTACTACTAGAGTCAAAAAATCTATTGAGAATCTTTGGTAAGCAAAAAAGGCATACGTATCATTAAGTAGCATTCTATTTATCTACCTACCTGTTTATCTACCCACTTACATACATACCTATTGGATTTTTCTCTAGTTAAAATAGACAATCTTAAGCCCAGAAAATATAGTTCAAAGTACACTGAGACTGAATAATCTTTTTATTATATATGTAGATACATCTACATGTCCTGGGGCTAATAAAGAAAAAGCATTTATCTTCCACAAAATACGTTTTTCAACGCAGTCTCCCCTGTAAATGGACTTAATTCATAGCTGAATATTAATCATTATAGATGGACCTTTATTCAGGGAAAACATCGGCTAAGAATTCCTCTAATAATTACAGGCTATGTATATATACGCGGGTCATTCAATAAACGAGGTGATCTTTTTCAATATAACGACTCACATTTTACACAGGAAAATGTTTTGCTTTATTCTTACTAATCTTTATATTCTTCCTATTGTCCATTTGTTAAAACTTTTTTCCATAAAAAAACAACTTTTCTATTCCTCCAGCATAAATATCTTTGGGCTGATCTGTTTCATACGTGTATCAAATACTTCAATATTGTACGAATATTCATTTAGATTTTTATGTATCTATGCAGCACAAATATGATGAGAGTTTAATTCAAATAATTTTCTTTTGAAATGTTTAACTGATTTTAATCACATTAAAAGGAGTCTGCAATTCAGCATTCATTCGGTGAATGATGGAACCGTTTTACTTTTCCTAATCGAGCAAATGTTATAGAATGTAATTCAAATAACTGTGTTTGTAGATGTTTAGATTAATCACCCAGATCTTCATAATTTCATTTCAAGACGAAGTCAGATATTAAACATAGCAAACGTCGTTGGTGAGAGAACTGGCGATCTTATTCCAGACATTGCAGAGGCAAAACCCGCCAGGTACACTTATCGATTACCTGTTCATTGACAACATTGATAAATTCATTTTAAATGACCTCATACATTTCTAATTTTGCTTCTACAGCTTCGCCAGACTTAAGGTCAGGTATATAAAGGTTAAAGATCTCTCTCCACCCCTCACTCTCCCGCTCTCTGCCCCCTATATCTCTATCTCTCGAACACTCGAATATATATAACTGTAGATAAACCAACGAGTATCTAGTCTAATGTTGAAAAAGAAATTACACTAAAGATATCAATTTTTTCAATATAATATATTTCCTTATCGATGCGCTTAATTCAGTGGTAAATATTATTAACAAAGGTCAAACAGTGAGAATATATGAGCAGAATTCAGGCTACAAATTTATTGATTCAGAAATTATTACAGATGCGGATTATGCAGATGATCTTGCACTTCACCGAAATACTCCTCTACAAACTGAATCCCTGCTGCATAGCCTAGAAAAGGCATAGGTCTCTATGTAAACTCAGATAAAACACATTTCTTGTATTTTAAACAAAATACAAACATCTTTACATTGAATGGCAGACCTATGTAATTAAAGGAACGAGTTCATATACCTAGATAGTAATATCTCATCTACAGAAAGCGATATGCTGGAAGCAGCACCCCATCTATACTGGAAACATCACTCCATCTATGAACATTTATCCCCAATCACACAAACCATCTAAGTAGACGAAAAATACATACTGGACACTGCTAGAGAACTACATACATTCTCCCGTGGACACCTACACATAGACACACCTGAATAGGTAGACCAGCGAAGATAAACATCAATCAACTATGAGCGGATACTGGATACCGTGAAGAGAACTTGCGAGGAGCAATGAGTAATAGGTAGGAATGGAAAACCCAGCTTTTAGCATGAACTGATGATGATGATGATGATGATGATGATGATGATGATGATGGGAAAAGGTATTTATTATGCGTGTCTAACTAATATTGTGATAAATTAAGTTTATTTCTAATGGTTGATATACCACTAGGGAAATATGTCAATAAAATATTCCAAACTGTTTTTTATACAGTCGGATTTTCGCGTTAAAATAGGCATATATTACTGTTTGATGGCTCCACGGACTGACGCATTGCATGTAACTTGGAAAATCAACTCGTTTTTCCAACTGAAATAACGTTAACGGCCCAACATCCTGATATTGACATTTGGTCTCTTAATCAAAATAAAGTTTTCATCGTTGAATTAACAGTTCCATTTTAGGGAAATCTTGACTAGGCACATCAGCGTAAGTTCAAAACATATGAAGATTTACGAGAACAATGCGTCTGAAACGGATGGATAACGGATGTATTTCCTATCGAAGCCGGATGCCGGGGAATTATTACCAACTTAACCTTGGCATTTTTGTCTAAACTTGGACTTTCTCCTCCAGACAAGAAGAAATACATAAAAAAGATCCAGGATAAAGCTCTAACCGCATCAGCGTGGATATGGCAAGCCTACAATGTGACATCAAACCGACAAAGTCTGGTAGTATTGTGAGATACTGCTGGGGCGCTCTAGGTTATTGGTAATGATGCTTCGGGCCGAAACCACCATGCTTGAACCCAGAGTTATCATCTGATGAAAGCTTTGTTGGTTGCAATGCTACTGTGTAAATAGCAGCCATTGTTTGAAGATTATATATATATATATATATATATATATATATATATATATATATATATATATATATATATAACCAGTACGTTTTGTTGTTGCTCAGTATTGAAATGCCCAGTATTATTAAGTGAATTTGATTATTACATTAATATTTACATTTACCGGATGAGACAGAAGTATTAGTTCAGTCAGCATAATAGGAAGTAAATATTTATCATTAAACTAATCTATGAATGTTTTGTATTCTATAATGTTGTTGACTACCATATTCTGTGGCCGGCTTGTATGTAACGTAATTTCTTCGGTCTTTGAAATAATGACAACAAATCTGTTTTGGTTGTTAGTAATAGATAATCCAGCTTGCAAACAATTGTCACTCGTTTTCTCTGAAGATAAGGCGTCAATGATTCATCAGACATCATTTTGTCTTCGGCTAAAATTATTGGTATCGTTTGTTTGTTTTTTGTTGTTTTTTCTGTTTCTTTTTTGTGAGTCCTTCAACCAGG
>CM042146.1:41189914-41237414 GCA_023376005.1 Doryteuthis pealeii | reverse complement strand
GGAGAAAGGAGAGAAGGGAATTAAAGAAACAGAAAAAAGATAAGATACAAAAGAAGCATGAGGGAGAAAGAAAGAAAGAAATATATATATATATATATATATATATATATATATGTGTGTGTGTGTGTGTGTGTGTGTGTGTGTGTGTGTATGCATTTATGTTTATACCTCTATTTATCTATCCAACCTTTATCTTTCTTCCTCGCTGTTTAGTTTTTTTTTATTTGTTCCTATCTTCCATAGGAACAAATAAAAAAAAACTCAACAGCGAGGAAAAAGATAAAGATTGGATAGATAAATAGACGTATAGACATAAATGCGTACACACACAAACACACACACACACGCACACACACACACACACACACACACACACACACACACACACACATATATATATATATATATATATAGATATATAGATATAGATATAGATATAGATAAATAGATAGATAGATCAGCAGAGAAGGATAAATATATAGATAGATAAATCGGATTAACGAATAGAGTGAGATGGTTTATTTTTTCTCACAATCCAGGAGATAGTTGTTGAGATAGATAAATACATAAAAAAGAAATATTTATCTTTATAATGTATATCTATTTAATCTTGAGTTACGAACTTAAATGCTGGAAAGGACTTGAAGAGAAAATACCCTGTGTTGGAATAAGCAAGAATCAATACTTAATCAGGAAAAGATTGGTATCGATTACTTGATACAAAAACGCGCTTTTCCTTTTTCGCCCCTCTTGTTATTTTGATTATATATATATATATATATATATATATATATATATATATATATATATATATTTCAAAGTTACTTGCAAATCCACGAAGCAAACACATCATATATTTACTTCTGGATTTTATTAAAACCGATCTACGAGTGCACAATAAAAAGAGCTAAATAAACGTTTTAAAAAAGGTAAGTGGCACACCCACTTACTTGAGAATGGATACAACCCAGTTATAAATACAGGCCGATGGTTGGACAAAGTGATTCCCTGAAGATTCGCTATTGAGTGAAACTGCAGTCGGAATATTTTAAGCGATTAGTTTTTTAAAACGTATATATATATATATATATATATATATATATATATATATATTATATAGAGAGAGAGAGAGAGACAGAGACAGACAGACAGACAGACAGACAGACAGAGATGGATAGATAGATAGATAGATAGATAGATTATTTCCAATATAACAAAACATTAATGAACAATGTATTCTTAATTTGGTCACCGAAAAGCAAATAAAAATGCATCGATAAAAGCCATAAAAGTATATAGATAACAAAAACCACATTAATAAGACCATTAATCTCTTTTTATCATAATCTGATGCATACTAACCACAAAGAAGGTGAAAGCGCATTAAAATGTAATACACGTCAAAACCCATCTCTATTCTACCCTGAAAATTCTAAAACCCTAAAAATTGCAATCAGCAACACCCCACTCCGACAAAAAAATAACACATTCTATGCAAACAAATCTTGTATACAAATTCACTTGTTCCTTATAAGAATGTTTCTCTCATCGTCAACAAACGTTACATCCCTATATTAAAAATGAACTACTACTACACTACCTAGTCGTATTATCTGTGACTTATCAAACAAAACCATTATCAGAAATCATCTCAATAAACACACACTACATTGTGCTTCAAATTATTAACGTAGTGACATTTTTTAATTTTCTCTAAAATCTATTAGTCGGAGTTTAACGAAACTTTCACAGTATAATAGGAATAGATATATGCGTAGGCCGTATCTTCCGTGCAACGGGAAACAAACGATGGTTATTTGCAATATTAACAGGACTGAGATATATACCAGTTTATAAATGAGTGTCATGATTGTGTAATTATGGATCGCAAATGTGACTCTACAGGAAAAGATATTATAACATTTGAACTTTCCAAAGGCAAATCTACGTTAGAAATATCTAAAATAATTGAGAGATATTACCAAACCGTTAATTTGTTGCAGTTCCTACGAAGATACGTAAGAAGGTCAATAAGTATACTTCGACGTTCTTTGTCAAGAATAAAATAAAATAAAGCAGGCATGACCAGAGTAGCACTTTTCAGGAATAGTGTCAAGAAGTATTGAAAAAGTTTGGAACGTCAGTGAGACCAGTAATAAAACCTCATTTGACAAAAGTACACATACAACTTTTAAAATGGGCAATGGAAAATATGAAGGTCGAAAGTTTCCTTCAAAGATGAAACTAGAGTAATATTTTATGGTTGAGTTTGAGTAAAGGCTGGGTTGTAAATCGGCGAACAAGAACAAGAAGGTGTATTATTATTTGGGCTGGTATTATTAGAGATGTCATGGTTGGTCAATGGATAGTGCCTGACGGTACGAAAATAACCGCTGGTGCTTATATAGCCTTCTTCAAAGAGCACCTGGAACCTTGACTAAAAAAGCATGGTATTATCTTTAGTATGCAAGATAATGCTCTTTTGCACTCAGCACAGAAGGGTCTTCATGATAATTCTGACAGAGATAGGTAGATAGATATTATCATTTGGATGTCGGTGAATGATAAAATAGTTTAGTAAAACATTGCAATTCTATAACGGTCCCTATAATCACTTAGTTTCACACAATTTAAGGCCTTGTACTAGACTAAGCAAAGCTTAATTTATAATTTTAAGCACTCGTTTTTGTTGATAGATTTTTGCGGGTAATTATTTTTACTATAAATTGGTCAAATAGATCTATTAAAAATGTTCATATTAGATAAAACCGTTCCCCACCAAAACAAAAAAAAACTATTAAGAAGCAACCACACAAAAAATGTTAATATTGACGTATAGTTAACGGAATTCTCTAGCTTCTAAAAATATAACACTAGACAGTTGACATGCCGTTAAAACCAATTAATAAATCAATCAATCGATTTATCATATCGTTTGAACATTAGAATCTGGAAAGTTTAGATCAAATATTCAGCTAATAACTCAGTTTGACATTAATACATATTTATATTTGTCATGTTGCTGATTTATATAACACCACACCTGCACTGACATAAATACAATCGCATTTTCTGTGTCTGTTTCTGCAATAATGCTAACAGCAAAACAATACACGTTATTTTAAATCTTTAACACACATGATCAATGTGAAATGTGTAGTACATGTACAAAAAAATAGCGTTTATCAAAGTCATGATATATCTGACTTTCATAATGAATAAATACTTACTCAGTGTTATTTATTTCATAAAATTGTTTAATTTTACTGTTATATCTGTTTAACCAATAGTTATGTCTATAACTTTTAAGAAAACCGTTAAAATAAAATAAACTTCTAAAATGCGAAATTAACAAATTTACTTGTGTCGAATATAATGAAAAAAAACAAAAACACCCCATATATATATATATATATATATATATATATATATATATATATATATATAATATTATATATATATTATATATATATATATATATATAATAAGTAAAAGTAAAGTCGTCAGGGTAGTCTAAAGTCAGTATCATCCAGACAACGAGGAGTCTATCTTTTCACTAGCGCTAGACAAAGGAGATTAAAATGGGGTCTAAGTTGGAGTGGCACACCTACCATCAGCTCCTAACTTTACCGCACAGATCCCTGTGCTACTCATACGCTGAGTTGGCGAGAGCCAGTATTAAAATTGTGGTTCCTAATGGGACGCTCTACCTACTGATATATATATATATATATTTAGAAAGAAGAATACATATTTCAAATTCAAAAATAGACAAATTCTCTTTTTCAAACTGGAAGAGTTTTAACCCGTTCATGATCAGCCTGCAACGGATTTTTCAGAAAATAAATATTTTTCAACTATTTTTTTTTAATGTAAAAAATATGAATGGTGTAAAGGATTTATTGGATAATGTGAAATTTGAATTTGTTAGGAAGTATATGTCAGAAATGGTTATGTAAAGGGGATTTTATGATTTCTGAGTACAATTGTCGCTAAAAAAGGGGATATATTAAAAAAACCTGTCTTTGGGGATGGTTTGATGTTTAAGAATAACGCAATATTCATAATTCTACGTAGTGTTCTATTGTGTATGTGAGTTAATATTTTGGCACCTTTAAAATCAAAGGTATGGTGACTGTCTATAATATGTTTAGCTAGGGCGTTGTTTAGAAAACCTCGTTTAATATGATATCTATGTACAGAGACCCGTTTATTTTTGAATTAGAAATATGTCTTCTTCTTTCAAAAACTGTTACACTAAGATATGCATACACACACACACACACACACACACACACACACACATATATATATATATATATATATATATATATAATATATATATGAGTTAAGAGTGAGGAAATTAATCCGACGGTATATGTATAGATAAAAGGGTATGAAAAACACTTTGTTGTTAAAATGAATATATTTTTATATTTTTTTCATTGCGGATATTGACAATATTTCGATTTATTAAAATTCATCATCAGAGCATAATGATGAGAACATTTACATCTAAAACGGACCTAATTATCATTATGTTCTGATGATTTTTAATAAATCGAAATATTGTCAATATCAGTAATGAAAAGGATATAAAAATATATTCATTTTTAACAACAAAATGTGTTTTTCATACCCTTTTATCTCTCTTCTCTCTCTTCTCTCTCTCTCTCTCTCTCTCTCTATATATATATATATATATATATATATATATATATATATATATATATATATAGTAGTACGGGTGCTTTACTCTAACATTATCTATTTATCTATCTATCTCTCTCTCTCTCTCTCTCTCTCTCTCTCTCTCTCTCTCTCTCTCTATATATTATATATATATATATATATATTATATATATATATCTGTGTGTGTGTGTGTGTGTGTGTGTGTGTGTGTGTGTGAAATAGAGACAAGACAGAGACAAAGACAGACAAACAGAGGTGATGAGACTTTGAAAGAAGAAAGAAAAGAAAGAAAAAGGACATATATACATTGATTGTTATGAATAACCTAAAAAGTCAATATACAAAGTAAACGACAGACAGAGCAGCCAATACACAGACAGTACATTGGTTGATCGATCGACAAATAGAGCGAAAGATAGAAAAATCTATATAGAATTATATAGATTTGTAGATAAATGTAAATGATTTTAAGTTTTGTGATTATGATAGAAAGGTAGTCAGACGTACCTTTTCTATAAAAAAAGCCAAAAAACAAAGAACAAACAAACAAAAAACAGCATTTGAACACATAATTTCTCTATTTACAAAACACCAAAGATATGTCTCCCCCCCCCCACTCTATTCTCTCTCTCATTAGTCGTTTTTATTTCGCAAACTTTGGCAAAAAATACAGCTTTTATCATAAGGAAAAATAAAATTAGAAAATACAAACAGCGACCTATTGAAACAGCGACCACATTTTCCCTGTGTGGAATAAAACACCAACTTACCCAAACGTAACTCATGTCTCTTTTTACCCTGGCACTCCATATGGCTGTGCATCTGTATTTTCCCCATGAAACAATCTACAAACTGGTCAACTTTCAGTCGTTAGGAAACAGTACCAGGCCTTATTTACACAAATGGACATCCGTAGCAATAGGCCAGAATGAACAAGCTTTTCGTCTGTACGCCAGTATTTTATTTCCTCTCAAGACAGTAGCATTGAAATGGTACTTTAATCGCTATGCCTGGCTGTTTAGATGCGCTGGGGCGTACATGTGCGTGACTAGTTAATTCTGAACGTTTTTTTTTGTTTTTTTTTTTGCTTCTAGTAAAAGCGATGCTTTTGTATGTCTTTTATTTTTCATTAATGTTTTCTTTAGAAAAGGAGGGGAAATTAGCAGCAGCGTCCCAGTTGGTGCTTGCGAACGAGACTATGTGAGCTTTATTAGGAACAACTATATTGCTGAAATATACTGTATCTACTTTTTGATAAAAATATATTAAATGTAGAAAATTCGTATATTTGTTCAATGCCAAAGGGACCAGTAAAGAAAATCATGTAATTTTATTGTCACGATGTATAATAATCATAATATTATGTGTTTCTGCGTTGAAATAAATTCGAAAGAAATATTTCTGTCGAAACACAGTATTGCACGAGTGCAACGATCTCGATCCTTAACAGCTCCTCAAAGTTCACTATCTATTCATCTCTGAACTAATTCTTTTCAAATAAAGTCATATAATTATGGTAAACTGAGTCCTTCTGCTCAATTATAATGCATTAACTACCAGTTTTTGAAATTTACTTGGGTTTGGTATGCGTAGAAACAGATCCTTGGTAGGAGAGGCGCTGTGAACGGTTTTAAGTGGGCAAAGAGTTAATATGACAAAATTAGTGGAATTTTCTTAATTGATTAAGACATTGAAGGTAAAATAAACTGAACAATATTTCCACCATTTTTTAAAGAATTTAGAAATGCAACTCAAACACACAAAAGAGAAAATCACTAGTATCAGTTTAGTTAATTGGTGGTTTTGACATACATTAAACAAAAATAAAACCTACTGTACTCTATTCCTGCACTTGATTCACTACTTAATAATAACAAAAAGTAATCATGTTAGACAAATATTTACTTGAATTTTAGCATCGTCGGTGGGGCTTAGAATTCACTGACACTGTTCTCTACAGAGTGCTAAGTACCCTCACCCCTAAAAGAGGTGATGGGTATGACACTAAACTACTTCCGGTTGAGCTCTGGAGAATGTGTAGTACCTCTTTATTGCCATTACTTATAGGTCCAATTTGTGAAATACAACACAACTTGGAAATTATAAAATTTGATCATATGAAATGCCTAACAATATCTATTTTGATTTTATAATGTTCCACGAGGAATAATAAAATCCTGGTATCATTGTTTCAGAAGAAAATTACTTTTTTAGTAATAATAGATATTGGAGATTTACTTATTTATAGACGTTATAGACATTATATATACACACGTTAGCGACCTTTTTTCTCTTTCTCTGTATCTGGCCATAAATATTCTCATATGTCTGCATGTGCGTATTTGTAAATGTTTGTGGATACGTTTCCAAATGGGTCAATCAGAAATATTGTCAGAGAAGAAGAAAGACAGAAAAAAAAAAGACAATGATGAATGAATGAAAGTAAAAAGGAGCAGAGAAAAATTCTAAAAATTAAAATGAGAAAATAAAGCAGGATTGAAAAATTAAGAAATAAAAAATAAAAAAGGGAGAAAGAAAACAGCGAAAAAGAAGTAAATTGGGTTTATGAATACAGAAAGTAAAAAATTAAGGCAGTTAGAATATAAATAATAAAGAAAGAAAGAAAGAAAGAATGAAAAGAGAATAAATCAATGAAAGAAAGAAATTAAAAAATAATGAAGAGAATATATAAAAGAAGATGAAAGAAAGATAGAAAATGACAAAGGAAAAGAAAGTTGTTTTCCATCTTAATGCACTAGTGTTGCATTTTTTGTAGGCAGAAAAATGAAAATATATTTTAACTGCTATTTGATTTCTAACTAATAATTTACTTTATGATGACTGACTAAAAAAATAGTCCAGTCTATCTGATAGAATTTAACTTAATGGAACATTAACTGCAGCAAATATAAATAAAATATTTTAGGACAATGATTTTAATGATTAATCGCGAAGATTTTGATGGTTTTTTTTCAAAAAGTGGCAGTTGCATTTCATGAGTTCGATTTGTGACATTGTAACAAGTGGTCGTGGGGGGGGTTAATATAAAGTATTGCTTTATTGTTTCTTTCTTTCTTCTCTCCTATAATTTTTGTCATTTGTAATTACAGTAAAGCCCTTCTTTTTAAATATGTACATCTTTAATTCTTTCTTCCTCCATTCCGTCTATCATTCATTTCTTTCTCTTCTAACCTACCATTTTCTTCATTTATACCCAAAAACCTATCTTTCTATACATTTGTATCATTCTTTCTTTCTTTCTTTTTTCCCGCCCAACCATTTTCTTTATTTGTACCCCCAAACACTTCTTTCTAAACATTCATGTATTTCTTTCTTTCTTTCTCTTGTTTTCTTTTCTATCAGTATTGTTTTTTTTCTTCGAGATAAACATCACATAAACATGTAAATAGAATGCAATAAAATAAAAGAGCCATTGAAAGATTTGCAGATTGATATTTGCAATTTTAGAGATCGAGGCAGCTGAGCAATGATTTCATTCGTCCGATTTAAAGTCGACACTGACTGTAAAATGCAGAAATAAACACTTATGTCAAAATCGCAACAGGTGCTCGGATGTAATAAATAAGTAAAAAATATTATGCAAGTTGCCCGTTGAGTACGCAGCTGGGCGATAAGTCATAGTTTAAAGTCTGGTTCGAAAATGGCCGTGGAATTCCAGGAAGAAAGTAGCTTGAAGTAGATAAAGCTGAGAACAGGAAATCTGAACTACTTAACAGAAAAAATGATAAAACGCAGAGCTAAAGATTTTTACGTTTAATCGACATATTTCTAAGACTTCGTATCATTATATTTGAAGAAACGGAATTTATTGATCGAGAGACGTTTGAGTTCGATATAAAGAAATGATAGTCACATAATTATGGAGTTGATACAAACATACGTTTTTTTTCAGTGTTAGGGAAATCTTAGAAGCATTTTTGAATTTTATTCAGGTTTTTAAAATTTATTTGTCCTCCGGTTGTAAATAGTCTAGAAGCAAAAGGAACATGCAGAAATTAAAAGAAATGATTCCAGTATATTCTATGATTGATTGATTTTAACTGCATTTCAACCAGTCTAGGGTTATTTCATGTCTTTATATCATTGTACATTCATATTTACTTTTCTTGTATAGATTAAGATGTTAATAAAAAATGAAAGTTTCGTTGATTTTTGGCTGCTGACTGATTGAGTATCTACGAACAGAAAAACATTTTGATTTTGCACTAATCGACATTAAAGTATTTCTCCGACAACTGAGACAGTTTTCAATAAAACGACGCTTTACTTATGGATTTCGCAAGTTAAACATGCGATCGATACGCACGACTGACGAGTTTGCACACACACTCACACACACACACACACACGCACGCACGTGCGTGCGCGTACATACACACACGCGCACGTGCGCGCGTGCGTACATAAATACACAATTTTTTTTTATCATACACTCATATATAGATACAAAAATGTGCTGAAAAAATGATGTGTACATGCAGGACTATACTTTTTTTGTCATATTTCGCAAATCTTTACCCAAGATACTTTAACCCTTGTAAAAAAAAGTCCTTGGGAAATTAGCGGAACAATAAAAATTCACATGGAGCTAATATTGTGAGAATATGGAGGCTACTAAACTTGCACAATCTATTCACTAAAATCATTTAGTTTAAAAGATATCGAAGGTAGCTTCATATTTAAAAAAAAAAAAATGATAGTAACTAGATAGGAGTCTAGACGTTGAGATATCCCCACCTCATCTGGGCACACTTCATTTACATTTTGAAATGTTTAAATATTCATATACTCGATACTTCTAATCACGCTTCACACGTCCCCTAAACACACACACACACACACACACACACACACACACACACACATACATATATATATATATGTGTGTATGTGTGAAGAGAAATGGAAGTGAATCAGAATATGTAGTATATATATATATATATATATATATATATATATATATATATTATATGCATGTTTAAATATTCAATCTCGATACTTCTAATCACGCTTCACACGTCCCCTATATATATATATATATATATATATATATATATATGCATGTGTGTGTTTGTTTTTTTGCCCATTTCTTTTTCTGCTTTTTATTCTTTTTTCGAAACATTTCTTCCTTTCTTTCCTTCTTCTTGTCTACGCAATTCCTTCTTTCCATCCATTGTCCTTTCTTTTTTCTTTCTTCCTTTCTACTTTCCATTCTTCATCTCTTTCGCATTACTTTTTTTTATTTTTCCTTCTCTTCCTTCTTTTCAATATATTCTCTCTCTTCTTTATTTCACCATTTCTCCCTGTATCTCTTCCTATGCTAGTCTAACGTTACAATCAATTTCCCACTACCTCTTCCCGCTGATTTCCATGTTTTGCCACTTATTCGTCTCTCCACAAAACACTTACCTCCAAATTGCCACCCTACCCCCACTAACAAAACTGTTCGTTTGCCAATGAATTTACAACTGGACGAACGTCGAACTTAATTGTGCATTACTAAGACAAAAACCTGATTGACCTTCAACCCACAGTAAGGCATTTCAAGAATAATTAGTTGATAACCTGCTGTGACCTCATTAGTCCACGTGATGTAATGTTTATGACCTTATTAACCTCTGTTTGGCCCAAAACTGCCAAACTGTTTCTTTGGCAAAGTGCCTTTAAGAAACACACAAACTATTCCAGTTCCTTTCATGGTCGAAATTTTCCTCTTCCTACAAATTTCCTCGGTTTTTCTTCTTGGCTATTGCCAAATTCGGCTCAAATTCATTGTATCCTTTGTTAACTGGGAGACAGGGAGCGACGTCTTTACTTAAATATTATGTACCCCATTCGGTATCACCGAATTCCTCTAGTTATTTATGCATTCATGCAGCCTACAAGGGTTAATCTCAGAACTTTAGTCACTATTAAGTGTATCGTGGTGGGTAATTCCAAATGCCAAAGAAAGGTTGAGAAAAAAACAAAACTAAACAAAACGAAATTGTCACTTGATTTTGGAAACAAAAGAACAGACACGTTGATATAGTTTTTCTTTCTCTCTCGTTTATTGATGTGCAGAGTTGCCAAACCGTATTTTATTGGACATCTTCATGCGTAATTAGTCTTTCTGATACTTTACTTTTCTTTCCTTTAAAAAGGCAAGGTCTTTCTTTCTTTCTTTCTATACCTCTCTTCCTTTTGTTAATCATTCTTTTGTCACACATTATCTTCTGTTTCTTTCTTTCTCCATTATTTTGATTTATGTTGTCTACTCCACATCTCTTTGTTACTTTCTTTCTTTTCTTATTTACCCATTCATTTCAGTCACTTTAACTTTCTCCACTTTATCAATTTATTTATTCATTCATTTATTTGTTACTTACGTTCTTTCTTTTTTTCCTTTCTTTTCTTATTTGTCCATTCTTATTTGTCCTCCCATTAACTCTCTCCACTTTCTTTTTTCTTTATTTCAACCATTCTTGTAACTAACTTTTCTTTTCTTGCTTCTTCAAATCTAAATGTGTATATAGACACAATTTTAATGAGAGTTGATTAATCATATTAACAAATAATAAATGTATGCATGCAATAAAGACATGAAACTTACAAATATTTCCATTTGTATGTGTATGATAAAACATGTCAACTTGATTTAATTTAGTCTCATTTTGTCATTTTGGCGAATATCTAGAAACCTAGACTAAGTGTCCACGTTTTAACTATTGCCAAATTAAAAATTGATAAAAATAAAACAAAAGGGAAACTGAGATATGATTGAAATGTACTGCTGATTTATCTCCTTCAGGGTGTCTGTCTCTATATATATATATATATATATATATATATATATATATATATATAAAATAGAAAAAAGTATTCCAAAAGAAGATGAATATATATATATATATATATATATATATATATATATATAATATGCAATATAGAATGAATGGAGAAAGAATGAGAAAAGTATTGGCATATGAAGGTGCTCAATGCTAAAATACCAGAGCAGTTTTACAATCAAATATTATATATTATGGATTTAATATCCCGTAACTAAAGTGTCATGCTTACTTGCAATCATCAAATTATCATTTATTTTTTTAATACAATTTTAGAATTATAACATTCCATCGCGTGAACACGCTTCACGTTATATAGACGCTAAACAAACCACCGTTTTTTTTAAATCTTAATATTTTGACCGCTTGATGATTGCAAGTAAGCATGAAACTTTAGTTACGGGATATTAAATCCATAATGATAATATTGTTTATATATATATATATATATATATATATATATATATATATATATATATAATATATATAATATATATTAGAGAAATTAGGAGAAATCAATGAAACACATCTACAACGAAAAGACTAATGCGAAACACGCACTCAAATCTATAGCCCAGAAACCCGTCCACACATACAAACATACAAGCCATTGCACACTAGTTGTTAACGAATAAGATTTACATTAGATATTGATGAATTTAACTATTTTACCTTTTTATCTAACACACAGACATACACACACATACACACTTATATACAAGGTAAATATAAAAGGTTTTATAAAAAAAATTAAATAAATAAATATATATATATACATATTAAAAAAATATTACAAAATATAAAAAGATAAATTGAATTAGATATAAATAAGTAAATAAACAATAATAATAATAATAATATAATAATAATAATATAATAATATTGATTTATATTATATCCAACACGAAATATTATACATCACCATGGCCACCAAACACAAATACGTTCTTTCATACGCACATACACACGTGCACTCCCACTCTTACAGTCATAACGCCCAGCCAACACGCATTTTCATGGACACGCGCATGACAGCATACGCGCAAGTACAAAGAAAAAAAAATGCATTCACGTAAACATGCAACACGAGAATACAGTTATATAAAAAATACCATCATTTTCAAAAAAAAAATCATTTAAATAAAAATTCCATAACTAGACTACTTCAGTTCCAGTGATCTTTTGAAAAAGAGATTTTATCTCGAAAATTCAAGAATAAAATACAGATTAACACACAACACCATTGTTACCGTATTATATTTTTTCTTTACACCTGCATGGTGATAGCCTTCAAAATCAACCTCCAAACCAATATATATATATATCACTATAAACAAATCATCTGTGTATGTAGTCCTTCGGTTTTCGTCTTTAACTGAAAGGTTGTTCCATCATACGTCGGGATCGACACGCGGTATATCGTTCGATACTTTTCCATATACTGTTTCGGTCTCATCAGCGTGAAATGTAGAAGCGCGATACTACACGTCGTACAGACTGTTTATATATATATATATATATATATATATATATATATATATATATATGTGTGTGTGTGTGTGTGTGTATGTGTATGTGTATTATTTCTCGCGTGTTGATCCCGATGTATGATGGAACAACTTTTCAGTTAAAGATGCTAACAGATGGACTACATACACAGATGATTTGTTTATAGTGGTGAAGGTTTGTGTGGAACTTTTGTGTAATATGATAACATAAGACTGATGAACCAATGTGCAACAAATTATTCTGAAACACATTTCACAGGTTTTGAGTGAGAGTTTCTTAATTCAAGACCCCTCAACATATATATATATATATATATATATATATATATATATATATATATATATATACAAATCTAAACCTCTATTTAAGGTATTTTTTAAAAACTTTTGATTCAGTTTCCTAATTTTTCTAGTCTAGTTACGCAGGATATTAATACCTATCCTAGCCAATTCAAGAAAATTTGGGACTTTCGGGTTTTTTTAATCTAGTACAGGGGTCATTCCCTGGTGACTGGCTGACATCCATTGATTGCTTTTAGAATGTTAGTCCGCTAAAACGTTCTTTTCTTTTTTCTTATTTTTTTTTCTTTCTCTTTACCCAGAAATTAGATTATCGTATTCTTTCCACTTTAAATTTCATATAAACCGCTTAATTACGTTACAGAAACTGTGCGGTAAAGTGGGAGTTGTTAGCAGGTGTGGCGCTCCATTTAAAAGCAATTTGCCTAGACCAGCGCTAGTGGAAACGGGACAGACTCTCTTTGTTTTAATACGACAATAGGATAGAAGAAACGAGTTAATTAGTGCAAGTATTCCTTAAGAAAATACGGTGAATTTATCCTTATGAAACCACATGTTCAAAGATTTTGAGTGATTGAGTAAAAATAAATTCAAGATTTGAAATATGGTAATCTCCAATTACTCCACTTTGCCATGTTAAAAATCAGTATTACTTGTATAAGTCACAACTGAAATTTAAGAAAGTGCTTCCTATCCTTTCACAAAATATCAAACGATTTTGAAACCTATTCCTTAAACTGTCAGGTTTTTTCAGTTGAGGCGTACAACATCGGCTGATCTGTTCGAGTCACCGCCCCCACAGCAAGAAGTATCTGACCTTGCTCCACCGCTTTTATCGCGTGTAGAATGAACGCATGCGCGTAACTGTAAGTATGACACACTCTCTATATAGGCCATTGCCATGAGTGTCACATGACCGTTGCGTGATTTGAAGTCAATCAATGAAAACAGACAACATTAAAAGCAGGTATTTTGAAACGCCAAAGTAATTGTAGCAGATCCTAGCAGAGCTGTCAGTTATTCGTTGCTTTGTGTCGTTGTTACTATTTTTATGATTGCCTTCTATTTGCATTTGAACTTTTTTTTTTACTTTTTCTCTTTTCCTTTGTGTATCTCTATTTTAAGAATCTGTAGAAGAGAATTCGACGAAGCGAAATGAAAAAAAAAACCCCGAAAAACCCCGAAAAATTTAATCAAACAAGTAAAATAACAGATAAATATTAAAAGATTGACGTAAATGGATATATTGATACGAATAGACTAAAATAGATAGATAGATAGATATAAACAAACTTAGATACCTACTTATTTACTTAAGAATAGACAGATATACAGTAGCGTGCAAAAACTTCGTCCACTATCATTGCTAACGATTATGGTATATATATATATATATATATATATATATATATATATATATATATATATGGCATAATTGTGAGCTATGATAGGTAATGATTATGCATATATATATATATATATATATATATATATATATATATATATTATTTTTATTTATTTATTTATTTATTTGTAAACTCAATCGGTATGAAAAACCCGCCAGATAACTCAGTTTAAAAAAAAAAAAAATTCAAACTGATATCCGGGGGAAAAATTTAAAACATGCCCGTACTTTCTGAAAATAATCATCAGTATCGTATGTAGTGGCCAAAAGAAAAAAAACACCGAAGGATGTAATGAATATGCATACACCTGGGTCCCCCTTCACAGTAATATGACTGGCTAGTGTCAGCCATAAATACAGAGCAATGTAGAGGTACAATGCCTACGACTACGACATTGCACCAGTACTATTGCTTACCTGCTCGATTGTACCACTCTGTTACCGTGGCCCCACCTCTCCGCTACTTCTACTAAATATATCCCTTCCCGGGATATATCATTTGGCGACGAAGGATTCAGAATGACCTCACAAGTTAAAACAAAGACTGAAAAATATTAATCGGCAACGAAAAAAAATACACTTGACAACGCTTACTAACGAGGAACGTTAGAAAGACTTGCCCGACAATTACAGAAAGTAACTAATTGTTTATAAAGCTTACTAACAAGGAACGTGTACAGAAAGTAAGAAAAATTTCCCCCTCTTGTTTGGACTTAGAAAATTTCCTTATGTACACAATTTGGAGCAAATATTTTTTCTTGTGGAAAAGTTCTTAGAATGGAACAGATTGCAGAATTAACTAAGGTGCTGCAAGTCACTTTACAACAACAACAACAACAACAATTAATGCAACAACGAGAAAAGTTTGAAAAATTATTCAAACAACAGGCAAAAAATAATAAAGCACTTTTGGAAGGCGAATTATCTAGGGCGACAAAAGAACCAGGTTCTAGATTTTTTCGGTTGAAGGAATTTCAAATTCACTCTCTGAATTTAAATACGATCCTAACATTGATTCGACGTTTCCGGCTTATTTTCGCAGATATGAAGCAATATTTATGAAAAGGTGCCAACATTGGGCTGATGAGGAAAAAGTACTTTATTGTTGCAGAAGTTAGGAATAGAGGAGAATACGAAATATTCGAATGTGATCCTACCAAAGAAGCCAGAGGAAATGACATTCAGCGTAACAGTAGAAATGTTTCAAAGAGTTTCGATAAAAGAGATAGTCTTTTTCCTACGCGGTATAAGTACCTAAATATCGTAAAACAAGAGGATAATGATTTTGACACTTACGCAGGTATGGTTAACGCATCATGTGAGCCTTTTAAATTAAAGGAATTATCAAGCGACATGTTCAAGTGCCTAATTTTTATCTAAGGGCTAACAACACAGAAAGACAAAGAAATTAGATCAAGAATCGTGAATATCATAGAACAGGACCCGAATATTACGCTACAAAAAGTGACAGAAGAATGTCAATGACGAATAAACATAAAAAAGACAATACTAGGATTGAGGAGAAGAGCATTTCGCGTGTACAAATTGTAAGACAACAGAAGTGGATAAAAAATAAATAAATAAAACTTATATGCAGTTTGTGTGGAGGACAACATAATAGAGAAGGGTTGTTTCTTTAGGGATAAAATATGTTGTGGGTGGATAGGCCATAAAAGTTCCCACTGTCGGCTTAAACAGAAAAAAGAAACAAAAAGAAAGTCGCAAACAAATATAAACGTAGTTTTGACTAAAAATTGAGAGGGTCAAAGAAGAAAAAATACTGCAATGTAAAAATGAATGGCCAACCGTAAAAGTATTACTCTATTCAGGTAGTGATATCTCGGAAGCGAGCAAACATGGAAAAAATCGGTTGTCCAGAGTTGACTAATACAAATAAAATTGCAAAGGGAGTTTCAGGGGAAAAACTTAAGTTTAGAGGTGAATTAAAATGTAATGTTTCGTCCATGGGAAAAATTCACAAATCGAAAGTGTATGTGCTCCCTGGTACAGTGAATCTCTTTGGCACAGACTGGATTGTTTTGTTTAATTTATGGGAATTACCGATTAATTTTTTCTGTAACAAAGTTGATGTCATAGAGAACTATAAGCCGAATCAAACAGAAAGATTCATTAGTGATTTGAAAAACGAATTCCCTCGCGTGTTTTCGAAGAACTAGGTCTGGGCACAAAAACAGAAGTCAAGTTTTAAAAAGAAAATGTGAAACCAGTATTTAGAAAAAAGAGAAAGGTAGCATTTTTGACACTAGACACAATAAATGGGAAACTAGGAAAGTTGGAGAAAATTGACGTAATTTCAAAAGTCGATTACTCGGATTGGGCGTCTCCAACCGTACATATAAAAAAGAAAAATCGAAAAATCAGAGTGTGTGCTCGACCAGCTTACCGTCGGCGGAGGATATATTCACTAAATTAAACGGAGGTAGCGTGTTTTCAAAGTTGGACTTATCTGAGGCTGACCTTCAGGTTAAAGTCAGTGAAGAATGTTCGAAGTACCTGACAATAAACGAGCATAAAATAATTTTTAAAACTAAATCGTTTTCCTTTTGGATTGAAGGTAGCTTCAAGCCTATTCCAGTAAATAATGGGCACAATGTTGGCTGATATGGAGTATGCAATTGCATACTTAAATGATATTTCGATTACAAGTGAAGACGAGAACCAACACAAAGCGCATATTAGACCAATATTTCAGAGAATAGAAGAATACGGTTTTAAGCTGGGAGCGGAAAAATGTGAAGAAAATAAAATATTTAGGGCAGATCATTGACAGTAACAGAAGAAAACCTGACCCAGAAAGAGTGGAAGCTATAAAATATGCTAGCAACAGATAATGTAGCTAAACTTTCGGAGTTCTTGGGATTAGTAAGTTACTATAGCAGTTATATTCCAAAAATGCATCATATGAGAGCTTCTTTAAATAATTTGGTAAAAAAGGGCGCAAAGTGGATATTGTCGAAAGAATGCGAACACGCTTTAAAAAAATAAAAAGCTGTTTATTAGCAGACCTATCATTAACGCATTTCGACCCGAAGAAAAAAATCATTGTAGCATCAGATGATAGTGATTATGGCGTTGGTGCGGTAATACTTCATAAATTCGAAGACAGATCTACGAAGCCAATAGCACATATCTCCAGAACGTTACTGCTCGTGGAACGAAGTTATAGTCAAGTAGAAAACGAGAGTTTAGCAATAATCTACGCAGTAAAAAAATGCACAGTTCCTATACGGAAGGGAATTTACTCTTCAAACAAACCACAAACAGCTCTTAACCTTATTTGGTTCTAAAAAGGTATACCAACTCACACGGCAAATCGTCTACAGCGTTGGAGTGTAATTCTATTGAATTACAATTTTAAAATGGAATATGTCTTCAAAGAAGTTGGGTCACGCCGATGGGTTGTCAAGACTAATACCTAATTATACGGAACCTTTGGAAGAGACAGTTATATCGGCGCTAAGAGACGAAAGTGAATTGTCAGGTATATTATGCAACACTATTAGAGAATTACCAGTTACTTTAGAAGATGTGAAAAAGCAGGGGAGAACGATGATTCATTAAAAAAATGAGAAAGCAAGTCAATTGAAAACTAAAAAAGGAATTAGTGGGTCACCTTTTTCTGGCCATCCAGGGATATCGAGAATGAAATCTCTAATGAGAGGCTATATTTATTGGCCGAGGATGGACCAAGACATAGAAAATTTAGTGAAACAGTGCAGAAGATGCAAACTGTCAGCAAGGTAACCAGCGGTAAGATTCAACCCTGGCCAAACACAAATGTCCCATGGACCCGATGCAGGACGGCTAAAATGGGTTTTATTACCTAATGGTTGTGGCCAGTTTCACTAAATGGCCAGAAATTGTTAAGTGCAGACATCCAACTGCAACAAATACAATAAACGCACTTAATGAAATTCTTAGTCGCTTTGGAGTCCCTAAAACTTTAGTCAGCAACGATGCAACACAATTTACGGAAAGAGAATTCAAGGAATTCTGTACATCATTGTTCACTGATCACGTGAAAACGGCAGTGTATCATACAAGATCAAATGGACTTGCGGAAAAATTTGTAGACACCTTTAAAAGAGCTCTGAGGAAAAATCAAAGCGTGGACACGATTGAAAGAAGTATCCGGAATTTTTTGGCAGTTTATAGAATTACGCCAAACCCGAATACAAGTTCAGGTTTATCGCCAGGAGAGTTAATGTTTGCAAGAAAAATACGCTCTGTGTTCGACAGATTGTTGCCTAGTCCGGCGAAGAAAACTGCTAAAAATGTTAAAATGTCTAAAGCAATCAAACCAGGTGACAAAGTCTTTTTTAAGAACTTTAGGGCTGGAAAATGTGTTGGGAAGAATTGGACAGGTCATATATGACGTAAAAGGTGAAACGTTTCTGTACAAACGACAGTGGAATCAATTGAGACCTAGCTACACTACAGAGGTCACGGAAAATACAGAATAGATTCCAATGGAAATCCTGTATGACGCATTCGAAATTCCCGTTCCAGTGAGGCAACATTCGCTAATGGATGTATTCCCGAACTCAAGGCTAGAGGTAACAGTGTGTAAAACGCCACCAATTCAAGGAGGATTGAGGCGAAAGAACTTAGAGGAAGAAATCAACCGATTAAAACCAGATCCTGAAAAGAGAAAATATTAAAGCTAAATTTCACAGAGAATTTAGCTCAGGGGGAGGTAATGTAATGAAAATGCATACAACTGGGTCCCTCTTCACAGTAATATGATTGGCTTGTGTCAGCCATAAATACAGAGCAATCTAGAGGTACAATGCCCAAGACTACGATGTCGCACCAGTACTGTTACTTACCTGCTCGATTGTACGGCTCTGTTACCGTGGCACCACCGCTATTTCTAGTAAATATATTACCAAGTCTTATGTGTAAAATGTGCTGGATTATAAAGATTTAATGAGTAAGATATTATCTACGTGGGTTTCACACATTAAATATATATATATAATATATATATATATATATATTATATATATAATAGAGTGAATTTAATTCTCACTCAATGATCCGATATTCAGGCCTGGTCTAAGTTAAAGTACACACACACACACACACACACACACACACATATATATATATATATATATATATATATATATATATATAATCTGTTTAATATCTGACGAATGATTAGTATTTAATAGGAAATTACAGTGAATTTACAAACAAAGAGATTATCTTTTTTTTCTCTAGATTACACTACGAGTACCTACGTTCATTTAGGTTTTTCTATATTTTTTCTAGAATTTCTCAGTTTTTAGTACACATTTAGTCAATTGCTTAGAGGAAGATTTTCTGTCAGGTGGGAGTCTAGACTGCGCCAGAGATTTCTGTGTTAATTCGCCTACCGTAAAATGGTGTATAAGGTCAAAAAAGCACTGGAGATGAACCTAAAGACACAACTTATAGTAAACATGGTTATAATTGGTACAACAGACTCGGATTGCGTCAGCCTTCACTCAACTTAGGATTTTAGTTAAAAACTGCAGACTTTGCGTAGAAAAGTGCAGAGACTGTCAGGAACAAATATGTTTCACAATCATTAAGAACCAGGTACCATTTCACTTTCTTCATCTGGTATGTGTCATTCATATATATATATATATATATATATATATATATATATATATATATATATATATATATATATATTTCTTTTAAAATGTTAATATTTCTTTTAATATTTCTTTTCATTTTTCGTCTATGTTTTTATGCATTTAATATCTATAATAATCTATGTTATTTAATCTATAATAATCTGTAATGTCATCTTTTCCAGTCGCAAACATTACTTTCTATCAAACTTGAAATGAAAAACAACGCTAAACGTGTAGAAATCTTAATTCTATTGCCATATAGTTTGATTAATTAGTAAAATTTAAGTTTGAAGAAAATGACTCGACCGATTTGACGTCAGTCAGAGTTCTTACCTCCGCTTCATCTATATGACCTACATTGGGAAAGGGAATTTACTGAACTTTAAACATATAAGGTTGCTAGGAAGTGCTCAAACCGTTTATTAGGATATATATATATATATATATATATATATATATATATATATAGATATATATAGAGAGAGAGAGAGAGAGAGGGAGGAGAGAGAGAGAGGGGGAGAGAGAGAGAAGGGGAGAGAGATTTATGTGCATATATATTATACCAGTAAAGAATGACAATGAACAACGTTGAAACCATAAAATTTTAAAAGCTGGTTAGTTTTATATTCCATTTTGAAATAGAGCGAAAATATTTTGATTTTTAAAAATGGTTAGTTGATTAGCCGAAAGCGTTATAGCTCTCAAGTATAGACACTTAATTTTTCAGCACTTTAATTGATTAAGATAACAAACACGAAAAATCTACGAATTTAGCAGGTCAAATGCAATGACTACTTTTGAAGTTGTTAATCTTCTGTTATGGTAATTTTACCATTACATTGGGCTATACATATAAAATCCGCATCTGAGTTTATAATGCCGATTATTCAGCCATAATATTTGGCGATATGACGGAGTGTTTTTATGTGTGTATGTTTGTGCGTTTAAGTGTGCACATTTTTATGCGTGTATGTGTGTGCACGCCTGCATGTTTATCCAAATTGAGTTCTATTATATTTGATCCCTGAGGTTTTCTTCTTTTCTAGTCATTCATAAAATCATTTGTTAACAATTCAGTGGGTACTCCTCTTTGCTTTCTGTTTTATCTTGGACTTTAAATTCTTCTTTGATTTCTGTCTTTAGATTTTCAATTAAATTTAATTATTTTTGTGATTCAACGTCTACGCTCAAAATTTCTTGAAAGAGAGAATCACTTAGTCAATCCCCACCTCACATTAAACCACTGACACAGATTTAAAAAGTCCAACTCTACTCTACTCTGAAACATAAAGCCATAAAAAACATTTCTTCATTGACACTGGCTTACAAAGTCTTGCCAAGAACGAAAAAAAAAGTCCGATTTAAGTGCACTTAAAACTACAAAACCGTCACGCAAGATGTTTTGTGATGATTTCTGGATTTAAGTTGTGAAAACTACTTTCTTCTCATGCAGTTCAATTTGTTTTCAGAGAAATATATTTGGTGACTTATTTTAACCATTCATTCAAAGTTTTTGGAAGATATATGAGTCAAGATATAAAATACCGAGACTGAAGCAATAGACAATTGCATTTGAATTCAATATACTTATTCCAACAAATTTTCCATAGATTAAAGCATCCCTAAAATCCCATTTATTGTGTGAAGTTCTGCCGTTGTATATCATAATGTCTTCGGTGTTCCCTAAACTTAACTATGAAGTGATTTTTCAGTTGAGAGAACAAAAAAAAATGTTTAGCAGGGAATGTGCTGCGGTTGCATTTGCATTGTCCTATTTCTTTTTTTTTTTAATTGGCACTGACTCGGCTACAACAATTCTAAAAATCTAGCCAACAAACTGAACATATCTTAACATCATCGCTTTGTTAGACACGAGTTGATTTTAAATATAAATTTAATTTTAACATATAAGAATTGTTCAGTCGGGATATTTTTGGGCACATCTCGTATAGAATGAATATTTTACATTTCTAAACTTTTATGGACACAAGAGGATGCTAAAAACTTCTGGGATTAACCCGGACTCATCAACCATATATGGTACCTATTTATCTTACAGTTCAACACACTTGGTAAATTCCTCATGATTTTTAAGATAAAAAATCAATCAAACTTTTAAATTAATTGCTTTCTTGTTTTATCCGACAATTTTTCAATTCCCTCTAATATAATTTAACTTAGATTTGGCGAAACGTCAAACTCATAGAGCACTAAATGAGGATAGAAGTACAGGCGTGTATTTGTGCGTGCGTGCGTGCGTGAAATAGTCTATGATTACTAATTGATTATACGACGAAAGAAAGTGATCACGATGGATATTAAGAGACTTGAATATATATATATATATATATATATATATATATATATATATATATAGAGAGAGAGAGAGAGAGAGAGAGGGGGGGGAGAGAAAAGGTTGCGAATTTTTAAAAAATCAGCATTTGGAATTGTAATTATACCTTGACATCAACACACACACACACACACACACACACACACACACACATACATGTATATATATATATATTATATATATATATATATATATATATATGTATGTGTGTGTGTGTGTGCACATGTACGTATTTAGTAATAATAATAAAAGTAATAATAATAACTGTGAAATATGAGGGTGAAGTTGATACCGATTGTAGTTGGTGCCGTTGTAACGGTTCCTAAATGTTAGAGGAAAATCAGAGGAATAATTGAGACGATAAAGACAGTAGAATTGATGAGATCAGCAAGAATACTCAGAAGATTCCCGGAGATCTGTGGAATATTTGTGTCAGTAGAGGACAATCAGCTTACGCTTGTGTGAAAAACTCACAATTAGAGAAATAATAAACAAAAAGTTAACAAAAAGAATACTACTACTATATTTACGAGTATGCGCGGACACAGAGAAATATATGATGATGTATATAACAATCTAACTATATGGATATGTGATAGAATGTACTGAAGATTCGTCTACCCAACCAAGAAGCGACTAATCTGCTTTGTTAATTCTATTTTGATAGAATTCCTTTTCAAGAGTTAGATACACTTGAATAAAAAACGTGTTGAAATCCGGGACAATGCTATGGAATAACATACACGTTTTGTTCGGGTCGAAAACTTTTCAGCACACCTCGTGTAAATATATATATATATATATATATATATATATATATATATATATATATATATATCGAAATGTACATTCAGGGATTGACAGTTTCTCGATTTGTTTAGCCTTACATTTGAACATATATGCCCGCCTAATTTTCAAAATTAGGTATTATTTCAATTAAGCCATATAAAAATAAACACATTTGTTTGTTTACTTAACCTCATATATATATATATATATATATATATATATATATATATATATATATATATATATATATATATATATATATCGGCGTGTGTGTTTATATGTGTGCGTGTATAAATACCATCCTCATACGACGTGAGAAATTCATACTATAAATATCTGAATTCTTATATCCGGGTTCAGTTCATGTATCTCAATATATACATGAAGATGGCGGCAATCAATATAAGTATTGTGTCTTTCGTGATGGACAAGACTGACTTTATCTTTTTGCCGACGTGTTCTTTGTTGGCTGATAGAGATTTATTTATGCTCTTAATATAAAGATGCAAAAAACAAACTCAAGAAATCCTGTCGACCTATGTATGTTAATTTACTATCTTTGAGGACATAGATATATGTATTTAATCTGGTATATATGAATATACATATAAATATATATACACATATGTCTTTCTCTCTCTCTCTCTCTCTCTCTCTATCTATCTATCTATCTATCTATCTATCTCTTTCTCTCTATATATAACACATATATATATATAACACGTATATATAAGCCTATATAAAATACATAAACGTAAACATACATACATACATGTCTCTCTCTCTCTCTCTCCTCTCTCTCTCTCTATATATATATATATATATATATATATATATATATATATATATATGGGGGTCGTTTTAAAATTTCATGAGCTGCAAAGTTGATAGGATGACGTCATGTCAGCCGTTGATGACTTTTTTATCAATAGGATCCTAGCACCGATGGAATAAGTGTGTATACCACAGGAGAAACTATGTTGAGAAAACTCATTTGGTCACATTCCATGAGAGTATTTCCTTTAGAATATGAACTTTTCAGCGTATGGACTTTCTATGCATTTCTGAAGAGAAACGATGTTAATGGTCTTTATCTATCTCTCTATATAGAAGGCTAACCTTCTGGTTGTATGTTTTTCTATGTATCTTAGTCTATTCATATGTTCGTGTCTATCGGTGTCATAATATGTTCATAATTGTTTATCTATACATCTATCTATTAACACACAGACACACACAGACTCACAGACACACACAGATATATATAAATCTGAATAACATCTCTTTTCTGAGTTGTAAGCCGACACGTACATACCACGATATTGTTTCATATATATATATATATATATATATATATATATATATATATATATATATATATATATATATATATATATATATATATTAAACAATATCGTGGTATGTACGTGTCGGCTTACAACTCAGAAAAGAGATGTTATTCAGATTTGTAATCTTGTATACACCTTAATTTGCTTACAACGAAGAAACACAACACATTTAATTACTGATTTTCACTGATTAAATGATACATGTAGGCTGAAAATTTATTCAGTTTTGTTGAAAGTGTTATTGTTGTTCTTGTAACTAGCATGTCTCAATATGCACATAATTTTAATTCTTAGCTTCTTTTATTGTTAGAGATTTAAAAGGTTGAAAATATCAAAATAAAATTGACGGATACATATTTACTGCCCTCAAGACTCTTTACTAATTATCTTCTAAACTGCGGTTAAATTTGCAATATGTATTTTGTCATGTATGACAAAATTGTCGCTGTTGACACTCGAGTTGGATCACCGGTCACTATAATACTAAAATGGCCACCATCCTCTTATTTATAGCTCTATATATAAAGGAATGTTGTGGTATGCGCGTGTTATCCCCCGACAGAACACCATCATTATTTATCCAACACGTTCTTCAGGAGTAAGATGTGACTCAAGATATAAGCTTGCTGATCGTTATATTACATTGGGATGCATTCTAAATTTACACGAATCGTTCACCACGGGTAGGATGGGCCAAAAGTTCACAACTGTGGGGCATTCAGTGAGAATCGAGTAATGGATCTGGGAAACTAACTTGCTAAGACTTACACCATTATATTTTGAATGTAAAAAAAAATTTCCTTACAATATACAAACATTGTAATATATGAATTCTTAGCGATTTATTCCAAATTATTTTCCTCTCTTACTCCCCCTCCTCATTTCTCTCTTACTCACTGCTGTTCTTAAAATCCTTTTACTTCGGTCATGGACGGGGTAGTCCTGCTAATATATATATATATATATATATATATATATATATATATATATGCTTATCGTCGACATGGTGAGACGAGTTCAAATCTTGGATGAGGCTGTTTGCATTTCGCGTTGCGCTAAGACCCCTGGAAAGGTACGCATACAACTATTCTCCCTCGAACAAAGGGTAAAATGTTGGGAAGACTTAGGCAACCAGTTTAGGAGAAGGAAAACTCTAAATTCAAACCTGTTGAACAGATAATTTGAAGATAAAAAATAGATTTTGTTGTGGATGAAATTTATTATGGTTATTCGTCGACACATGATTTGACCAAAATTCGTTTACACACACATTATCCTATTTAAGATTATTTTAAATCTTATTATAAAGGAGATGGTGTGTTTTTCTGTCGGGAACCGAAATTACATCAGTCCTCAAGTCACAATTCCCTTTGTTATTTACGTCCCATTCTCTATGATTTTATTTTTATTTAAACCTCAATTAATAATAAAATTGTTTTACATTATCAATACTGTTGACCTTATCTAAATACTAATAACATGCAATTGTATTTATATATATGCAACAAAATAGCTGTTTACAGTGTGAATGGGAAGGTTAATTTGCATATTGATATTAAAATTTGATTTTAATAGGTATGTGTTTAGTATTATTGATTTCTAATTGTTTGGTTTTATCTATAATGAATATGAACAAAAATCTCAGGGATAAATCTCAAAAGAAGTATATTAATAAGAAGTAAGTGTTATTTTATTCTTTACTTCCTATTTTAACTAGATAGATAAATTAGGAGAATTCAGCAACGAAAGACGGAAGTGATGGAAGAGTAAGTTTCAGTTGTTCTTTTTTTATTATACCCCCCTCTGTTTCAAATCTTTTTATCTGCATTCCTATTTAATTTCATGAGCCTTTCTAATTTAGAATAATATTTTTATTACATTAAAACTTAAATACTTGCACCAGGAGGGCGCATACATTTGTTTGTATAGATACTACTACTACTACTACTACTACTACTACTACTACTACTAATAATAATAATAATAATAATAATAATAATAAAAACAAATCCCAGATGCGGTAAATGCTTGAATCAATAGATTTTTTCAAATGAAAAAATCTTGAGATTAATAAAATATACAGTAAAGCAATTGTCAAGAGTGTATTTAAACAGAAACTATCCTAAAGAATCGGAAACAGAATAGTAATATAAACTATGAGGACAAGAATATTACTAATAATAGTCAAAATGACAAAGAAAATGAGTCTGATAATTATAGTTGTGATAATGATGTTAATAATCATAATGAAAATAATAATAGTAATAAGATACCTTAACACAGGAAAAGGACAGTAATATGGTTAAACACTTCTTCTGCAAACTAGCTTATAGAAAATACTTCTGTCCAGTAAGAGGAATATCAAATTCAGAAAATGTTTACCAATCAACCATCTTTCCAAATGTAAATAAAACGAATAAAAAAAGTATACATTAGGATTTCAGTGGTAAATTGGAAACAAATTTTCTATAACCACAAGCATTTCATTTCTCATTAATATCTGCGATATGAAACAGATCTCTCAAAAATTCTTTTGGAAGTTCAGATATAGAGGGTTTACCACGCAAATTGCCTGGAAAATGATAAAAAGATCAACAACACCGAGCGGTTTTGGTAACAAATGCAATCTGTGCCTGATGAAACAATTCAAATAATCAACATAGGCACACAAGAATACTGAATCAGAGAAATGAGATTATATCCAAATGTCACCACAAGAATAGATTCAAAATATCATAGAAAATGATTTTCTATGAAGCAATCATAGTAAACAACTTTCTTCGACAAATAATACATAGGAGACGCTCATAATCTGTATGTTGAATCAATGATTGACTTATTAATATGATTAACATACAAGTTAGATTTGATGTTCGATTATGACTTTATATCAATTTTAACTTCTACTGTTTTAACTATGATGTATGCATTTATACCTTTAACTATAACTACTTTATTCTATTATTATTATTATTATTATTATTATTATTATTATTATCGAGTTTTTCACACCTGCCGTAGCCGGTATTCCACTGGAGACTAAGTGACAGCAAGTCTCCTAAGTCCTCCAAAAACTCTTCTGAGTATCCTAGCCGACCTTAACAATGTTGTAGTCTGGATGGTCTCGATTCTTCCTCTGATTTCCAAATTCTTTTCCAGAGCATTGAGGGCCGTTTCAATGGCACCAATTATAATTGGTACGATCATCACCTTCATGTTCCATAGTTTTCTCAGTTCTCTGGCAAGGTCCAAGTATTTGTCTATCTTATCGCTTTTTATTTTCACTCATTTTGAGTTTTTCACATCAGCGTTAGCTGATGGTTTTTCACTAGAGGCTGAGTGACAACAAGTCTCCTCTGGTATCTTCTGAGTACTCTAGCCGATTGCAGCAGGGCAATAGTTTGGATGGTCTCAATTCTTCCTCTAATTTCCAGATCCTCCAGTCTTTTTTTCCAAGTTTATTAGACCGTTCCAAGTGCACCAACTACGAATGGTATCACTTTCACTCGCATATTCCATAGCTTTTTCAATTCTCTGGCAAGGTCCAGGTATTATTATTATTATTATTATTATTATTATTATTATTATTATAGAGGATTCCACATCTGCCGGAGCCGGTGATTATTATTATTATTATGAGAGTTTTTCCCACCAGCGTTAGCTGATGGTATTTCACTGGATTCTGAGTGACAACAAGTCTCCCCAGGTCTCCAGGACTCTTCTGAGTATTCTAGCAGATTGCAGTATTCCAGATGGTCTCAATTCTTACTCTGATTTCCAGATTCTTCAGGCTTTTTTCCAAGCTTTTTGGAATCGTTTCAAGTGCACCAACTACAATTGGTATCATTTTGACCTCCATATTCCATAGCTTTTTCAATTCTCTGGCAAGTCCAGGTATTTGTTTATTTTTTCGTTTTCCTTCATCTTTACCCTGTGGTCTGCTGGAACTACAAAATCCATTAGTTGACAAGTTCTTTCTTTTTTATTAATCAACACTAGGTCTCCTGGCTGGAATAAGCTGATCTGTCTTCATCTCAGTCCCAGAGAATTTTATGCGTTTAATTCTTAAGAACAGATTCTGATTTATGCATATACCATTTTGTTGTATGGTCAACATTCAATTTTTTGCATAATTCCCAGTAGATCACCTTCCCAACCCAGTCGTGCCTAGTTTTGTATTACCGTTGTACTAGTTTGGTACATTCGCTTAATTCATGGTTTACAGTCTCATCTCTGTCAGCGCACAATCTACATTTACTGGTTTGTTGGGTCTCGTTTCTGTTTGGAGGTTTCCTCTTTTTAACCATGTCCAAGTCTTTTCATGTGTAACCTCTACGATTTGTCGTTTGAAGTGTCCATATAATTGTTTTTCTTGCCATTTTGTTTTCTAGATTTCTGTTTATCTGCTATTGTTGGCTGCCATAAGTAATCTGCCTTTGGTCTTTTTGTGTATTCTTTGAGTTGGTGGATTGTGGCCTCTATGCAGTCCTCTATGTTGGCAAGACCTCTTCCACCTTCGTTTCTTGATACATACTGTCTATCTTTATCGTCTCTAGGATATACAGCCTTGTGCATGGACTCTAATTTCCTAGTCCTTTGGTCAATCTGTCCGAGTACTTCTTTTGTCCATTTTAAGAATGGCCCAGAATATCTTATAACGGGGACGGCCCAGGTATTTATTCTCTTGATATGATTTCTGTTGTTTGGCCTGGTTTCTAGGAGTTTTCTTTTTCTTCTGAGGTATTCATTTTAACTTTTCCTTTCATTTCTGTTTGTTTGATATTGTCTGCTTCTAAAATTCCTAAGTATTTGTAACTTCTGTTTTCATTAATTGTTTTATAGTGTCCTGATTTGGTAGTTGTATTCCATCCATTAATTTACTTTTGCCCTGCTGTATTACTAGCATAGCACATTTTTCAATTTCGAATTCCATCCCTATGTCTTGGCTATATATTCAAATAGTTTGTACTAAGGTTTCTAATTCTTTTTCATTTTTTGCAAATTATTATTATTATTATTATTATTATTATTATTATTATTATTATTATTATTATTATTATTAATGTTGGTTTTATTGTTAGTATCCTTAAATCAGTGTTATTTATGTTTTGTTATCCTGTATAACCTGATTAGAACATTTTGAGTGTTTAGGTAAGAGCAATTAATTTATATATTCGGAATTTTCCTTTCAACTTATATATTATTTATTAATGAATTAAATCTTATTTTTATTTGGTTTTAATTTATATTATTCCGTATATCTTACATTTTATTTTTATCTAGGTTTTATTTATTTGTTTAATTTTATTCATCATTTTTTTGTAATTGTGTGAACATTCCAGTGAAATATACAAAGGAGAACCCAGAGATTTATTTCCAAAATTTCCAAATCTTCGAGTATATGAAAGAATCCCCACCCTTCTGGGACCTTTCAGTCTGATGAAGGGTATATATTATATATATATATATATATATATATATATATATATATATATATTTATATATATATATATATATGTGTGTGTGTGTGTGTGTGTGTGTGTGTGTGTGTGTGCGTCGGTTGAAAAAAATATAAATGCTAATATGACTGGTATTTGATCCTTTCTTTACTAAATATGATATATATATATATGTGTGTGTGTGTGTGTGAGTGAGTGAGTGTGTGTGTGAGTGAGTGTGTGTGTGTGAGAGAGAGAGAGGGAGAGAGAGAGAGAGAGAAAGAAAGAGAGATTGGGATAGATAGAAATACATAAACAGATATAGATATAAACATGAAAATAGCTACATAACTATAAATATATATAAATTGAATGATATAGACAGACACTCGGGCATAGAAGATAGATGTAGATATTGACACTTCAATTGTGAGTTATTATTGGTGCTTTATCGATATAGTCATTGTCACGTCTATAATATAAAGCGGGTAACTTTTTTCTCCAATCGAGCAATTCATGAAATAGGAACAATGAGTCATGTCAGACTGTTTTGAATCTACATATTTTCATTGATAAACTGATATAAACAGTCTGAAGTATATGGAGAGATCGATAAGTGTGAAAATCAGATGGAAATTGATAAATATAGATATTTACAAAATGATGGTTAAATTACACTCACACACACACATACACACACACATATATATATATATACATACACACACACACATACACACACACACACACATATATACATATATATATATATAATATTATATATATATATATATATATATATATATATATATATATATATAATTATATAAATCCAATTTCTATCAGAATGCAAAACTTTTTCATACGTTTGTTATTTTTTTCACTTTGGTTGCTGAAATGCTGCTATCCTGTATCAGATGAGGATGAAGTTATGCACACGCACACACGCACACACACACACACACACACACATATATATATATATAATATATATATATATATATATATATATGTGTGTGTGTGTGTGTGTGTGTGTGTGTGTGTGTGTGTGTGTGTGATATAGATAGATAGATAAATATGTGTGTGAGCCTGTCCTTCATTAATCTGTTCCCCATGTCCCATTAACCAGCGTTTTCTATGTTTCATCAGACATTTTACTAATCCTACCGCCACGAAATTCCGCATTTTTATCAAGTTTTTCAATATCCCTGAATTTTTCGATAATATCGCATCTACCGCAATATAAAATAAATAGTTCTAACCAACTTGCTTCCTTCGTATTATTTCAGTTCCGCTCATTCTTTTCCTTTGCATCTCTATTGAATTCCTCTCTTCTTTCTCCCTTGTTTCTCTTTAATTTTATTTAGATTGACTTTTATCGTGTGAGCTTCATCAATGTTTTCTCTCTCCCTCTCACACATGCGCGCACAGATACACACATACACGCACATACATGCACACCCACTCATTATCTCCTGGTCAGATCTGGATTGTTCTAACTTCAGCTGGTCGCATTCTCATTCGACTTCTTGCCATTTCTACTGACTTCCTTATCTTGGAACTTGATCAAAAATTCCTTCGTCCTTAACACATGATCACACAACGAATATAACTACGTAAATTCATTTACTTTCTGCTTCCCCATATTAAATCGCTTAAAACGAGTTTTAAAATGCTGGCGGAAAGATATAAGTAGAGTACTTGTCAAAAATATATGAACTGAAAATTTGTTTAAATACCTTTGTTTTCAGATTCCAATAAAGGAATATTAACTAAGAAGAACCAATGTCATAGCTTGGGCTTCTGAATGCTAGATTTGTCAAAAATGCATTTTTAAATAACATTACATTGTTAAATGAAAAGCACACTTTTCTATCTTTCAACAATATTCCGATCTGAGATATTCAAAGAATACTTGATATTTAAGAGATTGATAGATTTCCACCCATCTAGGGTTATTTTATATTTAGAGGTGAGGGAACCGCATTCACTTTTCGTTCATATTCATATTTTTCTGTAGTTATTTAAGAGTTTTTTTTGGGTTTTTTGTACACGGTCCTATCGAATAAAAATAAACTACAGGTACTACAAAGCCGGGCCAGAATTGAACTGAGACTATTGACAATAAAGGGCAACTTCGTACTCCCAATATCTCCAGAACTGGAGGCTCACAATCAGATGCATTTTAGTGTAATATCCAGAACACGTGTTTCTTTGCGGAGGGGGTCTTCCTACTCTATATTCAGCGTATTTAAGACTTCACTAACATGGCGGGTTATTTAGAATAGTTTTCCAATTAGGTACGAAAATTGTTAATAATTCCTATAATTTTTGTTAATAACAGATTCTGTGCTTTTTCAAAAACTTATGTGTACTACTTTCTATAAAGTAATATCCAAAGGCTATACAAAGAACGAAGTATCATTATAGGGCGAACCATTGTTTAAAAAATTAATCGTAACTGCCGCCAGACCAAAGCAGTAAGGGCATATATATATATATATATATATATATATATATATATATATATATATATATATATATATATATACATTTAATTCGTAGATCATTATTTCAAGAATATATTAATTCCTGAACAAGCTCATCGAATTTTGATTCTCATTGAATTGTTGTTGGTACACCTGTTGCCACCAGGTGTCACTCGCATAAATTTAGCAAGAAGAGAAAGCAGTAGGTTTAGTATTGGTCGATTATTCGTGTGGTCGGCGGGACAAGGTGTGATGTGCACGAATATTGATGTGCCACGTAAGTAACACTGGACAAACTGGCTTCGTCCTGCAAATAAATGTTAGTGTACTTTTTGACCTCTTGATTATATATGAGTCCTTTAGAACTGAAACTGGACTGAGGAAGTCTAGCTTGTTCATACACACACACACACACACACACACACACACACACACACATATATATATATATATATATATATATATATATATTGGTACAATGATTATAAGTAAATATATATAAATTAACGTGGCATGGATATGGAGTCAACGTCGCCTGGTTACTGACAGATCTTCAGACGAAGTTCATGTTTTCTACATAGATGTACATAAGTACAAATGGACACGCACACATGCTGAAATTCACACATGCACAATGATACATATGTACAGATAAAAATATGTTTACAGACCAAGAATGCTAGTTAGATTTGGATAAGATAAGGTGGGTTGATAGATAGATAAAGAGATAGATAGATAGATAAAGAGATACAAACATACATACAAACATACATACATAAATGAAATGGTGGTAAGAAAAAAGAAGTATATGTATACTTCAGATGCCAAACTAAGAAAATTGCGAACGAGATAACCTGAACAAGGCTACGACGTAAAAGCTTGTTGCGATAAACTGAATCTCTATCAATAGCAAACCAAAATATCGCCATAAGAAATAATTATGTAATAATAGATATAATAAGAATCAGGCGAATAGCAAGTGTTTGCTATATTGGGAGATGAAACAGACAATCGTATGATAATTGAATGCAGCAAACAGGAAATATAAAAAAAGGAAATATTTTTGCTGAAAACGCAAAATTATGCAAATGCAGCACCCTCCAAACTCATCATTCCTAGATCCATACAGATTTTTTAAATTTTCTTTACTGAAAATTCATCTCAAGGGTATAAGATATCAGGACATAGAAGACATTCCAAGAAATACTTCAATGCAGTGTTACTTTGACGAATTGAAAAATCACTGGAATAAGTGTGCTGATTGCCAAGGGAACTGCTTTAAAAGTTTCATTCGCTTTTCATTTCTCCCTTTGTAAATACATCTTTGATTTCGATATATCTTGAACATACATCTTATTTTTTTCAATTTTCTCAAGATTAGATGTCTATGTAATATAGATGGATAACAGTAAATAGTCACATATACAGATCAATACATGAACAAGTTAAAAAAGCAAAGGATTTATCAACAGTACTTTAACTCTATAACTCTGTAACTATAGAAAATATCGACATTAGGGTAGGTCAATTTCTATACCCAAAACTCACTGTAAACGGGAAAAGTTGCCAATTAACATAAAGAATAATTGTACGAAATAGTTTTCTGTAAAAGTTTACCAATGTTTGAGCAAACGCGTTTAAATAGCAACATAATCGAATGTTTTTAATCTCGCCTGGTGTTAACCGAAAAGATAAGTAGGTCAGATTAAATCCGAGAAAAAATGTAAAAAAATCAGCTTAATAAAAGATTTTATTTCATTCAAAATCATGCAATTCTTGGTTGATTAAATAAAAGTAAATAAAAAGAAAACGTTGCAAAATATTTAATTCAAAATACTATAAACATTAACCAAATTCGACCTCGTTTTATGGGTCTTTTTTTTATCATGGGTCTGCACCGGAAACAACCGTACCAACACGTTTTCTGTTTACATTTAAACTTCAAGTTTATTGAGTCGATTTAAAACACCAATTAAATAAATCTTTTCCCATTTAAAAAAAAAATTAATTATTAGAAAAAAGAAATAAATAGCTTTATATTCCCTATGATAGATAATATTCTTTTAAATCTTTTATGATATTATTTCTCATTCGCAAGTTTTTTTTGTGTGCTACTAAGGGATTTGCATTTATTTCGTAAAGTAAGTGAATACATATTATTCTATTATATAAAGCCTTGCAAATGACTTTCTTTTAGATTTGCAGTCTATGGACCTTCTTAACTCGAGTGTTGGTATCAAAATGAATAGGCTAGTTAGCCGGTTCCGGCAAAATAGAAAAACATACTTTTTGAGCTTATTTTACCGGCCCTAGTAAAAAAGAACTCAGGCTATTTTGCCAGCAAATATATTTGAAATATACTTAGATATAATTTAAACTTTCTAAAATCTAAAAGATTAAAATAGTTGTTGACGATCAATCTGGTATTATCTAAAAGGTAATTGCTTAAAAAGCGCAATTCTTTAAAACAACCAAACTTTAAAACAATCTATAAGAGCTAATTTTAAAAAAAATTGTCCTTGACAAGAATTCATCTTGTTAGGTTTAGGCTCAGGGTTAGGGTTAGGGTTGGGGTTAAGGTTAGGGTTACAATTTTATATTTTAAGAGCTGATACTGGAAACTGTCATCTTTACACTTTGGAAAAAATTAAAAATTAAAAAAGTCAAAATTACCTTTATCATTTCCTTTAATTTTTTAAAAAGTTTGTAAAAACACATGTTTGATCACAAAGCCATTAGCGGTATCTATATTTTTTCATTTAGAATAATTTTTTGTATCTTTATACTTCACAAAATATAAAAACATAATTTTGGATAAATCTAAAATAGACCGTACAAAAGAAAGACAAAACATAATGCCCATAAAAAGCACATTGATAAAACAGAAAAATATTTGTATTGGTGTTGATGGTAAACATGATTTAGATACTTTCTTATACAAAGTGACTGTGGGGGCAGATGGAAAGAAACAATTAAAGAACACCATTTGACATTTACCAATGGTTGCTCTCTACATCAAAACGTTCTTCTGTTTTTAAGCACATTGATGGCAGCACGAAACGTCTAACATCATTGATTGGTCCACTTAAGAAATTGTGTGCAAATAACAATCATAATTTGACCCAGTTCAATTTTTTAGTTAATCATCTACAGAGCCACTATTCTAGCATGAATAATGATCAGATACTTCTAGAATATACTGTATGGATTATACGAGGGAAAGTCAATCCTAGATATACTGCATGGAAGAATGGTTGACGTTAGCCACCTGACTAATGTATTTGTGGACTCGAAACATTTACACTGAAAACATATAAAAACTTCACAGCCTAATCCAGTTTATTGTTGTAGTGTATGCAGTTAGCTGGTTTGAAATTAAAAGAGACAATACATTTCATAACTAGTAACTGTATATTTTCGATATGCTGCAAGGAATCAAAGAGCTGCCCCTTGAAATTCAGGAGATTGCATTCAAGGATATTCAGCAAATTGCTTTCGGTCTCCTACCAGAAAATATGTTGTATTCAATGCTTACATCAGATATAAAAATAATCTTAGCCATTAGGTAAGTAATTCACATAAAATTTATTAAATGATTTCCTCGTTTTAAAATTTTATTTTAAATTAATATCCTAATTTCCTAATAAACATTAAAAATTAAGACAAGTAAGGTTAAATATTTAATTAAATTGAATAATTTTTTTCAGGAGAAGAGAGCCAACCAAAAAGAGGCTAAAAATACCCAAAATAAATTTCAATGCCACACATTGGTCTCAATTGATCGACCTGTCTCAAAATGAAGTTTGTGAGTCTGGATTCATAGAAGAATTTTCAGATTATGAACTTCTGGAGTCATCAAAAAGTGAGACAAAATAAGTCACTTGATTTGCCTTCACACACACAAAGTGTCAAAGAGCAGTAATATTAACAACTGCAGCTTCCCAATAGGTCTATAAAATAGAGGCTAGGCATGGGCATATCCTTAGAAATGTTTTATGCCATAAAATGATGCCCTTCTTTGCTTCAAAGGATTCTTATGCTTAATATGATGGCATAACAAAAGTTACTATTATTCTCACACCATTCATGCATTCTTGTCATGACGATCTTTAAATCCAAATGCTCAAAAATTGGTGACAGTTAGAAATCTAGTTTTTGGTGCCAGTACTTATCATATTAATACCCAACTTTTTCTGGTTGGATTATTTTGATATTAAAAAAAGTTGAAAATCGACCTACACTAATCAACATAGTTCTTTATTGTGTTGACATTTTATTTTTCCTCAGTGTATAAGACGGAGTTTGTATATACAGAAAATATTACCTGGAATATCCAGAATTTTTTCAAGCGGTCGTCATTACTTAATATATAGATATATGAACGAATTGTTTTTTATTCTTCCACTTCCTCCAGCGAAATTCTACCGTTAAAAACATCGCTATTTTCTGACGATATTTGGTCTCGTTTTCTTCACCTTCACTCTCTTTCTCATACACATAATCTCTCTCCCTCCCACCTCTCCCCCTCTCTCTCTCTCTCTCTCTCTCTCTCTCTCTCTCTCTCTCTCTCTCTCTCTTTCTCTCTCTCTCTTTCTCGCCGAAAAGATGACATTTGTATTCTGCTCTTCAAACCAATTCCTGGCGTCTATTAATTGACATAAACGCGACATTCAATGTCCATTTGCAACCCACGCAAATATGGCTTAGAAAATGACGTCTTAAGAAGAGAATATTTGACCACCCACCTTCCATAAATAATACCTTAGCTGATCATTTAACCCTTAGGGACAGAATATAAAACGATCTATTAAGCAGAGGGGAAATATGAATAAGTTGTCGATTAAATGGGAAATTTTCTCTTTCTCTCTCTCACACACAAACACCCCCCCCCACACACAATCTCTCTCACTGACTCTCTCTCTCTCTCTCTCTCTCTCTCTATATATATATATATATATATATATATATATATAAAGAAATGCCAAAAATTTAGAAAGCTGATAAAACGTGGTTCCTTCTTCTCTTTGCAAAACAGTATGGCTAATATGCAACGTGGCATAGAATCTACAAGGTATTGGAGTCATGTTTAGGGTATATATATATATATATATATATATATATATATATATATATATATATATGATAGAAATGTGAGGAGGTTAATCCGACAGTATGTGGAGAAAATATGGATATATATATATATATATATATATATATATATATATATAATATATATATATATATATATATATATATATAAAAGCACCTTTCAATGAATTTAAGGCATCTGTTTATTAACATGGTTACAGGCAAACAGGGTAAGATTTTTAACTATTTTAATGTTACTTGGCAGGTTTTGGGGTGCCAGAACAAACCATCACAAAACAAAAAACAAAAAATTAAAACAATAAGAAATAAGAACACACACACACACACACACACACACACATACACACACAAAGGGTTTAATTTGGTCTGCAAAGAGGTTTGCGTGTGTCGAACTTGTCACAATATATATATTTACAGATTCAAATTTCACAAGTGTTCTTTGCAAATTATAACAGTATACATAGACAGTGGAGATTTAAACATTACCAACTCAGAAGACTATATTTTATAGATATAAAAGAAACCTTCAGTTTATATTTTTCATCAGAATACAAGTTGTTTTAAAAAGTAGCAAGTTTAAAACTGTACTTACCAAGATAGAAATGAAGAATAAATGGAACGTCATTTCTTTTTTCAGAATACAAGTGTGTCAAAATGTACAAAAAATCTCGGTACTTTTTGACATACCATATATATATATATATATATATATATATATATATATATATATATATATATTTAGGAGTGAATAGGGAAATATATCCGGCAGTATGTAGAAAATAGAAAAACTCGAAGTATTGCGAAAGGATGAATTTAATATTGATGGTGAAGTCAACGTTGTAATTTTACAGTTTTAGTAAGCCTTCATTAGGACTTGAGATGGAAAGAATGTTGTTTGAGTGGGAATGGATGAAGTTCAAAAGACAGGAGGGTAGTAGTTGTATGTATACGGCTGTAACCAAGTTCAGTGTAGCGTTTGTTTCGGTACACGCGAAGACGTCCCAAGAAACGGTAAAAACTATGCTGTGTTTCATGTAGACATAATAGATAAAAGACGAGAAAAATCTATATTATCTGAAATTAGTGTCGTCAAACTATAGTAGGAGAGTTTTAGGGTGAAAGTTGGAACATAATGTCTAATCCTTTTCCATGTTGTGTTACTATTAAGGTCGACAATATGATTTCGGACTTGCAGGTGCGTGTGGATTGTCTGAAGGTAGTGAGAGTGAGCTGCTATCTGGAGGAATGAGAGAGTGGAATCGGAAGCCATTTATAAGGATGAGCATTTACAAGTCCTGATGAAGTTTTAATAAAACCGAAACCTTTTTACGTCGTCTTCACCTCCAATAATAAATTCATCTTTTCGGAATGCTTCGAGTTTTTCTATTTTCTGCATATTGGCGCATCTAATTCTTTATTTACTCATACATATATATATATATATATATATATATATATTATATATAATATATATATATATATATATATATATATATATATCAGTAAATAGGAATATTGCTTGAAACCATACAATTGCTTGAACTATTAGTATTAAAAAAGAATACTTCAAAGATGTAACTGTGCACATTATCTGTATTAAAAATAGTTGCTTGAAGCTTTAATTGTTTACAAAGGGTTATTATCATTAGTCACACGAAACCATATACGTATATTTTCTTGCAACAATAACTTACTTCACCATTAATAACATAACAAAGTTTACTTTCCGTAAAACAAATCAACCACGCACACACACACACACACACACACACACACACACACACACACACACGCACACGGGCGCGCGTTTTATATCTTATAAGGTAAGGTTTGCTGAAGACCAAAATTATGAAGAGGATCGAACTGAGTCAAAGTATTTTGGTCTTCGAGACTGTTAAATCTATAAAAAAAAACATGTCTCGGATAATGGAAAACTCATTGTAATAAGTATGTTGAATTGTCAGGGACTATTTTTAAGAAAATTAAGATTTCGCTCATTGTTCATTACTGTCAATGCGAGGGTGTGGACAGTCTTAATTCTTTCTCGGATTTCCAATTATTCAAGTCTCTTTTTCAGGTTCTTGGGAATTGTTCCAAGGGCTCCAAATATGATTAGTATCACTGAAACCTTCACGTTTCTGGCAAGGTCCAAGTATTTCAAAGATTGATAAGAATCTAACAAATCAAAAGACGATTTGGCCTGAACAACAGAATGGTTCATTCTGAAACCAGAATACAATGCAAAAGTTTCTGTATACGTATATGAATGTTTGGTTGTGTGTGTGTGTGTGCGTGTGTGTGCGTGTATGTGTTTGTACATGTGTATTGAATAACTGACTTGCATACAGCTAATAATATCTCATGTTACCATAACAACGGAATTTCTTATTACAATGTAGAGAGTGTAGTTCGCTATTAAAGTGCAAAATGGTTCGTACATGTGTGTTTGAGTGAAACAGACTTTCCAACAACGAAATTTCTCATTACTCTTTAGTAAGGCCAGGTCGCGTGACTATATATATATATATATATATATATATATATATATATATATATATATATATATATCGTTGTGTTTTATGTATATTAATATTTATTTTAAATAAATCTTTTAGCAGTCTTGTACTTTTTTCTTATAATCTTGTAAATCATATCCACTCTTTCTATTACAATGTATCAATACCTACCTACCTAGCTACCTACCTAGCTACCTACCTACCAATTTATCCCCCGAGAAAATATCCTTAAGCAGAACCACCAAATTCTGTTACATTGTTACAATGATAAATTTAAAAATGATTCTGTGCATTCAACCTTCCTTAAATCTGACTTGTCTGTAATTCAATATCTTTTCCTTATTTACTTTCCCCCTCATTCACTCAAGTTTTAGCCATCATTTAAAAAATATATACAAACGTTTTCTCTTGTAATTTTGATTTTTGTCTTTTGTCGTTTCTATATTTATGTGTTATTTACTTTATTTGATTTTTGTTCGTTACAGTATCGGTAAAGAGATCTTTGTAATGTAGATTCTCAACTGTTTCATAAAATATTTTTTGTTTTCAAAAATGCTTTCTAAAGATTTGTCTCAAAAATAATTGCTCTTGGACTACTGCATTTGAAATTCAAAGCCAATCGCAGAAATATTTGAGCATATTCTATTTTGAAATATGTTTAAAAAGTTAATTATATTTTCTTGTTTATCCAATGTTTTTAAGGTGATGTTTCTTTTTCAACGTTAATGACTCGTTGCATGTTTCCTGTTTTATTCTGAAAAAAAAAAATGTTTTGTTTTGTTTTGTAAAGAATGTGAACAAAATATTCTTACTTTTGTTATTTACACTCAGTTCTTTCTGAATTTAAAAATGTTTCATCCTTCTGATTCTCGTTACTTTACTTTTTATCTCACTTTCTTTTTAGGTTTGTCTTTTTCCCTCTGTCTTTCTGTTTCTATCCCCAATCTTTTCCTGGTTACTTCACTTCTTTTTTTTTCTCTTCTCTTTCTTTCTCTCACTATCACAACATTGTAAGTAATCCATGATTAAGAGGCAAGTTTAAAAAAACAGAAAAGAAAAGAAAGAACGACAAACCACGAAAAATGGCATTTATAATATTTCTTTAATATTTTTTAAAATTAATATTTCTTAGATAAATAAATAAAATTATTATTGAAGGTACCGCTTTCTAATTACTATTTAATGACTGGATGGGCCAACCACTGCAATTTCCATATCCCTTCATATCAAATTTCGATTTCGCCTTCAAAACTAATGGACTATTACCCTCCAATCCCAAGCAATATCAACCACGCGTTGAGAAGTTTTTCTGAATCAGAATCTGTATATCGAACATAGAATCATTGTTACTCTTTCAAGGAAAGTCTAGGAATGTAAATAATGTATTATTACTGTTGGATAATAAAAACTGATCTCAAATATTAAAACAAAACAAAACAAAACAAAGAACAGCAAACAACAACGAGGGGATTAAGAATTTAAACATAGAAAAGATACGTGAAATTTGACCTTTAGAAAACGGAAAACGTGTTATACTAACCGACATGGACCGGGAATATTCATGTACACAAAGAAAATCCATATGAATTCGAAAACATAGAAAATCCAATCATAAGATTCTGGTTTAATTTTTTAGGCTTGAATATATCATGCGTACAAAGGAAAATATAACAAAAACAACATCTCTGGCGATGGCAATTCAACTGATTATCAGACTGATTTCAGAATGACATGGAAGGATAATATAAAACATAAAAATGCGAGAAAGAAAGAGAGAGAGAGAGAGAGAGAGAGAGAGAGAGAGAGAGAGAGAGAGAGAGAAAGAGAGAGAGAGACAGACAGACAGACAGACAGACAGAGACAGAGACATGGAGAACGAAAGGATTAGAAATAAAATAAAAAAGAAAGGAATAGGAGACGAAGAAAGAGAAAAGAGGGAAATAAAAAGGAAAGAGAGAAGGAAGAGAGAAAAAAACAAGCGATGAGGAAGAAGAAAGGAAATAACTCAGAAAGAAGAAATGAGAAATAAAGATGCAACGAGGAGAAAGGGGGTAAGAAAAAAGAAGGGGTTGCGAATGAAGAAAAAATAACAAAAAAGTCACAAAAAAGAAAGAAAGAAGGAAAGAAAGAAATAGCCAAGAAAGATGAGATGTCATAGGTAGCAAAAGATGTCACAAAGAAAGAGAGAAACGAAAAAAAATCCTTAAGAATAAATAAGAGAAATAAAGAAAGAAAAATGGGGTAGGAGAAAGAATGAGCAAAAAGGTAAAAAAAGGAACGTAAGTTGAAAGAAATCAAAAAGAATGAATGAGAAATAAAAAGGCAACGAATAAAGGGTGATTGTAAATGAAAATGGTAGAAGTAAGAAATCTCTAGGAAAAAAATGAAATGAAGAAAAAAGTGACAAAGAAGGAAGAAGTCAAAATGCAGGTGGAATATAGAAATAAGTTCTCTTACCTTTGACGGGAATTCTCCATTAAGCAAAAAGAAAAAAGACTGAAATATATGATAATAAAAACGGTTCTGCTATTCCTAGTTTAAGCCGCCGTTACGCCCTGAAAGAAAAAAACAAGAAAAGAAACAATCAGCATCAGAATAATCCCCATTATCATTATTATTATTACTTTTATTTATTAATTTATTTATTTATTTATTTATTACAGGTTGGTGCAAACCTTAGGCAAGTCTTTTATCTGAGACTTCTGGAAAATATCTGTAGCATATCTGGTAAGACACTTTTTTAAAATTTCTGAATCGTATTATTTATTCAATGGTCACAAAATGTAAAAAGAATGACCTGAAAGATTGGATAAAACAGAAACATAAAAAAGTAAAAAGTAGATAAATATCATGTGTTTGTATCTTTGCTATCATCAAAGGTCAGATATCGAAAGCCGATTATATTGCCATTTATTTGGTTAGTACATTAGCATATTTCCCAAACATAAAACATCTGAGTGTTTTAAGGATCTATTATTATTATTGTTATTTTCATCACCGTTGTCCGCATTTTAATCATCATCTCATTCACTCTGTTGCAAATCCCATTAAGCGTTTTCGTTGCCATAATTTATGTTTTGCTTACACTTTGTTCGACACTCCATGTCTGATCATTCTTATTATTTATAGAATAAACAGAATTAAAATTAATGAGAGTCACCGGCCTCACCTGGCCATCATCTAGGCAGCGTTTAAGGTTGAATTTTATTATGTCCACAAACATCTTATTATTGTGCTGCGCCAATTTTAGATAAATTAACCGTGTAAATCTTCATTCGAATATTTCTAAATTATCTCGAAGATGATACACTAGCAACGTTAGGTGCAATGTAACTATCTTGAGTTGCTAATGCAGTCGGGTTTTTTTTTGGGGGGGGAGAAAGTTAACGAAAAAGACGAAAAGTACGAGACAAAATGGAGAGAGAGAGAGAGAGAGAGAGAGAAAGAGAGAGAGAGAGAGATAGAGAGAGAGAGAGAGAGAATAAATGCAAGGGAGTATAACACAGTATATGAGAGAGAAGAGAATGAAGGAAAAATTTACTGTGACACAAAAATGTTGTAGATTCCTGTGAGGGAGTGAAAAACAAGAGGCAGAAGGAAGAAAAGAAATAGAAAGAATAAGGAAAGATCGACACAGAGCAAGAAAGACTGTCAGTGTTTACTTGTAAAAACGTTCCTTTACAATACTTATTCGTTTTTTGAAGTTGATTATAATATAAAATATATGCACTGGAAACAAACAATTTTATACTTAATATGTGATGAACTCATTGGTAATAATGATCCATGATTGAGTTCGGATAAGAGCTGTAGTTTTTCAGACAGGCTGACCTCCTTGTAAGATCCTTGTTAATCCTCATTTCACCTTGCGGCGTACTAAGCCGAATTTAGTAAACATCAGTTCGTACATACAACACCAACACACGTAGCTCCATACAGAATCAATGAATTCCTTTGCTATTCAAGTAAAATCTAAGCTACTTTCATCGTATAATTGATCTTTTGCAAAATCTTAACATACGAGATATAACAGCATTGTTGACTGTCGCTAGGGTCATGGATATGACTTCGAAATATGATAAATATTAACGGTGGGATATTATTACTGCAGAGAGGGCATGATTTATTTGTCCAGTCAACACAAAGTTTATTTCTGTTCTGTCACCTGTAATAAAATACCCCACACAATCATTGACTTGCAATGACTTGTTGAATATTAATCCCAATATGTCCCTTTCTACAAATAATCACATAGGTCCAGGGTATTTTCTTTACACTTTTGTTGGTCATTGTATATAATTATTGTCTTTCGCTACTTTCAATAAAACGAGTATTATATCTCGGTCTGATCTTTATCGTTTCCATCTCTGTTTCCCTGAAGATGGTTTCGCACTCTTTTCCCGATCCCACTCTTCTTAGAATTGATTTATTGATGTCGCTGGTGTTGTTCAATACAAATAGTTTATCAGCCAAAATCTCTTCAGTCTTTTCGGGCATTTGTCAATCCGGCAAAACTATAAATCTGTGCCTGGATCTCAGCACCGGCCTACGCAAGTTTGTATAGAAAACCGGTAGTTGCCTATGCTACAGGTCTCCCCTCATAACGACACTTATGTTGCCCAAAGAAAGTGTAATATGTTATACAACTTATCATCAGTGACACCGCGTGAGTTGCTAAAGTGAGGTTGGACACAATGTTTGATTGCCCTAGGGAATTCATCTCCTGAATTTTGTCACTCCACCCGACAAGTTACCCAATCACCTTTGTAGGGATTTTAAATATCATCATTGTTATCATCATCTCCAACATAGTTTTATGATAAGGGAACGAAAGTTGCTTGAATTTGGTAATTTTTTTCACAAAATAACCTGTCAATGACACTTTTAACTTGTTTTAGGACATTATAGATCGAAATTAAAGTTACATTTAAGGGACAACCATACTATTATTAAATTGCACATCTATATTCAGAGAAAATCACCAGTGACTACGGGAGATAATTATTTGTAAAGAGTGAAATAATAAAGACAATGCCATAAGAACTAATTATATAAATTCAAAAATAGATAAGACGCAGCACAATATCAAGTGCTGAACGTGTGGAGACAGAGACGAAACAGTTAATCATATTATAAGAGAATGCAGCAAACTAGCACAAAGAGAGAATACGACAGGGTGGGAAAGGTGATCCACTGGGAATTGTGCAAGAAATTAAATGTTCACCATACAACTAAATGGTATATGCACAAGCCTGAATCTGTCCATGGACTTTGAGATACAGACGGGTCAACTAATCCCGGCCAGGAGACCAGACCTAGTATTGATTTACAATAAGAACATTTGTCATCTCGTGGACTTTGCCGTCCCGGTTGACCACCGTTAAAGTTAAAGTGAAAGAAAGCGAAAAGATAAACAAATACTTTGACCTTGCCAGAGAACTGAAAAACCTGTGGAACATAAAGGTGATGGTCGTGTCAGTTGTAATTTGTGCCCTTGGAACAGTCCCCAAGGGTCTGGAAAGAAACTGAAGATCTGAAGAGACTTGCTGTCACTCAGCTTCCAGTGAACCACCAGCTACGGCAAGTGTGAAAAACTCAGGAATAATAATAATAATAATAATAATAATAATAATAATAATATAAGAGAGAATGCTAAATTATTACGGAGACCAGTTCTGGTTACTATTAGTGTAAAATAAAAAACACCATCCAGTATCAAAAAGCAATGACCGTCTGCCATCCTTGACTACCACAGAATGTGAATTATTGACAAATTGACAATTGAAAAGTTGAACGTCTTACAATTCAAGGCCAACGAACGAAGGACGTCTAAGTGGAAAGTCATGAACATGATTATGGTTATTTCTGTACGAGGATCAAGTGGATTAAAAATGACTGGCAAATGTACAAGGAAACATTAAACTGGCTTAAAAATAGCAGATTGTAATGTGACAACATTTATGGAGGTTTTATTTCTGTGTTGAAAATAATAGTCTAAATTAGAGGGAAACAGGTGAATACATTGATAAATAGTGACAAAATAAAATAGATGTGAACAGAGTGAGAGAATTAGCTAAACAGATCGATATGGACAGACATAGATATTGATAGACTCGACGAGATATTTTACAATACAGATAGTATAGTCGTCACAAGTACAAAGTTTCACCGGTTGATAGAGGCTAGGAAAGCAGTATTACGTCAATATCTATTATTTTTCTATATTCAAAATAATCTATTTCAAAAGGCGAATATATTCATTATAGACGCAAAAATTAAGCGGAAAACTATATAAAGCTCTTGAAAGTGGTTCGGCACATTCTATTTTCTGTAGCAGAAAGTGTAATGTGAATCGAATTTATACAATAATTGCAAGATTGCAAATCACGCCTGATATATATACACATATATATATATATATATATATATATATATATATATATATATACGTTTTTTTAAAGCGAATGTTATTAAAATATTTCAACTGCAGTTTCTTGCCGTAGCAATTCTTCAGGGAATTATTGCTTATTCCAGCCATCTACTTTTATTAATATCCAGGTTGTACCCATTCTTAAGTACGTGGGTATGCCACCCTACGTAATGCCAGAACCTACCTGGCACAGTTTATGCTTGTTTAAATGCCTACACTTGTTTGTTAACTCAGATCGCGAGTTCAATAATTTCCCTGGGTCTCTGCATTCCACTATTTTTAGTTTCTCATTTAAACACAGTATACGGGGGTTTTCGTTTCCTTTACGTGAAGGGCTCTTTTTTTATGATTCTCCACTCTACCCCTGGATCTTACCATGCTTTTCTTTGCAAGTGTAGTTGCTTCTCTGTATTTTTCTATCCCTAAATGATAGCTTATGCTGTGATATCCTATGCTTTACAGGTTGCTGGGTGGCCCCTACATATATCTTGCTTTGCTTTGTGGTTGGTTATTTTACCACTGCCTCATATACTACATCAGTTAGTAAACATTTTCCTTGTACGGGGAAATTTGGGACCTGCAATTACAAGTTGGTTCTTTCTTATTTTTGTTTTGCTCTTTTT
>CM042146.1:41169914-41187414 GCA_023376005.1 Doryteuthis pealeii | reverse complement strand
TGAAGTGCTTCATCTGCAGAAAGCACTGAATGGCTTCTAATTACTAATTTATCTAATGAAAATATTAGTTGTGTATAATATAATACGAAAATGCATACATTAGGACGAGAGCAACTTCTGGGCATGAAGCAGTAATGAAAATCTATGTAGTCCTTTCAGTAGATGAAGAACAACCAAATGACAATAGGTGAAATTGCAATTCGGTGGTTCTTATCTACCGAAATCCATGCATAACTTTTCATTATTGCTTGATACTTATTTTTACTTCATTTTTTAATGGTAGGTTCTGTTAATTAAAATGTCGGTTTATTAAGTAATAGACAGAGTGTGTAAAATAATTTATATCAACTTTAATTACAAATCAATTTCATCTCCTTCTTATACTCCCCTTCAGAAGTCACACATTGATTCTACTGGAATATTCTACTGATACTATAGTTACTCAGTTACAAGGTGATACGAGTTCAAATTATGTACGATGCTGGTAGCATTTTACATAGCGCTAATACCCTTGGGAAAAGTATGCATCCAAACTATTCTGGTATGGCAACCGGTCAGCAGAAGGAAAACTCTGAATTCAAACCTGTTAAACTCTGCTTAAAAATAGACATTGTGTCACATCAGTGTTGGGTAAATACATGCAGAATTAAATACTAAACATTGTTGCTTAACTTTAGTGGACGGACTGGAAACGATACTTTCAGCGTGAATTGACAGTATATCTTGAGGAGAGTAAATTTCGTTAATTTCCCGAGATTTCATTAAGTCTTAATCGTTTACTTGTAACTATTGATGATTATTTGTCAAGTTTGAATTTCAAAACTAGCTTTCATCTCGAAATTAAAGACATTGACTCTGTTACCCGGGTATAAGTCGACACTTGATTATTTACGTTAAAAATGCAATTAAAACAGAATATACGTTAGATATTCATAGATATGTGCGGTAATAAAAAAAAAGCGATGTTAAATACACGTATAGGAAAGGCATGGGCAGCCACAAACAGATTAATCAGTAATATGGAGATCCGATCTCACTGACAAGCTAAAGCGATAATTTTTCCAGGCTGTGGTTATATCAGTACTGCTGTATGGCTGCACCACTTGGACCTAACAAAGCGCCTCGAGAATAAGCTCAATGGGACCTGCAAAAGAATGTTGCGAGCAGTCCTGAACAAGTCGTGGAAGCAGCACCCTACAAAGAAGCAACTATATGGTCCAGCTGCCCCCCCCCCATCTAATCAAACCATCCATGAGACAGACAAAGGCATGCAGGACACTGCTGGAGAAGCGAGGACGAACTCATAAGCAACGTTCTCCTGTGGAAGCCACACATGAACATGCTAACGTAGGACGCCCACTAAGGACCTACATTGACCAACTATTGGCGAGAACTCGGGATGCTGCACGGAGGACTCCCAGTGACCATGAGTAATAAGGAAGGTTGGGAGAGGATAGTCATAGATATCCGTGCTGCTTGAGCGACATGATGATGATGATGATATTATACATATGCTGAATTACTTTTATTCCACATTTTAATTTTTTTTCTAACGATTGTAAACAACATATTACACTTCTTTTCATTCCATAAGCAATACAGAGATGTGTGAACTTCAGAAACACTTCTAAGATTTCTCTAACATTGTTGGCAAAATGGCATATTTGTATCAATCTTATAATAATCCTTTTTCTCATATTTAATGTTTATATATTTTCCGTTTTTTTAAACATTTACATTTTTATTTTCATTGTTTCTTTCACTTTTTAATAAAGAATTATTTTTTCTTCCTCTCATCTCTCTCTCTTCCCTCTTTCACTCTCTTTTTTCGTTTGACTGTCAAATTTTAATTCGGTCTTGATACCATTTTACTTTTGAATAAACATTTTTACAGTCGTTCCATAAGTGAACGTCGATTTATGAACAGATAACATTATGAATATTAACACACTATCTACTTAAGGCAACACAATTCCAAACACTAAATCTGCAAACGAGTAACATAACGCCAGGGTTTAATCTATTATTATTGATTGAAAGTTTTCTGAGAAAATAAGTAAACTAGCTACACTAAACGTGATTCTTTCTTTTGTTTGACGTTATTTTCGTTCTTTTTCTTCTTTTCTTTCCCCTTTTATTTTTCCAACATCATTTATCGTCTCATTCATATTTTCTTTCTTTTCCTTCTTTATTTATTCTCTTCAACACCAATCCACTTGATCTTTCCGAATTCACTTTCTCCTACTCGTTTTCCTCCTCTTCATCATTCGTATATCCTCCACACTACTTGCACCCGTCATCATCACAAAAGCTTTATCCATTACCCCCACAATCTCTTCCCCAAGAGTGACAAAATCAATATTTATCGATAAATCATTTCCTGTTCCGCATCTATCTGCTTGGGCGAGACATCTCTTTAATTTTAATTAATATCGAATTTGATTGTCGGACCACTCCCAATATTACTGCCTTTGCTAACCGATGCTTGGTCTTTCAAATCAATTTGTGTTTGAGTCACACTCATTCGGACAGATAGCTTTGAGCAACTCTTTATAAAAGGAAACAACACTTGACTGTAAGACTATTCTCAAAGGACATACATTTTTTTTTAAACATATAGTATTTAAAGATTGATAAAAAAAGAGAACAATACAACAGGTTTTGAAAATCGGAGGATATTCCCCTGAACAATGCTATTAGTTGAAATATATAAAAATGGAATTCTACTATCTATCTATCTATTAAATCTATCTATGCATCCGATTATGACCAGGAAGTTAGTTGCTCAAATACATAACTATTAATAGAGGGTGTCAATTCTGCACGATACTTGTAGTATTGTGCCAAATATATTGGCCATTTAGATTTTGTGAGCGCTTAGTGTAGTCTAGCGGTAGCAAGCTATTGTAGAAGACGATATTGAGTGATTTCGTTTAACACTTTTTAGCCGTGTGCTAACGAAGACAAATTTATAAGTTTACTGTCCGTGTTAATATTTCTTTTCGTTCAGGATGCACACACACACACACACACACACACAATATATATATATATATATATATATATTGTGTTTTTTTCAATTTTTCACTATATTACACACACACACACACACACACACACACACACGTACAACACACACACACACACACCACACCACAGGTATATATATATATATATGTGTGTGTGTGTGTGTGTGTGTGTGTGTGTAAATATAGTGAAAAATTGAAAAAAACACAAGTTCATAAAAAGACTGATGTTTATTAATGAACTTGTGTTGTTCAATTTTCCACGATATTACATACTGTCGGATTCTCTTCCATTTTCTCTTCACACACCACACACACACACACAATACACACACACAAACACAGCGCGCACGCGCGCGCGCCACACACCACACATATATATACATATATGTAAATATATATATAGCATGCCGTATACATTGGTCCAGTTTGAGAACTCGTAAAACTCATAATTCCCGAAATAGACTACGTTGCATGTTTATTTGTACGGCTTTTCAAATCCCACATAGAGTGTCAGCATAGCCATTGACACGGTACTACAAGCGTCACTAACACACATGCTTATATATCCATATCTATATCTATCTATTATCTCTCTTCTCTCATCTATATATATTATTATATATATAATTATGTTTGTGTGTGTGTATAATATATAATTATATATATATTATATATAATAAGAACCGATTGACTCAAGTTAATAGATTAGATCTATGTTTATATATATATATATATATATATATATTATATATATATATGTGTGTGTGTGTGTGTGTGAAAGTAAGTAAACAAACAATGTGTTTATTTATGATATGGCTTTTAAGCCGAGAATTTTTGGAGGATATGTGCTTAATTGAAGTCATACCTAATTTGAAAATTAATTAGTTAATAATTAATGAATTTAGGCGGGCATATATGTTCAAATGTAAGGCTAAACAAATCGAGAAAATGTCAATCCCTGTATGTACATTTCCGACCTATAAGCTCTCATCAACAAGATTATAGACATGGGAGACTGCTTCTGTGTGTAACTCGAAAACCTCGAACGGCCAAGCTGACAGGCAGGGATTCTAACCATTACACCATCTGGCCTTCCCAGATTTTTGTTTGTTTGTGAAACTCAGTTATATTCCATTTTTGGTGACTTGTCGCACGACAGTGTGAAAGTAAGTAAACAATGTGTTTATTTATGATATGGCTTTTAGCCGACAATTTTTGGAGGAATATGTGCTTAAATGAAGTCATTACCTAATTTTGAAAATTAATTAGTTAATAATAAAAAATTATATATGTTCAATGTAAAGGCTTAAACAAATCGAAAAATGTCAATCCCTATATATATATATATATATAATATTATATATATTATATATAAACTTAGATCTGATCTATCATCTTGTATCAATTGTTTTTTTTCTGTCTAAATTGATCGTTCTTTTTTCTTTTTTCTTTTTATTCCGTTGGATCTTTCCCCCTAAAGTTACTAAAAGAAAGTTACTAAAAGAAGTTTTTAAAGTGTTTGATAAGCCATATAATCTGGGCGGAAGAAGTGTGTCAGATGTGCCGAGTCCATCTGTTCAGTGAAACAACACTTTGAAATGTTCTTTATATATATATATATATATATATATAATATATATATATATATATATATATATATAATATAATATATATATATGAGGAATTTTTTTAGAAGTTATGTGTATATCCATATATATAAACCTATATATATTATATGAATTTTTTTCTTTTTTTGAAGGGCAAAATAATGCAGATTCATGTTGAAAAGCATATTTATTGAAGAATTCTTAATTTTCGGATAAAATCCATCTTCAGAGAATTTATTATAGAGTTGAAAATGTCCATCTGTGTTTTTTTTAAATCAACTTGGTTTGTAGCGTTGAGTTGGAGATATGAAATTTAGAAGTGGTCGTAATCTTCTGTTAAATTTCAAATTCGGCAGCATTCGTGTAAGTCCGTTGAAGTCCGTGAGTTGTTTAAATTTGCGGGACGTTTAAGTTATGAGTCACATTACAATTGATTTATTATATATATATATATATATATATATATATATATATATATATATATATATATATATATATATGATGTTTCGGTGGTTAGAGAATCTGACTGGAAAAAAAATCGGTCGGTTTTCCATCGGGGCGGAGGTAGCCTGACAAGTCTAACCACACTGAAGAGATGTGATACGTCGAAACACTGGTATCTGTGGAGGACAAAATATATGCTCTCAACCCCTTGTTAGGCTTATTTATCTCCCTGGGGAAAATTTGACTGTCAGGCCGCGAACTAAGGCTTAAATGGCCTGCAGGTGACTGATGGCCCAATGGTTAAGAATTGAGGGATGAAATAATCTGTTGAGTTTCTATCCTGATCGGAAGTAATCTGTGGATGACTATATATATATATATATATATATATATTATATATATATATATATACGTCTTAAGAGAGGCAAGAATCCATCTTTTACCACTTGTGCTACAATTAAAACATTGCGTTGTGTCGCATGACCACCAATCAAGGGACATTTTTTTCCTGGTGAGGAAATTGTATTCATATAGGGATTCCAAACAAAAGCAAGCAAGAAATGCAATAGTCTGATCATTATTGTCCCCTTATTTTTTTAGATAGAGCAATTGATATCTCCAAAGTTGAATATATTACGCTAATTATTAATATATTATTATTATTATTATTATTATTACTAGCATAACAAAACCGCCCTTTGGGCGGTGTAAAAATAAAATTTTGAAAATATAGCCTGAGCCGAGTGGGATTTAAAATTCAATGTCAGAGGGGTAGTATCCAAGTAAAATTAATAAATGAATTGAAGAAATAAAAAACAACAATGCCAAAATATGCCAAAAACTTTAAAAGGATATTCAACATTTAATGATTTTAGTAATTAAAATCATCAAATTCATTAAAGGAGTAAAAAATAAACAATTTGAAATAGAAATTAGGAAAGTTAACTTTCTACACCAAAGTTTTTCCTGAAATATATTCAATAATAAAATTAAATTTGGTTTATCAATGAATAAAACAATCAACTATACAAAATGATTTTTTATTGTTTTGATTATTTCTAAAATCTTTGAAATAAAACAATAAATATTCACCTTATTTATTTTACATTTAACAAACATTTAGTTTTAGTGTAAATAAATATTACATAAAATAAAATAGAGTAATGATACTTAAATCAATATTTAAATGCTAAATAATACCTAATATTAATTTTTTTTTAATCGGAGTAAATAAAAATATCTAATTTATAGATTTATTTTCAACTAAATTTTATTTGGTAAAATTCTGTAAAAAGATAAATTCTTTAAAAATTTTCTTCAATAAATAAAATCTTTTGATAAGAGATTCAGTATCAATTTGTCTGTAACTAAAACTATGTTGATGTAAAATTAATAAATCAAATAAAGTAATAAAAAACAACAATGCCAAAATATGCCAAAAACTTTAAAAAACATTCAACATTTAATGATTTTAGTAATTAAAATCATGAATTCATTAAAGGAGTAAAAAATAAACAATTTGAAATAGAAATTAGGAAAGTTAACTTTCTACACCAAAGTTTTTCCTGAAATAATATTCAATAATAAAATTAAATTTGGTTTATCAATGAATAAAACAATCAACTATACAAAATGATTTTTTATTGTTTTGATTATTTCTAAAATCTTTGAAATAAAACAATAAATATTCACCTTATTTATTTTACATTTAACAAACATTTAGTTTTAGTGTAAATAAATATTACATAAAATAAAATAGAGTAATGATACTTAAATCAATTTTAAATGCTAAATAATACCTAATATTAATTTTTTTTTTAATCGGAGTAAATAAAAATATCTAATTTATAGATTTATTTTCAACTAAATTTTATTTGGTAAAATTCTGTAAAAAGATAAATTCTTTAAAAATTTTCTTCAATAAATAAAATCTTTTGATAAGAGATTCAGTATCAATTTGTCTGTAACTAAAACTATGTTGATGTAAAATTAATAAATCAAATAAAGTAATAAAAAACAACAATGCCAAAATATGCCAAAAACTTTAAAAAGACATTCAACATTTAATGATTTTATTAATTAAAATCATTGAATTCATTAAGGAGTAAAAAATAAACAATTTGAAATAGAAATTAGGAAAGTTAACTTTCTACACCAAAGTTTTTCCTGAAATAATATTTAATAATAAAATTAAATTTGGTTTATCAATGAATAAAACAATCAACTATACAAAATGATTTTTTATTGTTTTGATTATTTCTAAAATTTGAAATAAAAAAAAATAAATATTCACCTTATTTATTTTACATTTAACAAACATTTAGTTTTAGTGTAAATAAATATTACATAAAATAAAATAGAGTAATGATACTTAAATCAATTTTTAAATGCTAAATAATACCTAATATTAATTTTTTTTAATCGGAGTAAATAAAAATATCTAATTTATAGATTTATTTTCAACTAAATTTTATTTGGTAAAATTCTGTAAAAAGATAAATTCTTTAAAAATTTTCTTCAATAAATAAAATCTTTTGATAAGAGATTCAGTATCAATTTGTCTGTAACTAAAACTATGTTGCTGTAAAATTAATAAATCAAATAAAGTAATAAAAAACAACAATGCCAAAATATGCCAAAAACTTTAAAAGGACATTCAACATTTAATGATTTTATTAATTAAAATCATTGAATTCATTAAAGGAGTAAAAAATAAACAATTTGAAATAGAAATTAGGAAAGTTAACTTTCTACACCAAAGTTTTTCCTGAAATAATATTTAATAATAAAATTAAATTTGGTTTATCAATGAATAAAACAATCAACTATACAAAATGATTTTTTATTGTTTTGATTATTTCTAAAAATTTTGAAATAAAAAAAAAATAAACTTATTTATTTTACATTTAACAAACATTTAGTTTTAGTGTAAATAAATATTACATAAAATAAAATAGAGTAATGATACTTAAATCAATTTTTAAATGCTAAATAATACCTAATTTTTTTTTTAATCGGAGTAAATAAAAATATCTAATTTATAGATTTATTTTCAACTAAATTTTATTTGGTAAAATTCTGTAAAAAGATAAATTCTTTAAAAATTTTCTTCAATAAATAAAATCTTTTGATAAGAGATTCAGTATCAATTTGTCTGTAACTAAAACTATGTTGCTGTAAAATTAATAAATCAAATAAAGTAATAAAAAACAACAATGCCAAAATATGCCAAAAACTTTAAAAGGACATTCAACATTTAATGATTTTATTAATTAAAATCATTGAATTCATTAAAGGAGTAAAAAATAAACAATTTGAAATAGAAATTAGGAAAGTTAACTTTCTACCAAAGTTTTTCCTGAAATAATATTAATGATAAAATTAAATTTGGTTTATCAATGAATAAAACAATCAACTATACAAAATGATTTTTTATTGTTTTGATTATTTCTAAAATTTTGAAATAAAAAATAAATATTCACCTTATTTATTTTACATTTAACAAACATTTAGTTTTAGTGTAAATAAATATTACATAAAATAAAATAGAGTAATGATACTTAAATCAATTTTAAATGCTAAATAATACCTAATATTAATTTTTTTTTAATCGGAGTAAATAAAAATATCTAATTTATAGATTTATTTTCAACTAAATTTTATTTGGTAAAATTCTGTAAAAAGATAAATTCTTTAAAAATTTTCTTCAATAAATAAAATCTTTTGATAAGAGATTCAGTATCAATTTGTCTGTAACTAAAACTATGTTGCTGTAAAATTAATAAATCAAATAAAGTAATAAAAAACAACAATGCCAAAATATGCCAAAAACTTTAAAAAACATTCAACATTTAATGATTTTAGTAATTAAAATCATCAAATTCATTAAAGGAGTAAAAAATAAACAATTTGAAATAGAAATTAGGAAAGTTAACTTTCTACACCAAAGTTTTTCCTGAAATAATATTCAATAATAAAATTAAATTTGGTTTATCAATGAATAAAACAATCAACTATACAAAATGATTTTTTATTGTTTTGATTATTTCTAAAATTTTGAAATAAAAAAAATAAACATTCACCTTATTTATTTTACATTTAACAAACATTTAGTTTTAGTGTAAATAAATATTACAAAAATAAAATAGAGTAATGATACTTAAATCAATTTTTAAATGCTAAATAATATTTAATATTAATTTTTTTTTAATTGGAGTAAATAAAAATATCTAATTTATAGATTTATTTTCAACTAAATTTTGTTTGGTACACTTATGTAAAAATATGAATTTTGTAAAAAGTTTTTTCAATAAATAAAATCTTTTGATAATAGATTCAGTATCAACTAAAACTACGTCACTGCTTACATCAAAACACTGTCATTGATAAAAATATTATTTGATTAATAATCAATAGATGCATGCAACATTTTGATTTGAGGGGGACAGAAGTAAGTTTCCATTTCAAATGGTTTCATTTTTCTTTACTCCTTTAATAAATTTGATGATTTTACCGATAATACAAACCCTCTTATATGGAAATTTTAACTCAGACAATATCTTTCAAAAATTAATTTTTATAACCAGATGGCATTTTTTTGGTGTACAAACATTTTTACATAAACTAGCAAAAAATGCCATCTGGGCGGTTATAAAAATTAATTTTTGAAAGATATTGTCTGAGTTAAAATTTCCATATAAGAGGGTTTGTATTATCGGTAAAATCATCAAATTTATTAAAGGAGTAAAGAAAATGAAACCATTTGAAATGGAAACTTACTTCTGTCCCCTCAAATCAAAATGTTGCATGCATCTATTGATTATTAATCAAATAATATTTTATCAATGACAGTGTTTTGATGTAAGCAGTGACGTAGTTGATACTGAATCTATTATCAAAAGATTTTATTTATTGAAAAAACTTTTTACAAAATTCATATTTTTACATAAGTGTACCAAACAAAATTTAGTTGAAAATAAATCTATAAATTAGATATTTTTATTTACTCCAATTAAAAAAAAATTAATATTAATATTATTTAGCATTTAAAAATTGATTTAAGTATCATTACTCTATTTTATTTTATGTAATATTTATTTACACTAAAACTAAATGTTTGTTAAATGTAAAATAAATAAGGTGAATGTTTATTTTTTTTTATTTCAAAATTTTAGAAATAATCAAAACAATAAAAAATCATTTTGTATAGTTGATTGTTTTATTCATTGATAAACCAAATTTAATTTTATTATTGAATATTATTTCAGGAAAAACTTTGGTGTAGAAAGTTAACTTTCCTAATTTCTATTTCAAATTGTTTATTTTTTACTCCTTTAATGAATTTGATGATTTTAATTACTAAAATCATTAAATGTTGAATGTTTTTTAAAGTTTTTGGCATATTTTGGCATTGTTGTTTTTTATTACTTGATTTATTAATTTTACAGCAACATAGTTTTAGTTACAGACAAATTGATACTGAATCTCTTATCAAAAGATTTTATTTATTGAAGAAAATTTTTAAAGAATTTATCTTTTTACAGAATTTTACCAAATAAAATTTAGTTGAAAATAAATCTATAAATTAGATATTTTTATTTACTCCGATTAAAAAAAATTAATATTAGGTATTATTTAGCATTTAAAATTGATTTAAGTATCATTACTCTATTTTATTTTATGTAATATTTATTTACACTAAAACTAAATGTTTGTTAAATGTAAAATAAATAAGGTGAATATTTATTTTTTATTTCAAAATTTTAGAAATAATCAAAACAATAAAAAATCATTTTGTATAGTTGATTGTTTTATTCATTGATAAACCAAATTTAATTTTATTATTAAATATTATTTCAGGAAAAACTTTGGTGTAGAAAGTTAACTTTCCTAATTTCTATTTCAAATTGTTTATTTTTTACTCCTTTAATGAATTCAATGATTTTAATTATAAAATCATTAAATGTTGAATGTCCTTTTAAAGTTTTTGGCATATTTTGGCATTGTTGTTTTTTATTACTTTATTTGATTTATTAATTTTACAGCAACATAGTTTTAGTTACAGACAAATTGATACTGAATCTCTTATCAAAAGATTTTATTTATTGAAGAAAATTTTTAAAGAATTTATCTTTTTACAGAATTTTACCAAATAAAATTTAGTTGAAAATAAATCTATAAATTAGATATTTTTATTTACTCCGATTAAAAAAAATTAATATTAGGTATTATTTAGCATTTAAAAATTGATTTAAGTATCATTACTCTATTTTATTTTATGTAATATTTATTTACACTAAAACTAAATGTTTGTTAAATGTAAAATAAATAAGGTGAATATTTTTTTTTATTTCAAAATTTTAGAAATAATCAAAACAATAAAAAATCATTTTGTATAGTTGATTGTTTTATTCATTGATAAACCAAATTTAATTTTATTATTGAATATTATTTCAGGAAAAACTTTGGTGTAGAAAGTTAACTTTCCTAATTTCTATTTCAAATTGTTTATTTTTTACTCCTTTAATGAATTCAATGATTTTAATTAATAAAATCATTAAATGTTGAATGTCCTTTTAAAGTTTTTGGCATATTTTGGCATTGTTGTTTTTTATTACTTTATTTGATTTATTAATTTTACAGCAACATAGTTTTAGTTACAGACAAATTGATACTGAATCTCTTATCAAAAGATTTTATTTATTGAAGAAATTTTTAAAGAATTTATCTTTTTACAGAATTTTACCAAATAAAATTTAGTTGAAAATAAATCTATAAATTAGATATTTTTATTTACTCCGATTAAAAAAAAATTAATATTAGGTATTATTTAGCATTTAAAATTGATTTAAGTATCATTACTCTATTTTATTTTATGTAATATTTATTTACACTAAAACTAAATGTTTGTTAAATGTAAAATAAATAAGGTGAATATTTATTTTTTTTTATTTCAAAGATTTTAGAAATAATCAAAACAATAAAAAATCATTTTGTATAGTTGATTGTTTTATTCATTGATAAACCAAATTTAATTTTATTATTGAATATTATTTCAGGAAAAACTTTGGTGTAGAAAGTTAACTTTCCTAATTTCTATTTCAAATTGTTTATTTTTTACTCCTTAATGAATTCAATGATTTTAATTAATAAAATCATTAAATGTTGAATGTCCTTTTAAAGTTTTTGGCATATTTTGGCATTGTTGTTTTTTATTACTTTATTTGATTTATTAATTTTACATCAACATAGTTTTAGTTACAGACAAATTGATACTGAATCTCTTATCAAAAGATTTTATTTATTGAAGAAAATTTTTAAGAATTTATTTTTACAGAATTTTACCAAATAAAATTTAGTTGAAAATAAATCTACAAATTAGATATTTTTATTTACTCCGATTAAAAAAAAATTAATATTAAATATTATTTAGCATTTAAAAATTGATTTAAGTATCATTACTCTATTTTATTTTATGTAATATTTATTTACACTAAAACTAAATGTTTGTTAAATGTAAAATAAATAAGGTGAATATTTATTTTTTATTTCAAAATTTTAGAAATAATCAAAACAATAAAAATCATTTTGTATAGTTGATTGTTTTATTCATTGATAAACCAAATTTAATTTTATATTGAATATTATTTCAGGAAAAACTTTGGTGTAGAAAGTTAACTTTCCTAATTTCTATTTCAAATTGTTTATTTTTTACTCCTTTAATGAATTCAATGATTTTAATTAATAAAATCATTAAATGTTGAATGTTTTTTAAAGTTTTTGGCATATTTTGGCATTGTTGTTTTTTATTACTTTATTTGATTTATTAATTTTACATCAACATAGTTTTAGTTACAGACAAATTGATACTGAATCTCTTATCAAAAGATTTTATTTATTGAAGAAAATTTTTAAAGAATTTATCTTTTTACAGAATTTTACCAAATAAAATTTAGTTGAAAATAAATCTATAAATTAGATATTTTTATTTACTCCGATTAAAAAAAATTAATATTAGGTATTATTTAGCATTTAAATATTGATTTAAGTATCATTACTCTATTTTATTTTATGTAATATTTATTTACACTAAAACTAAATGTTTGTTAAATGTAAAATAAATAAGGTGAATATTTATTGTTTTATTTCAAAGATTTTAGAAATAATCAAAACAATAAAAATCATTTTGTATAGTTGATTGTTTTATTCATTGATAAACCAAATTTAATTTTATTATTGAATATTTATTCAGGAAAAACTTTGGTGTAGAAAGTTAACTTTCCTAATTTCTATTTCAAATTGTTTATTTTTTACTCCTTTAATGAATTTGATGATTTTAATTACTAAAATCATTAAATGTTGAATATCCTTTTAAAGTTTTTGGCATATTTTGGCATTGTTGTTTTTTATTTCTTCAATTCATTTATTAATTTTACTTGGATACTACCCCTCTGACATTGAATTTTAAATCCCACTCGGCTCAGGCTATATTTTCAAAATTTTATTTTTACACCGCCCAAAGGGCGGTTTTGTTATGCTAGTAATAATAATAATAATAATAATAATAATAATAATAGCGTTAATATTCAACTTTGGAGATATCAATTGCTCTATCTAAAAAATAAGGGGGACAATAATGATCAGACTATTGCATTCTGCTTGCTTTTGTTTTGGAATCCCTATATGAATACAATTTCCTCACCAGGAAAAAATGTCCCTTGATTGGTGGTCATGCGACACAACGGCAATGTTTTAATTGTAGCAAAGTGGTTAAAAGATGGATTCTTGCCTCTCTTAAGACGTATATATATATATATATATATAATATATATATATATATATTATAAGTCATCCACAGATTACTTCCGATCAGGAATAGAAACTCAACAGATTATTTCATCCCTCAGAGTTCTTAACCATTGGGCCATCAGTCACCTGCAGGCCATTTAAGCTTAGTTCGCGGCTGACAGTCAAATTTCCCCAGAGAGATAAGCTAACAAGGGGTTGAGAGCATATATTTTGTCCTCCACAGATACAGTGTTTCGACGTATCACATCTCTTCAGTGTGGGTTAGACTTGTCAGGCTACCTCCAGCCCCGATGGAAAACCGACCGATTTTTTTTTCAGTCAGGATTCTCTAACCACCGAAACATCATATATATATATATATATATATATATATATATATATATATAATATATATATATATAATATATAATCATTGTAATGGACTCATAACTTAAACGTCCCGCAAATTTAACAACTCACGGACTTCAACGGACTTACACGAATGCTGCCGAATTTGAAATCTTAACAGAAGATTACGACCACTTCTAAATTTCATATCTCCAACTCAACGCTACAACCAAGTTGATTTAAAAAAAACACAGATGGAACATTTTCAACTCTATAATAAATTCTCTGAAGATGGATTTTTATCCGAAAATTAAGAATTCTTCAATAAATATGCTTTTCAACATGAATCTGCATTATTTTGCCTTCAAAAAAAGAAAAAAAAATCATATATATATAGGTTTATATATATGGATATACACATAACTTCTAAAAAAATTCCTCTATATATATATATATATATATATATATATATATATATATATATATATATATATATATATATATATATATATAAGAACATTTCAAAGTGTTGTTTCACTGAACAGATGGACTCGGCACATCTGACACACTTCTCCGCCCAGATTATAGTGGCTTATCAAACACTTTAAAAACTCTTTTAGTAACTTTCTTTTAGTAACTTTAGGGGGAAAGATCCAACGGAATAAAAAGAAAAAAGAAAAAAGAACGATCAATTTAGAACAGAAAAAAAACAATTGAACAAGATGATAGATCAGATCTAAGTTTATATATATATATATATATATATATATATATATATATATAGGGATTGACATTTTCTCGATTTGTTTAGCCTTACATTTGAACATATATAATTTTTTATTATTAACTAATTAATTTTCAAAATTAGGTATGACTTCATTTAAGCACATATCCTCCAAAAATTGTCGGCTAAAAGCCATATCATAAATAAACACATTGTTTACTTACTTTCACACTGTCGTGCGACAAGTCACCAAAAATGGAATATAACTGAGTTCAAAACAAACAAAAATCTGGGAAGGCCAGATGGTGTAATGGTTAGAATCCCTGCCTGTCAGCTTGGCCGTCGAGGTTTTGAGTTACACACAGAGCAGTCTCCCATGTCTATAATCTTGTTGATGAGAGCTTATAGGTCGAAATGTACATACAGGGATTGACATTTTCTCGATTTGTTTAGCCTTACATTTGAACATATATGCCCGCCTAAATTCATTAATTATTAACTAATTAATTTTCAAAATTAGGTATGACTTCAATTAAGCACATATCCTCCAAAAATTCTCGGCTAAAAGCCATATCATAATAAACACATTGTTTGTTTACTTACTTTCACACACACACACACACACATATATATATATATATATATATATATATATATATATAAACATAGATCTAATCTATTAACTTGAGTCAATCGGTTTCTTATATATATATATTATATATATATATATATACACACACACAAACATATATATATATATATATATATATAGAGAGAGAGAGAGAGATAGATAGATAGATATAGATATGGATATATAAGCATGTGTGTTAGTGACGCTTGTAGTACCGTGTCAATGGCTATGCTGACACTCTATGTGGGATTTGAAAGCCGTACAAATAAACATGCAACGTAGTCTATTTCGGGAATTAATGAGTTTTACGAGTTCAAACTGGACAATGTATACGGCATATATATATATTTACATATATGTATATATATGTGTGTGTGTGTGCGCGCGCGCGTGCGCGCGTGTGTGTGTGTGTGTGTATGTGTGTGTGTGTGTGTGTGTGAAGAGAAAATGGAAGAGAATCCGACAGTATGTAATATCGTGAAAAATTGAACAAACACAAGTTCATAAATAAACATCAGTCTTTTTATGAACTTGTGTTTTTTCAATTTTTCACTATATTACACACACACACACACACACACACACACACATATATATATATATATATGTGTGTGTGTGTGTGTGTGTGTGTGTGTACGTGTGTGTGTGTGTGTGTGTGTGTGTGTGTGTAATATAGTGAAAAATTGAAAAAACACAATATATATATATATATATATATATATGTGTGTGTGTGTGTGTGTGTGCATCCTGAACGAAAGAAATATTAACACGGACAGTAAACTTATAAATTTGTCTTCGTTTAGCACACGGCTAAAAGTGTTAAACGAAATCACTCAATATCGTCTTCTACAATAGCTTGCTAACCGCTAGACTACACTAAGCGCTCACAAAATCTAAATGTGCAATATATTTGGCACAATACTACAAGTATCGTGCAGAATTGACACCCTCTATTAATAGTTATGTATTTGAGCAACTAACTTCCTGGTCATAATCGGATGCATAGATAGATTTATAGATAGATAGATAGATAGATAATTCCATTTTATATATTTCAACTAATAGCATTGTTCAGGGAATATCCTCCTGATTTTCAAAACCTGTTGTATTGTTCTCTTTTTTTATCAATCTTTAAATATATATGTTTAAAAAAATGTATGTCCTTTTGAGAATAGTCTTCAGTCAAGTGTTGTTTCTTTTATAAAGAGTTGCTCAAAGCTATCTGCTCGAATGAGTGTGACTCAAACAAATTGATTTGAAAGGACCAAGCATCGGTTAGCAAAGGCAGTAATATTTTGGGAGTGGTCCGACATCAATTCGATATTAATTAAATTAAAGAGATGTCTCGCCCAAGCAGATAGATGCGGAACAGGAAATGATTATCGATAAATATTGATTTTGTCACTCTTGGGAGAGATTGTGGGGAATGGATAAAGCTTTTGATGATGACGGGTGCAAGTAGTGTGGAGGATATACGAATGATGAAGAGGAGGGAAACGAGTAGGAGAAAAGTGAATTCGGAAAGATCAAGTGGATTGGTGTTGAAGAGAATAAATAAAGAAGGAAAAGAAAGAAAATATGAATGAGACGATAAATGATGTTGGAAAAATAAAAGGGGAAAGAAAAGAAAGAAAAAGAACGAAAATAACGTCAAACGAAAGAAAGAATCACGTTTAGTGTAGCTAGTTTACTTATTTTCTCAGATAACTTTCAATCAATAATAATAGATTAACTGGCGTTATGTACTCGTTTGCAGATTTAGTGTTTGGAATTGTGTTGCTCTTAAGTAGATAGTGTGTTAATATTCATAATGTTATCTGTTCAATAAATCGACGTTCACTTATGGAACGACTGTAAAAATGTTTATTCAAAAGTAAAATGGTATCAAGACCGAATAAAATTTGACAGTCAAACGAAAAAGGAGAGGTGG
>CM042146.1:41162414-41164914 GCA_023376005.1 Doryteuthis pealeii | reverse complement strand
GCAATTATTGTATAAATTCGATTCACATTACACTTTCTGCTACAGAAAATAGAAATGTGCCGAACCACTTTCAAGAGCTTTATATAGTTTCCGCTTAATTTTGCGTCTATAATGAATATATTCGCCTTTGAAATAGATTATTTTGAATATAGAAAAATAATAGATATTGACGTAATAACTGCTTTCCTAGCCTCTATTCAACCGGTGAAACTTTTGTACTTGTGACGACTATACTATCTGTATTGCTAAAAATATCTCGTCGAGTCTATCAATATCTATGTCTGTCCATAATCGATCTGTTTAGCTAATTCTCTCACTCTGTTCACATCTATTTTATTTTGTCACTATTTATCAATGTATTCACCTGTTTCCCTCTAATTTAGACTATTATTTTTCAACACAGAAATAAAACCTCCAATAAATGTTGTCACATTACATCTGCTATTTTTAAGCCAGTTTAAATGTTCCTTGTACATTTTGCCAGTCATTTTAATCCACTTGATCCTCGTACAGAAATAACCATAATCATGTTCATGACTTTCACTTAGACGTCCTTCGTTCGTTGGCCTTGAATTGTAAGACGTTCAACTTTTCAATTGTCAATTTGTCAATAATTCACATTCTGTGGTAGTCAAGGATGGCAGACGGTCATTGCTTTTTGATACTGGATGGTGTTTTTTATTTTTACACTAATAGTAACCAGAACTGGTCTCCGTAATAATTTAGCATTCTCTCTTATATTATTATTATTATTATTATTATTATTATTATTTATTATTCCCTGAGTTTTTCACACTTGCCGTAGCTGGTGGTTCACTGGAAGCTGAGTGACAGCAAGTCTCTTCAAGAATCTTCAGTTCTTTCCAGACCCTTGGGGACTGTTCAAGGGCACAAATTACAACTGACACGACCATCACTTTATGTTCCACAGGTTTTCAGTTTCTCTGGCAAGGTAAGTATTTGTTTATCTTTTTGCTTTCTTTCACTTAACTTTTAACGGTGGTCAACCGGGACGGCAAAGTCCACGAGATGACAAATGTTCTTATTGTAATCAATACTAGGTCTGGTCTCCTGGCCGGATTAGTTGACCCGTCTGTATCTCAAAGTTCCATGGACAGATCTCAGCTTGTGCATATACCATTTAGTTGTATGGTGAAATATTAATTTCTGCACAATTCCCAGTGGATCAACCTTTCCACCCTGTCGTATTCTCTCTTTGTGCTAGTTTTGCTGCTATTCTCCTATAATATGATTAACTGTTTCGTCTCTGTCCTCCACACGTTCAGCACTTGATATTGTGCTGCGTCTTATCCTATTTGAAATTTATATAATTGTTCTTATGGCATTGTCTTTTATTATTTCACTCTTTACAAATAATTATCTCCCGTAGTCACTGGTGATTTTCTCTGAATATAGATGTGGCAATTTTAATAATAGTATGGTTGTCCCTAAATGTAACTTTATTTCGATCTATATGTCCTAAAACAAGTTAAAGTTGTCATTGACAGGTTATTTGTGAAAAAATTACCAAATTCAGCCAACTTTTTCGTTCCCTTATCATAAAACTATGTGGAGATGATGATAACAATGAATGATATTTAAAATCCCTACAAAGGTGATTGGGTAACTTGCGGGTGGAGTGACAAAATTCAGGAGATGGAACTTCCCCAAGGGCAATCAACATTGTGTCCCAACTCACTTTTTAGCAACTCCAGCGGTGTCACTGAATGATAGTTGTATAACATATTACACTTCTTTGCGCAACATAAGTGTCGTTATGAAGGGGAGACCGTCGCATAGGCAACTAACCGGTTTTCTATACAAACTTTGCGTAGCCCGGTGCTGATGATCCAGGCACAGATTTATATTTTGGCCGGATTGACAAATGCCCCGAAAAGACTGAAGAGATTTTTGGCTGATAAACTATTTGTATTGAACAACACCAGGACATCAATAAATCATCTAAGAAAGGTGGGGATCGGGAAAAGAGTGCGAAACAATCTTCAGGGAAACAGAGATGGACGATAAGATCCAGACCGAGATATAATACTCGTTTTATTGAAAAGTAAGCGAAGAGAATAATTATATAAATGACCAAAAAGTGTAAAGAAATACCCTGGACCTAATGTGATTATTTGTAGAAGGGACATATTGGGATTTATATTCAACAAGTCTTGCAAGTCAATGATTGTGTGGGGTATTTTATTACAGGTGACAGAACAGAAATAAACTTTGTGTTGACTGGAAAATAAATCCTGCCCTCTCTGCCAAGTATAATATCCACGTTAATATTTATCATATTTCGAGTCATATCCATGACCCTAGCGACAGTCAACAATGCTGTATATCTCGTATGTTAAGATTTCTGCAAAAGATCAATTATACGATGAAAGAGCTAGATTTTACTTGAATAGCAAAGGGAATTCATTGATTCGTATGGAGCTTACGTTTGTGTTGGTTGTGTATGTAACGAACTGATGTTTTAACTAATTCGGCTTAG
>CM042146.1:41148892-41162314 GCA_023376005.1 Doryteuthis pealeii | reverse complement strand
GAAAATGTCCCTGCATTGGTGGTTCATGCGACACCGGCATTTTTAATTGTAGCACAAGTGGTTAAAAGATGGATTCTTGCCTCTCTTAAGACGTATATAATATATATATATTATAATATATATATATATATATATATATATATAGTATTATATATATAGTCATTCCACAGACTTACTTCCGACCAGGATAGAAACTCAACAGATTATTTCACCCTCAGGGTTCTTAACCATTGGGCCAATCAGTCACCTGGAGCCATTTAAGCTTAGTTCTGGCTGAATAGTAAAATTCCCCAGAGAGATAAGCTAACAAAGGGGTTGAGAGCAACATTTTGTCCTCCACAGATACAGTGTTTCGACTCGACGTATCACATCTCTTCAGGTGTGGTCTAGGACTTGTCAGGCTACCTCAGCCCCGTGGAAAACCGACGATTTTTTTCAGTCAGGATTCTTCTAAATCACCGGAACATCATATATATATATATATATATATATATATATATATATATATATATATTATATATATATATAATATTATATATATATAATCAATTGTAATGGACTCATAACTTAAACGTCCCGCAAATTTAACAACTCACGACTTCAACGGACTTACACGAATGCTGCCGAATTTTGAAATCTTAAAGAGATTACGACCACTTCTAAATTTCATATCTCCAACTCAACGCTACAACCAAGTTTGATTAAAAAAAACACAGATGGAAACATTTTCACAACTCTATAATAAATTCCCTGAAGATGGATTTTACCCGGAATTAAAATTCTTCAATAAATATAGTTTTTCAACATTGAATCTGCATTACTTGCCTTCAAAAAAGAAAAAAAAAATCATATATATACATAGGTTTATATATATGGATATACACACAAAACTTCCTAAAAAAAATTCCTATATTATATATATATATATATATATATATATATATATATATATAAGAACATTTCAAAGTGTTGTATTCACTGAAAAGATGGAACTCGGCACATCTGACACACTTCTCTGCCCAGATTATAGTGGCTTACAAACACTTTAAAAACTCTTTAGTAAACTTTCTTTTAGTAACTTTTAACTTTCTAAAAAATGTTCTCCTTATGATGACCTATAGGGTTTAAAAACGAGGTGAGAAAAAATACACAACATAAAAGAAAATATTCCTTTTTTGCCTTATCCCTTTTTGTTCATCTTATATATATATATATATATATATATATATATATATTATATATATATAAACTTTAGGGGAAAGATTCCAACGAATAACAGAAAAAAGAAAAAAGAACGATCAATTTAGACAGAAAAAAAAACAATTGATACAAGATGATAGATCAGATCTAAGTTTATATATATATATATTATATAATATATTATATATATATATATACAGGGATTGACATTTTTCGAATTTGTTTAGCCTTACATTTGAACATAAATATAATTTTATTATTTAACTAATTAATTTTCAAAATTAGGTATGACTTCATTTAAGCACATATCCTCCAAAAATTGTCGGCTAAAAGTCATATCATAAATAAACACATTGTTTACTTTATTTCACACATGTCGTGCGACAAGTCACCAAAAAAGTGGAATATAACTGAGTTCAAAACAAACAAAAATCCGGGAAGGCCAGCTGGGTAAATGGTTAGAAATCCCTGCCTGTCAGCTTGGCCGTCGAGGTTTTGAGATACACACAGAGCAGTCTTCCCATGTCCTATAACCTTGTGATGAGAGCATATTTAGGTCGAAAATGTACATTACAGGATTGAAATTTTCTTCGATTTGTTTAGCCTTTACATTTGAAACATATATGCCCGCCTAAATTCAATTAATTATTAACTAATTAATTTTCAAAGATTAGGTATGGACTTCAGTTAAGCACATATCCTCCAAAATTCTTCGGCTAAAAGCCATATCATAAATAAAACATTGTTTTGTTTACTTACTTCACACACACACACACACACACACACATACAGTAATATATATATATATATATATAATAATATATATATATATATATATAAAAACATAGATCTAATCTATTAACTTGAGTAATCGGTTCTTATATATATTATTTATATATACACACACACACAAACATTTTATATATATATATATATATAGATAAGATAGATAGATAGATATAGATATAGATATATAAGCGTGTGGTAGTGACGCTTGTAGTACCTGTCAATGTTATGCTGACACTCTATGTGGGCATTGAAAGCCGTACAAATAACACATGCAACGTAGTCTATTTCAGGAATTAATGAGTTTAGAGTTTCAACTGAGCAATGTATACGGATATATATATATTTACATATATGTATATATATGTGTGTGTGTGTGTGATGTGTGTGTGTGTGTGTGTGCAGCACGCGCACGCTGCGGTGTGTGTGCGTGTGTGTGTGTGTGTGAAGAGGAAAATGGAAGGAGAAATCCGGACAGTATGTAATATCGTGAAAATTGAACAAACACAAGTTCATAAATAAACATTCAGTCGTTTTATGAACTTTTGTGTTTTTTCAATTTTCACTATATTACACACACACCACACACACACACACACACACACACGTACACACACACACACACACACACACACATACAATATATATTATATATATATATATATATAATATATTATATATATATGTGTTGTGTGTGTGTGTGTGTGTGTGTTGGCGCATCCTGAACGAAAGAAATTATTAACACGGACAGTAACTTATAAATTTGTCTTCGTTGAGGCACACGGCTAAAAGGTTAAACAAATCACTCAATTATTCAGATACTTCACAATAGCTTTGCTAACCGCTAGACTACACTAAGCGCTCACAAAATCTAAATGTACAATATATTTGGCACAATACTACAAGTATCGTTGCAGAATTGACACCCACTATTAAATAGTTATGTATTTGAAGCAACTAACTTCTGGTCATAATCGGATGCATAGATAGATATATAGATATCATAGATAGATAGATAGATAGATAATCATTTTATATATTCAACTAATAGCATTGTTCAGGAATATCCTCCGTGATTTTCAAAACCTGTTGCATTCTTCTCCTTTTTATCAATCTTTAAATATATATGTTTAAAAAAAATGTTATGTCCTTTTGAGAATAGTCTTCAGTCAGGTGTTGTTTTCTTTTATAAAGAGTGCCTCAAAGCTATCTGCCAGAATTTGAGTGTGACTCAAACCAAATTAGATTAAAGGACTAGCACGGTTAGCAAAGCAGTAATATTTTGGGAGTGGTCCACATCAATTCGATATTAATTAAATTAAAGAGCATGGTCTCGCCAAAGCGATAGATGCGGGGAACAGAAATGATTATCGATAAATATTGATTTGTCACTCTTGGAAGAGATTGGGGGAATGGATTAAAGCTTTGATGATGACGGGTGCAAGTAGTGTGGAGGATATTACGAATGGATGAAGAGGAGGGGAAAAACGAGTAGGAGAAAAGTGAATTCGGAAAGATCAAGTGGATTGGTGTTGAAGAGAATAAATAAAGAAGGAAAAGAAGAAAAATATGAATGAGAGATAAATGATGTTGGAAAAAATAAAAGGGGAAAGAAAAGAAAGAAAAAGAACGAAAATAACGCCAAACAAAGAAAGAATCACGTTTAGTGTAGCTAGTTTACTTATTTTCTCAGATAACTTTCAATCAATAAAAATAAGATTAACGGGCGTTATTACTCGTTGCAGATTTAGTGTTTGGAATTGTGGTTGCTCTTAAGTAGATAGTGTGTTAATATCATAATGTTATCGTTCAATAAATCGACGTTCACTTAGGAACGACTGTAAAAATGTATTCAAAAGTAAAATGGTATGCAAGACCGAGTAAAATTGACAGTCAACGAAAAAAGGAGAGGTGGAAGAGGAAGAGAGAGAGATTGAGGAGGGAGAAAAATAATTATTTATAAAAGTGAAAGAAACAATGAAATAAAATGTAAATGTTTAAAAAAAAAACGGAATATATAAACATAAAAAAATATGAGAAAAAGGATTATTATAAGATTGATACAAATATGCATTTTGCACAATGTTAGAAGAAATCTTAGAAGTGTTTTTGAAGTTCACCACATCTCTGTATTGCTTATGGATGAAAGAAGTGTAATATGTTGTTTACAATCGTAAAAAATTAAAATGTGGAAAAAGTAATCAGCATATGTATAATATCATCATCATCATCATGTCGCTTCAAGCAGCACGATATCATGAACTATCTTTTCTCGCCAACCTTCCTATTACTCATGGTCACTGGGAGGTCCTCCGTGCAGCATCCCGAGTTCTCCGCATAGCTTGGTCAATGTAGTCCTTAGTGGGCGTCCTACGTTACATGTTCATGTGTTGGCTTCCACAGGAAGACACGTTGCTTATGAGTTCGTCCTCACTTCTCAGCAGTGTCCTGCATGCCTTGTCTGTCTCACGCCGGATGGCTTGATAGAATGAGGGGCAAGCTGACCATATAGTTTTGTTCTTGTAGGGTGCTGCTTCCACGACTTGTTGGACTGCTTCGCAACATTCTTTTGCAAGGTCCCATTATGCTTATTCTCGAGGCCGCTTGTTAGGTCCAGTGGTTGCAGCCATACAGCAGTACTGATTATAACCACAGCCTGAAGGGAATTTATCGCTTTAGCTTGTCAGTGAGATCGGATCTCCATATGACTGATAATCTGTTTTGTGGCTGCCCATGCCTTCCTATACGTGTATAACACGCTTTTTTTTATACCGCCACATATCTATGAATATCTACGGTATTCTGTTTTAATTGCATTTTTAACGTAAATAATCAATGTCGACTTATACCCGAGTACAGAGTCAATGTCTTTAATTTCGAATGGAAGCTAGTTGAAATTCAAACTTGACAAATAATCATCAAAGTTACAAAGTAAACGATTAAAACTTAATGAAATCTTCGGAAATTAACGAAATTTACTCTCCTCAAATATATACTGTCAATTCACGCTGAAAAGTATCGTTTCCCAGTCCGGTCCACTAAAGTTAAGCAACAATGTTTAGTATATTCTGCATGTATTTACCAACCACGATGTGACACAATTGTCTATTTTAAGCAGAGTTTAACAGGTATGAATTCAGGTTTTCCTTTTCTGCTGGACCGGTTGCCATACAGAATAAGTTTGGATGCAACTTTTCCCAAGGTATTAGCGCTATGTTAAAATGCTACCAGCATCGTACATAATTTGAACTCGTATCACCTTGTAACTGGAGTAAACTACCAGTATCAGTAGAATATTTCCAGTAGAATCAATGTGTGACTTCTGAAGGGGAGTTATAGAAGGAGATGAAATTGATTGTAATTAAGTTTGATATAAATTATTACACACTCTATAATTACTTAAAATAAACCGACATTTTAATTAACCAAAACCTACCATTAAAAAAAAATGAAGTAAAATAAGTATCAAGCAATAATGAAAAGTTATTGCATGGATTTCGGTAGATAAAGAACCAACCGAATTGCCAATTCACCTATTGTATTTGGTTGTTCTCATCTAACTGAAAGGATACATAGATTTTCATTACTGCTTCATGCCCAGAAGTTGCTCTCGTCTAATGTATTGCCATTTTTCGTATTATATTATACACAACTAATATTTTCATTAGATACAATTAGTAATTAGAAAGGGGCCATCAGTGCTTTTGCAGATGAGGCACATTCAAGTTCATGGTAGGTTAACGGTGCCAACACGTTCTTTTCAGCTTTCTGTGCGAAGTGTTTATACGTGGTAAGCTTTCTCATATCACAGGAGATAGAGGAGAAAAACGATTTATATTTTCTCGCCTTATATCTCATTCACCATCTCCATGATATTGCCTAAAACATTAAATGATCTACCATCTTGTTGTAAAAGATGTACTTACTAAATCTATCTTCGTCTGGCCACAGGCTATAAATAATAAGCTTACTGACCTACGATAATGTAAAATATATGTCATACTGACTAATTAAAACAACCAAGCAAAACTATAACAGTTGCATTATGAATATAAAATTCTGCGATGTCGTTGAAAATTGTACGACCTGCTACATTGAGTTGTAATGGTTTATCGCGGGAATCAAATAATCGGTTAATATTAAAATCCTCCTTCTCTCCCTCTCTCTCTCTCTCTCTACTCTCTACTCTCTCTCTCTATATATATATATATATATATATATATATATAATATATATATATATATATATGCCTCTGTCTTCTGTCTGTCTATTCTGTCTCTCTCTATCTCCATCTCTCTCTCTATATATATATAATATGTGTGTGTGTGTGTGTGGTGTGTGCGTTATGCGTAGGGAGTGGATTCATGCTCGAGTTAACGAGCATGTAGTTCCACTCTGTTACTATTTATATATTTATATATGTTTCTATACACACTCACACTCTCTCTCCTCTCTCTCACTCTCTCTCTCTCTCTCTCTCTCACAAACACACGCACACGCATATATACATACACACACGGCAACCACACATATTATATATATGATATGTATGTATGTATGTATAAATATACATATATATGTATATATATATAGCGAGAGAGAGGGAGAGAAAGATAGATAATTTAAATTTATAGATAGATATCTGTTCATATATATATATATTATATATATATGTTTGTGTGATATCTATATCCCTCTTTTATGTATATATCGGGAGCATAACCTGTATGATATGTGTGGCGAGTAAATTATATTCCCTTGCCCACCTTAGCAGTTTAAATCTGCTATTTACTTTCGATGTAATCCATATAATCTATCTCTATATATTCATATCTATATCATATCTATAATCTATCTCTCTCTCTCTCTCCTCTTCTCTCATATATTATATATATATATATATATATATATATATATATATATAGAGAGAGAGAGAAGAGAGGGGAGGGAGAGAAAGATAGATAGATGAATAAATTTATAGATAGATAATCTGTTCATACTCTATATAGTTTGGTGATATCCAAATCTATATCTATTGTATATCATATCTATCTATATATCTTCTATTCTATATATCTATCTATCTACTATCTATCTATATATATATATATATATATATATATATTATTATATATATATTATATATTATAATATTAGTATAAATTAGTTCAGTATCGTGTACACTATTAATTCGGCAGAATTAGTTAAGTCAAAAGTAATTTATCAAATATTAGTTATGGAACACTACATTCACGCTTAAAAAAACAGTATTTATTTTTATTTTTTATACACCAAATATGCGAAGTACACCACAACACCCTTACGCTCAAATACACACACACCCACACACAACACACACACATATATATATATATATATATATATAGTAATATATATATAATAATATATATATATATATATATTATATATATATATATATATATTACGGATCTTTGCTAATCCACGAACAAATAAATTTACTTCTGGTTTAATAAAAATCGATTTTAAAAGTGCTGAATAAAAAGAGTTAAATATACGATACTCCGCTCATATGATGGAGCGGAAGCAAGTGAAAATGATCGGGATAATTCCTGTTACACAAATTATCATCAACTTTCGACAGAAAAAATATAGGGCTGTTTAGAAGATGACTGAATTATGATTACAAAGAAAAATCAAACAAGGGAAATTGATCAAGCAAGGAACAATTGATAAGAATATTCAAAGAGCAAGCTTGAAAATAGAAGGTGGAAACTAAAATGAGTGTAACAAATTTTGGGGTGTTACATTCGACTTAAATAGTGGTGCACAGCCTTATAGAAAGCCGAGAAATTAACCATTTATATAAATGTGAAATCAAACCATCCGCCTGGAGTGCTTCAAAATTGAAAAAGTCGATGGAGAACAACTAGGGAACTCCTCAGATGCCTCGTATTTTGAAAAAAGCAAAAAAAGAATATCAAATAGCTTTTTCAGCCAGCGGAGACCAGAGAATGTTTTCCGATCAATTTTATAAACGTTCCTGCTATTTTATTTTTCACTGCCAAGTGAGGGGGGGGGGTTAAACCATATTGATATTTCCTTTCTATTTCTGCCTCTCCTTGGTTCTTCACCAGCTTCATATTTTTAGTTCTCCTTTGTGTCCTTGTTCCTTTAATGCTATTTCATATTCTTTTTTTGCTTTTAAATATCGAGGATCTGAGGATTCCCACTCAGTCTGTTCTCCATCGACTTTTCAAATTTTGAAGCACTCCAGTGCGGATTGTTTTGATTTCACATTATATAAATGGCGTTAATTTCTCGGGCTTATCTATAGGGCTGTGCACCACCACTATTTAAGTCGAATGTAAACACCCCCAAAATTTGTTACACTCAATTTAGTTTTCCACCTCTATTTCAGACCTTGCCTCTTTTGAATATTCTTATAATTGGTTCCTTGCTGATCAATTCCCTTGTTTGATTTTCTTGTAATTCATAATTCTCATCTCTAAACAGCCCTATATTTTTTCTGTCGAAAGTTGATGATAATTTGTTGTAACAGGAATATTCCCGATCATTTTCACTTGCTTCCGCTCCATCATATGGAGCGGAAAGTATCGTAATTTAACTCTTTTTATTCAGCACTTTTGTTAAATCGATTTATTAAACCAGAAGTAAATTTATTGCTTCGTGGATTAGCAAAGATCCGGTAATATTATATTATATATATATATATAATATATATAATATAATATATATATATATAATACATTATATATACTATAATATATTATAAATATGTGTGTTGTGTGGGTGTGTGTGTGTATGAGCCCGGTAAGGGGTGTTGTGTGTACTTCGCATATTTGTGTTAATAAAAAATAAAAAAATAAAAGTACTGATTTTTAAGCGTGAAGTAGGTGTTCCAATAAGAAATAATATTTGATAAAATACCTGACTTACCTAATTCTGCCCAATTAATAGTGTACACGATACTGAACTATTTATACTAAATATATATTATATATATATATATATATATAAGTATATATATATATATATAATATTAGATTGATAGATAGATAGAATAGATATATAGATAGATAGATATAAAGATAGATATGATATAACATATAGATATAGATTTGATATCACCAAACTTATATAGAGATATGAACAGATATCTATCTATAAATTTATTCATCTATCTATCTTTTCTCTCCCTCCCCTCTTCTCTCTCTCTCTTCTCTAATTATATATATATATTAATATATATAATATAGTATATATATAGAGAGAGAGAGAGAGAGAGAGAGAGATAGATATAGTATTAGATATAGATATGAATATATAGAGATAATATAGATACATCGAAAGATAATTAGCAGGATTTAAACTGCTTAAGGTGCAAGGGAAAATCATAAATTTACTCGCCAACACATACATACAGGTTAATGCTCCCGATATATAACATAAAGAGGGATATAGATATCACCAAACATTATATATATATATAATATATATATATGAACAGATATCTATCTATATAATTTAATTATTCTATCTTTCTCTCCCTCTCTCTCGCTATATATATATACATATTATATGTATTAATTATACATACACATACATTACATATATATATATGTGTGTCGTGTGCGTGTGATGTATGTATATATGCGGTGCGTGTGTTTGTGAGAGAGAGAGAGAGACGAAGGTGAGAGAGAAGCGAGAGAGGTGTGACAGTGTGTATAGAAAACATATATAAAATATATAAAATATAAACAGAGTGGAACTACCTGCTCGTTAACTCGAACATGAATCCACTCCCTCACGCATACACGCACACACACACACACACACACACACATATATAAATATATATAGAGAGAGAGAGAGAGATAGAAGAGAGGACAGATAGACAGACAGAGACAGAGGCATATATATATATATATATATATATATATATATATAATATTATATATATATAGAGAGAGAGAGAGAGAGAGAGAGAGAGAGAGAGAGAGAGAGAGGAGAAGGAGGATTTTAATTAACCGATATTTGATTCCCGGCTGAATAAAACCATTACAAACTCATGTACAGGTCGATTACCAATTTTTCAACGACATCGCAGAATTTTAAATCATAATGACAACTGCTTATAGTTTGCTTGGTTGTTTTAATTAAGTTGGCTAAAATGGACATATATTTACCATATCGTAGGTCAGTAAGCTTATTATTATAGCCTTGTGCCAGACGAAGATAGTTAGTAATACTCTTTACAAGCAGATGTAGATCATTTAATTGGTTTTAGGCAATATCATGGAGATGTGAATGAGAATATAAAGCGAGAAATATAAAAAATCGTTTTCTCCTCTATCTCCTGTGATATTGAGAAGCTTACCACGTATTAAACACTTCCGCACAGAAAGCTTAAAGAACGTTTGCACGCCGTTAACCTACCATAACTGAAGTGTTCATCTGCAGAAGCACTGAATGGCTTTCTAATTACTAATTGTATCTAATGAAAATTATTATTGTGATATATAATACGAAAAAATGCCATACATAGGACGAGAGCAACTTCTGGCATGAAGCAGCTTAATGGAAAATTAATGTAGTCCTTTCAGTAGATGAGAACACCAAATGACAATAGGTGAAATTGCAATTCGGTGGTTCTTATCTACCGAAATCCATGCATAACTTTTCATTATTCTGATACTTATTTTTACTTCATTTAATGGTAGGTTCTGTTAATTAAAATGTCGCGTTTATTAAGTAATTATAGAGTGTGTAAATAATTATATTCAACTTAATTACAAATCAATTTTCATCTCCTTCTATAACTCCCCTTCAGAAGTCACACCATTGATTCTACTGGAAATATTCTACTGATAACTGTAGTACTCAGTTACAAGGTGATACGAGTTCAAATTATGTACGATGCTGGTAGCATTTTACATAGCGCTAATACCCTTGGAAAAGTATGCATCCAAACTATTCCTGGTATGGCAAACCGGTCCAGCAGAAGGAAAACTCTGAATTTCAAACCTGTTAACTTGCTTAAAAATAGACATGTGTCACATCAGTGTGGGTAAATACATGCCAGAATATAAATACTAAACATTGTTGCTTAACTTTAGTGGACGGACTGGAAACGATACTTTCAGCGTGAATTGACAGTATTATCTGAGAGAGTAAATTTCGTTAATTTCCCGAGATTTCATTAAGTTTTAATCGTTTACTTGTAACTATTGATGATTATTTGTCAAGTTTGAATTTCAAACACTAGCTTCCATCTCGAAATTAAAGACATTGACTCTGTTACTCGGGTATAAGTCGACACTTGATTATTTACGTTAAAAAATGCAATTAAAACAGAATACAGTTAGATATTCATAGATATGTGCGGTAATAAAAAAAAAAAGCGATGTTAATACACGTATAGAAAGGCATGGCGCAAGCCACAAACAGATTATCAGTCATATGGAGATCCATCTCACTGACAAGCTAAAGCGAAATTCTTCCGGCTGTGGTTTATATCAGTACTGCTGTATGGCCTGCACCACCTGGACCCTAACAAACGCCCTTCGAGAATAAGCATAATGGGACCTGCAAAAAGAGTTGCGAGCAGTCCTGAACAAGTCGTGGAAGCAGCACCCTACAAAGAAGCAACTATATGGTCAGCTGCCCTCCCATCTATCAAGCCATCCGGGTGAGACAGACAAGGCATGCAGGACACTGCTGGAGAAGTGAGGACGAACTCATAAGCAACGTTCTCCTGTGGAAGCCAACACATGAACATGCTAACGTAGGACGCCCTAAGGACCTACATTGACCAACTATGCGAGAACTCGGGATGCTGCACGGAGGACCTCCCAGTGACCATGAGTAATAAGGAAGGTTGGCGAGAGATAGTCATAGATATCCGTGCTGCTTGAGCGACATGATGATGATGATGATATTATACATATGCTGAATTACTTTTATTCCACATTTTAATTTTTTCTAACGATTGTAAACAACATTATTACACTTTTTCATTCCATAAGCAATACAGAGATGTGTGAACTTCAGAAACACTTCTAAGATTTCTCTAACATTGTGCAAAATGCATATTTGTATCAATCTTATAAATAATCCTTTTTCTCATATTTTTATGTTTATATATTTCCGTTTTTTTTTAAACATTTACATTTTATTTTCATTGTTTCTCACTTTTAATAAATAATTATTTTTCTTCCCTCTCATCTCTCTCTCTTCCTCTTCCACCCTCCTTTTTCGTTGACTTCAAATTTTACTCGGTCTTGATACCATTTTACTTTTGAATAAACATTTTTTACAGTCGTTCCATAAGTGAACGTCGATTTATTGAACAGATAACATTATGAATATTAACACACTATCTACTTAAGAGCAACACAATTCCAAACACTAAATCTGCAAACGAGTACATAACGCCAGTTAATCTATTATTATTGATTGAAAGTTATCTGAGAAAATAAGTAAACTAGCTACACTAAACGTGATTCTTCTTTTGTTTGGCGTTATTTTCGTTCTTTTTCTTTCTTTTCTTTCCCCTTTATTTTTTCCAAATCATTTATCGTCTCATTCATATTTCTTCTTTTCCTTCTTTATTATTCTCTTCAACACCAATCCACTTGATCTTTCGAATTCACTTTTCTCCTACTCGTTTCCCTCTCCTTCATCATTCGTATATCCTCCACACTACTTGCACCCGTCATCATCAAAAGCTTTATCCATTCCCCACAATCTCTCCCAAGAGTGACAAAATCAATATTTATCGATAATCATTTCCTGTTCCGCATCTATCTGCTTGGGCGAGACATCTCTTTAATTTAATTAATATCGAATTGATGTCGGACCACTCCCAAAATATTACTGCCTTTGCTAACCGATGCTCGGTCCTTTCAAATCAATTTGTTTGAGTCACACTCATTCGAGCAGATAGCTTTGAGCAACTCTTTATAAAAGAAACAACACTTGACTGAAGACTATTCTCAAAAGGACATACATTTTTTTAAACATATATATTTAAAGATTGATAAAAAAGGAGAAGAATGCAACAGGTTTTGAAAATCAGGAGGATATTCCCTGAACAATGCTATTAGTTGAAATATATAAAATGGAATTATCTATCTATCTATCTATCTATCTATCTATATATCTATCTATGCATCCGATTATGACCAGGAAGTTAGTTGCTCAAATACATAACTATTTAATAGTGGGTGTCAATTCTGCACGATACTTGTAGTATTGTGCCAAATATATTGTACATTTAGATTTTGTGAGCGCTTAGTGTAGTCTAGCGGTTAGCAAGCTATTGTAGAAGACGATATTGAGTGATTTCGTTTAACACTTTTAGCCGTGTGCTAAACGAAGACAAATTTATAAGTTTACTGTCCGTGTTAATATTTCTTTCGTTCAGGATGCGCA
>CM042146.1:41141392-41146392 GCA_023376005.1 Doryteuthis pealeii | reverse complement strand
ATATATATTATATATATATATATATATATATATATATATATATATATATATATATACGTCTTAAGAGAGGCAAGAATCCATCTTTTACCACTTGTGCTACAATTAAAACATTGCCGTTGTGTCGCATGACCACCAATCAAGGGACATTTTTTCCTGGTGAGGAAATTGTATTCATATAGGGATTCCAAAACAAAAGCAAGCAGAATGCAATAGTCTGATCATTATTGTCCCCCTTATTTTTTAGATAGAGCAATTGATATCTCCAAAGTTGAATATTAACGCTATTATTATTATTATTATTATTATTATTATTATTATTGTTGTTGTTGTTGTTGTTGTTGTTGTTGTGGGGATTTTTGTTGTTGTTTTATCACTGTTTTTCTATCATGTAAACTGGCCTTTCCTTAAGAAAACATAGAGAAAGTTTGTGAAACTCATCAAGTTTTCCAATCACTGATTATTCCTTTGTAGCTGTGAGGAAAAACAATTGTATATTCTATGAAGATCGGGGTTAATATTAGAAACACAAAACTAAAACAATCGAAGTAAAAAAGACTTGTTAAAGTTAGTAAAAAATCCAGCACATAAGTTGAGACGCACAGACATTTTTCGCTAAAATGAACGAACATTTATTCATCTGTACATTATCATAAAGAAAACAAATAAGAATTAAAACAATGGCGAGAATTGTAACACCTTCATGACAAAAAATAAAAATTGTAACCATAAATAAATATATACATAAAATATAAACTTATTTTTGGATAGCTGTAAATTCTTGTCTTTGGTTATAGCGTTTCAGTATTGTAGAATTTGATTATAAGTCATACCTGATATGTAGTCGTGTGCGTAATGTAATGTTAATTGTTGTAGGATCTCGTGGAGACAAGTTAAAATTCTGAACATGCTTGCTTGTGATTATGGTTGTCCTAATCTCCTTTGGAAAGACATTAATCCATCGCAAGCCATTGGTAAAAGAATCAAGAAGACTGGGCTCTTAGAACGGTAACCAGTCAAAAAATAAAATCTCTGAATCAACAACATAGGATTTTTTCGGAGAATCTGAAGCACACAGGTGTAATTCAAAACTGGAGACAATTGTTTGGAGAATATAGATGCACCGTTCTTCTACTATCAACCCATCCAAAAATTGGAACTTGTCCTACACAATCTTTCACCACTATAAATAAGATAGCTGTTTACAAGATGTAATGAATCGATAGACAATTTTACATAAGATGGTGCTATCTCTTCATTAAATAACACATCTCTGAAATCAGTAGATCACTTTATACACCTCTGTAGCAATATCTCATCTACAGAAAACGATTTCAACGTACATATAGGTAAAGATCAGACATCTATTAACAGGTTATCAACCATATGAGGATTTGATTTCTCTAATAAAATGGAACGGGAATTATTCCAAGCTGTGGTCGTTTGGGCACTACTGCACCCATTGGAATCTAATGAAACACCTGGGGAAAAAGCTAAATGGGAACTACCCACAGATACTGCATGCTGTTTTCAACAAATCATGGCAGCAGCACTCCACAAAAAACAGCAGCTGTACATCCCATTTCGCAAACCATCAAAATAATACGAACAAGACATTCGGGCACTGCTGGAGAAGTAAAGAGGAACTCATAAGCGCTGTTTCCCAATAGAATTCTACAGCAACTTATGTTGATCAGCTCTATTGAGTGGCTTCTAGAGGTATTATTTAGTGCGATGATCGTTAGGGAAGAGAGAGAGAGAGAGAGAAGAGAGAGAGAGAGAGAGAGAGAGAGAGAGAGAGAAATGCAACTGAATCCGTTTAACATATAATGTGCAAAGTTATCTAGGTTTAATAAAAGTTTTGAATACGAACTTCTGACTGACTAGGTAAATTGAACACGCAGTTGACAATTTTCTAGATGGTGTAGTTCTGGTGTATTACAAATTGTACAAATATATAAATCTTATGACTACTAAAACTGTTCCCTTGATTTTCCGAATAATGAGACAGATAGCCTCGAATTTGTGTCTGATACATATTCGCAACCGTCTCAAATGCAAAGCAGACTCTACTGATTGGGAGACGTGCGTGCGTGCGTGCGTGCGTGTTTGTGTTTGTGTGTGTGTATATATATGTAAATAGAAAGATTATTATGTCAGTAAGAAATTATTTTGTAAAGATAAAAGAATAGATATCAGTGTGTGTGTGTGTGTGTGTGTGTGTGTGTGTGTTGTGTGTGTGCATGCTAGTTAGCAGCTGACCATTTTATTAATGGATATTTCGGTCAGTAGTACTTATTGGCCAAGACACCTGCAAGACGAACTTCTATTATCTTGTGACATTTGACTAAGTAGTAAGTGGAGTCGGTTGCTTTCAATCCTTGTCCATTCAGCGAACCAGCAATCAGTTTATATTCTGCCTGCCCACTGTTGTCACAGCTCCACACCTCTTATGACCTTTTTGGACTTGCGGGCCCAGACGCTGATCACTGTACTCTCTCCTAATTGATTCAGATTTATAGAAAAACTAGCTGACTTACAGGCTATTCCTGGGCCTACAACCGAGCATTGTTTACAAAATTAGCCAACTAGAATTGGCTGAATAGAAATTTTGTTAATTTTTTTTTTCTTGTAGCGGCTGAATAAAAATCTCATCGAAAATTGCTTTTCCCTGGGGCGGCTGAGAAGATATCTCATGAGAATTCTTTTTGTCCATTACTATCGAGAAATTTATTTGTTATGCATGTATTTATCGAACCCGGACAGAATGGGAGAGCTTGTTTGAATTCAACGTTTTTCTCCTTCTTGTCTGGTTACTAAACGATTTAACTATAATTGTTTGGAGGACAGATAAATTCATGTCCTTTCCAAGAGTATTAACGCGAAATAAAATGCAAACAGCCTCATCCATAATTTGAATTTGTCTCGCCGAGTTTATTTCATCTGATGATAACCATTACACACAGCGCACATCAAAATTGAAATATTGGGAAGATACTTGGCAATTAGAATTTAATATAGAAAAATGCATGTTCTAGTTATGGGATACAGTAATATCAAAGTTGAAAATGAATTAAGCAACAGTGAAATAAAAATAAGTAAATGAAGAATGTGATTCAGGAGTTGGCTTTTATGATAAATTTAAGATTGAATTGAATGAACATAATGGCAAGAAAAAAGAATTAATAGGACATTTTTTGGAACTAGAATCTGATCTGTATATTGATATTGCCTTAATATTATAAATGTTCTGCGAAAAGATTCTAATTCTAATTGCTTATCAATATGACGATTTAGATGTGCGCTGTCTAATAGTTTTCATCGTAGGGAATAAACCCGACGAGCCAAGTTCAAATACTGGATGAGGTTGTTTTCATATCATTTCACGTTAATAAATATCATTTCCCGTTAATAAATATATTTCATTATGTTTATATATATATATATATATATATATATATATATATATATATATATATATATATATGAGATTCCTCTTCATATTCATTTCTTTCTATCATCTCTACCCACCAATCATGTCACTTTTCCAACCCTGATTCGAAATCCGATAGTTGCTCAGTATTTACTTATGAGCGCATAAATAAAGTTTCGTACAACTTATGTCTTGCAGTCTTACAATTTACTATTTATTCCAAGTTATGACAGTTGCATATTTAAAAAAAATATTTTTATAAGACAATCACTGAAGTGTTTTCCTCGGCTACCGACTTTTGAAAAATGTACTCTCTCTTTTCAGATCCGCTGATCGATAACAGATGTCAGTTACCTCAATATGTAATCCCCCTTTATGGCTGATAACTACAGTCTTAGTTTTACGTGGAAAAATATGAAAATGTTTTAACAAAAGTTTATACGATTTTCAAGAAAAATAAGAACGGCAAAAAGTTTGTTTATATAATCAATTTCAATGACGAAACCTCGAAATTTTACTATAATATAATTAATATATATTTTGCAATGAACTTAATTAAATGTTTAAAAAAATTAAAATCAAAATAAACAATTTTCCAGGATTAAAGAATCAAAACGAAGAAATATATATAAGAAGAAACGAAATAAAAGTGAGAAAGCAAACAACTAAGCTGGAAAGATACGAATATTTTTTTATTCCAATTTGACCGGAAAATATAAAAACTGATATAGTTTCAAGCTAAAGAATGCTCTGGTGAGGACGCAACTCAAGTAAACCTTAGTATCGAAGTGCGTGAACGTATATATACCGGAATTCACTCATTCAACTTCTTATATTAACGAAGTCGATATACACACACACACACACACACACACACACACACACACACATATATATATATATATATATGTATTCGGGATAAATTTGACATAATAATATTTGGTTATTTTTCTCCATAGGTTGGAGGTATTGACGCACACAGGGCATTATTTAAAAGCGTAGACCCTTCTTTATTCATATACGTGATGACAGATAGAATAGATGACTGGAACCCACATGAATCATGGAAGAGAATAACTTGTATCATGATGATCTGAACAGGCCATCAAAATAAAGAGATTATGGTTGCTGCCCAATGCTCTCTGAACACTGTATAAACAATCAGGCATGAACTGGAGAATTACAATGGAGACCACGAGGTTGTGGCTAGAAGAAATCAACATAACAGAAGATCTGATTGCGTTCGTACTGCAGAATTACTCGAAAATCTGCTGAAAAAAGTGTTGGGGGACCCTGGCATTGGAACTCGGGCTTTGTCAAGTGAATTGAAAGTTTCAGCCTCTACCATGAAGCTTGCACTCAATGAAGACCTTTGCTACTATTCATACAAGGGTCGCAGATGTCAATCATTTAAAAATTCTGGGCCCCCAGAAAAGGCCCGTGAAAATCGTGTGACAAAGGCAAATAAACTTTTGAGCAAAGTGAAACATCCCGAACATGAACAATCTTTTGCCAAGATCAAAAGCACAACACGCAGAATAAACGAATGGCATGCATACAGTCAAAAGAA
>CM042146.1:41108892-41136392 GCA_023376005.1 Doryteuthis pealeii | reverse complement strand
AATAAACTATGAACAATGATAGGAGGTTATATGATTATAATATATGCGATTAGCCGTATATATATATATATATATATATATATATATAATATATATATATGGTGGATAATATAAAATATAAAATATATTTCACAATTTTCATATTCACAAATGACAACGAACAATTGAGATAACCCGAAACAACACATAAAAGTGTCCCCACATAAGCCTTATATATATATATATATATATATATATATATATATATATGTGTGTGTGTGTGTGTGTGTGTGTGTGTGTGTGTGTGTGTGTGTGTGTGTGTGATTTTTAATATTCCAATTCTTTTAGTATTTATGTGCTAAGGAAAGGGAATATATTTTTTAAATATGGGCGTAAATTGACTGTGAGGATTCATAAGCATTCATAAGCATCTAGAGAAACATAAATCTCTCTCTCTCTCTCTCTCTCTCTCTCTCTCTCTCTCTCTCTCTCTCTCTCTCTCTCTATATATATATATATATATATATATATATATATATAGTGTGTGTGTGTGTGTGTGGTGTGTGTGTGTGTGTGTGTGGAAGTGGAATTACTTTATTGTTTTCAAATGATGAGTACAACCATCAATCATCCATCAACAAATCTGTCTCTGAAACTCATCATCTAAAATCAACTGATTTAAATATCAAATCTATTTACCAGTCCCTATGAACCAATTAAAACTTATGCTATATTTTTTAAAAATATTCTTAAATACACTCTAGTATATATATATATATATATATATATATATATATATATATATATATATATATCCATTTATTTACACATTTGTCTCATGAAAAAACAAAATATACGGATTTTTACACCTCCGAAGATTATTCTACGAACACTACAAAAAATTTACCTACACCACAAACTTTTTGAAACTTAACATCTTCTTTCAATTGTGCTGTGGACATGTAAACAACTTAATAGCTGGATTATATTTTGAACATTTTTGATAATCTCTTACACTTTTTTATATATTTACACCAAACTCTTTTTGAGTTTATTTTTGTATTAAAAATGCTTCTGATTTTTTAAAATAAAATTTTATTTTATTTTTGAAACAGTATGCGCATTTTAAAAAATTCAAGCATTCCAGCGTGTGTTTGTACCCCCTATTCTCTTCCAACGGTTTTTTTATCCCTTCTTTCTTTCATATATTTTTTGCTCGTTGATGATGACCATTCTACTAAGGCGTCGAAACAGATTCTGTCAGCAGATAATAATTACTAATTGTTTTTTCAAAATGTTAAATTCATATATATATATATATATATAAATATGTATATATATATATAAATATGTATATATATATATATATATATATATATATATATATATATATATATATATATATATATATATATATATATATATATATATATATATATATGTATATATATATATATATATATATATATATATATATATATATATATATATATATATGTATATATATATATATATATATATATATATATATATATATATATATATATATATATATATATATATATGTATATATATATATATATATATATATATATATATATATATATGTATATATATATATGTATATATATATATATATATATGTATATATATATATATATATATATATATTATGTATATATATATATATATATATATATATGTAATATATATAAATATGTATAAATATATGTATATATATATATATATATATATGTATATATATAATTTAATATACCAAGCGTGTTGGTAGATCCTTGCGGAGAGAAAAAACCCGGCAGAGAGTTTGATTGTAAAAATATACTACCAAACATCAACCAGGAAGAAAAAAATTTTTGAAAAAAAGAAAAGACCAAGATATTCGTACCAACAAAAAAATAATCTATTGGTATAGTATTTGGCCAAAAGAAAAAACAATTTATATGCATATATATGTATATAAGATATATATATATTCATATAACCGCTAGGAGAAGCTAATTTGTAAAAAGTGCTCGATACCTAAGTAGAGCCAAGTAATAAGGATATCTACTGAGTCAGACGAACCTACTGTTAGTTTCGCATAAAGCTCTTCAGGGCTAAAATCTGACTGAAGAAGAAAAGGAGCAAGACAAATAAATACTACTAACCACATTAATCATTTAAATTATCAAAAATACTGACCAATAAAACACAGAACGCATTAGTTTATTGTTTAATTAAAAAATATTTAATTTCTATATTAACTGATTTTTTTATTTATTTATTTATTTATATTATTATTATTATATATTATTTAGAATCAAGCAGATTTGAAACAAAATCAAGTGTAAGCACCCCGTCGTCATTCTCATCCCCTCAACCAAATGGAACCCAGCACGCCAACGATTGTCCATCTCTTTGCCCGTAGTTAAACGATCCATCGATACGACTAAATCTAGGGAGACGGGGTTTATTCTTTAAACCTCGACATCCCGAAACCCATCATGGGAGAAGCAGCAAATGAATTAGGGAATTGGGCATGACTCCCGTTGCTGGTACATATGCCAATATACCTTTTCCCTTTTGCTTACCAAACCCCTGAGGACAAGGAGGTTAATTTCCACTGCTGCCATTACCTCCATTATATGGCGAGCAATCAGAAAGGCACACGTTTAAAACGGTCGGGATGCATCCCTTAATTCGAACGGGGTTTTTTATACCCAAGGAAGCAACACAACGTATGCTTAAACAAGCAAATTACGAACAATGTTGGCAAAGTTAGGGAAATGAAAACAACTGAAGAGTGCTCACCCATACTAAATCCATAAAGTTAACAACTACGGAGAAGCCATGTTTTTTTATGCATACAGTTGTTTAGAACTTCAGAGACTTCTGAAATTGTGGGGTGTCTGCTCCTATATAACCTAAATAAAATGATCGATCCCGCTAACCACGGACTTTATCGTGATGACGGATTGATCATTTTAGATGATAGTACCCCCCAAAAAAGTGATATTTTAAGAAAAAAGCTACACTCCTTCTTTAAAGAATTTGGTTTTGGTATAGAGGTCGAAACTAACCTTAAAATAACCGATTATTTAGATATAAGTCTTAACTTATATAATAACACGATATCTCCATATAGAAAAATAAATAAAAGGCCATGTTATATAAATATTGGGTCTAATCACCCAAAACCAGTTTTTAAACATATACCAAATGGCATAGGTTATAGGCTTTCTACTAATTCTTCCAATATCAAAATATTTGAAAAAAGTAAAACTGAGTACGAGCAAAGCTTTAAAAAAATAGTGGAATTACTGAGAAAATCCCTTATAGAGATATAAATGAAACATCTAGAGTTATAAATAAAAGAAAAAATAGAGCCAGAAAAATTTTATGGTTTACGCCTCCTTATAATATGGCCGTGACAAATAATATAGGCAAGGAATTCTTTAAATTATTGAAAAAGAATTTTCCCCCCTCTAATATACTCTATAAAATTTTTAATAAAAATACAATTAAATTGAGCTACAGTTGCACACCCAATGTAGCCAATATTATTAATAAGTTGAACATAAAAAACTTAGTGATAAACGAACTAACGAAACATCTAAATGTAATTGTATCGATAGGACTAGGTGTCCCCTTAGGGGTAAATGTAAAACCGAATGCAAAGTGTATAAAGTTGAGGTCTACGAGGGTGACCCTAAAAAATATAGGGATAAGAAAGTTATATAGGCTCTACTCAGAATGACTTTAAAGCTAGATTTTATAATCATAAGTGTAGTTTCACTAATGAAAGATATAAATTTAATACTGCACTATCTAGCTATATATGGAAGGTAAAAGCTAGGGGTATTGACCCTATACTAAAATGGGAAATTGTTAAAAAATGCAGGAAATATAAAGCTGGCGATAGATACTGCCAGCTTTGTATGGAAGAGAAATTAGCGATAGTAACTTTCCCTAATAATAAAGAAATTTTAAACCAAAGATCTGAAGTTCTAAACAACTGTATGCATAAAAAAACATGGCTTCTCCGTAGTTGTTAACTTTATGGATTTAGTATGGGTGAGCACTCTTCAGTTGTTTTCATTTCCCTAACTTTGCCAACATTGTTCGTAATTTGCTTGTTTAAGCATACGTTGTGTTGCTTCCTTGGGTATAAAAAACCCTTTCGAATTAAGGGATGCATCCCGACCGTTTTAAACGTGTGCCTTTCTGATTGCTCGCCATATAATGGAGGTAATGGCAGCAGTGGAAATTAACCTCCTTGTCCTCAGGGTTTGGTAGCAAAAGGAAAAGGTATATTGGCATATGTACCAGCAACGGAGTCATGCCCAATTCCCTAATTCATTTGCTGCTTCTCCATGATGGGTTTCGGGATGTCGAGGTTTAAAGAATAAACCCCGTCTCCCTAGATTTAGTCGTATCGATGGATCGTTTAACTACGGCAAGAGATGGACAATCGTTGGCGTGCTGGGTTCCATTTGGTTGAGGGGATGAGAATGACGACGGGGTGCTTACACTTGATTTTGTTTTCAAATCTGCTTGATTCTAAATAATATATAAATAATAAATAATAAAAATAAATAAATAAATAAAAAATCAGTTAATATAGAAATTAAAATATTTTTAATTAAACAATAAACTAATGCGTTCTGTGTTTTTATTGGTCAGTATGTTTTTGATAATTTAAATGATTAATGTGGTTAGTAGTATTTATTTGTCTTGCTCCTTTTCTTCTTCAGTCAGATTTTAGCCCTGAAGAGCTTTATGCGAAACTAACAGTAGGTTCGTCTGACTCAGTAGATATCCTTATATGTATATATATATATATATATATAAATATGTATAAATATGTATATATATTATATATGTATATATATATATATATATATATATATATATATATATATAATATATGTATATATATATAAATATGTATATATATATATAAAATATATATATATATATATATATATATATATATATATATATATATATATATATATATATATATATATATATATATATATATATATATATATATAGTATATATATATATATATATATATGTATATATATATATAATATATATATATATGTATATAATATATATATATAAATATTATTATATATATATATATATATATATATATATATATATATATATGTATATATATATATATATATATATATATATATATATTTTAAAAAGATCATCTTCAAAGTTAACATGTAAAAATTAATAAAATCTTGGGTAGACTATCTCATTTTAAAGTATTAACCGCATGTATCCGGATGTTTTTTTTTTCATCGATAATCAATTTACGATGACGTATTCGGTATATGAGTAAAATATTTTCTCGTTAATAATTTACGTTTGAGCATGAAAAATGGCTCAAGATAGGGTTGATTAGTTGTTGGTTTTCTCTTTCGAGTACAAGAAGAATTATTGCTCATGGTAGTCAATTCCCCCCCCCATATATATATATATATATATATATATATATATATATATATATATATATATATATATATATATTGTTAACAATCGTATCTATAAACATACAAGTTCTTGCAACTCCGAAATATTGAATTGTTGAAATAAAGTGTACGAGAAACGTCCAAAATTGCAATATAAAGCAATCAATGACAAAAATATTTTAAGACATGATGCAAAAATTTTGTTTGGTTTCTATTTCCCTTTCGTGGTATCAACAATTATTGAAAAGATATTTTGAAATTGATCAAAAAACACTTCATCAGGTTCAACAAATACTTTAATAGGATGGTTGTTTTTTAAATAAGGATGATTATCAAAAAAAAAAAAAACAGAAAAAAAACAATTGTAGTAGGTGATTATCAACGATGTAAATATGTCGAGGAAAATAGGAGTAAACATTGCAACAGCAAGCAGATGCTCATAAAAGATAATAAGAGGAAGAAACTGTTTGTTGGGTTTCATTAGAACTATTAACAAATATAAAAAAAGGATTGGTAGAAGGATTTGATTGGCTGACAAGTTGGAAGACCAGAATAAAATCAAAGTGATCCAACAATTATGACTGAAATGAAAATACCTTGCTGCATGTCCCTTTAAGTCACGGCAAACAAGTTTTAAAACAAACTTTTTTAATTTACTTTGGAGAAAGAAACCAGAAATTCTACAAAGTATAGTGAGAAGATTAAAATTAAGCGAAAGCTAGAGTGCAAATTTTTCTTAAAAAACCTGGTTATAATAGAATTTGAGAAACAAAAGAGCCTGCTAAATAAAAATAAAATCAAAGTTGACAGCAACAAAATGTCGCAACTTAAATTTTATCTGCTGCTCAGTCTTTATCAGTGTCATTATCGACTCTGTATCTGAGACATAGAGCCTTCGTGTGCTGTTCTTCATTGTTTACTATATATATATATATATATATATATATATATATGTGTGTGTGTGTGGTGTGTGTGTGTGTGTGTGTGTGTGGTATATAAAGTATTATTTATATATACTTATTAATGCGTGAAATATATCCTTGATAACAACCAAAGATTACTGAATGGATTTGGATTATAACATTAGAAACTTAGGGTAATTTTAAAACTGCCTTGATCCACAGTTGTAACATCTCGCAAACCAACAAGAAATAGGACAATATGTTTAAACATAGTTGGTTAAAGATTAGGGAATTCTTATTTGTGATAATATTTTTTGTTATTTCTCTAGCTTTTGTGTTAGTTTCTTTATGTCCAATTGGTAGAGCTACGTTTTGGTCACTCGGCTTTTTTTTAAGCATTTTAGATTTTGTTTTGTATTTGAGAATGTTTTATATTTTTGTTTTATAGTCTATTTTGTTTAGTATGATGCGATTGTTAAATTGTTAATTCCGTACAATCACTTTGATTGTTTCAGATTTTTTCTACTGTTTAGCAAACTTGACTCAGTTGGGCACTGTCTCTGAGCACAATGAGGCAATTCACTGATCCAGTACAAATATTTCAGAGTGTTTGTGTGTCAATCTGAGGACAGTACAGAGGATTCGAAAAGAGTTGGATGACATCGATGGGGATTTTGAAAACACGACAGCTCGGAAGCCTGACTTCGATCATTCTGACTAGTAAAGAATCACCGAATTTCTCGCTGAGATTCTGGCCATGATCGACAACGATTCCAGCAAGCCAATTAGGTTCATACATAGGGACAGAGAAGTGTCTGGGTTTCTTACCAGGTAGGTAGTGCATGAAGATATTCGTTATTCCTCATACAAGACGGGAAATGGCCAATGGTTATCAGAGGCCACGAAGAACAAGATGAAAGATCGGGCTGAAAAGTTTTTCTACAAACTCAAGTATCCTCTCCTAGCGAACATGTTTTGCTTTTTCTCAGATGAGAAATACTTTTGCCAGAATCAGACAGTGAACTCGCACATTAACAATTAGCTTACTCTGTCTCCTCAAGACGTACTGATAGTGATAAAAAGCAAACACTCAGTCCAAATCATGGTGTTTGGCGTGGTTACTACGATGATAATGTTATGTCTCCATTCATCTTCATCAGCGATTCAACGCGTAGGCCTATATGAAATGCCTGGATGAGGTAGTGCTGCCTTAGAGCGTGGCTGTTGAAAAACTCTACATCTGGCACTAGGACAGGGAGAACATTTCTACGATCCTATCACCGTAACATTTGGCTGCCTAAATTATTGTGTGGAACACAGTTGCGCGAGAGACCAAGAAAACTCCGTGCAATACCAAAAATGGAATGAAGACAAGGATAACGGCAGAATTTATCAATTTAATCAACGGGACCGTTAGAAAGATTTGCAGGAGTTTTCGAAGTCATCTGGGAGCTGTGGTTGAAGCCAATGACGATTTCTTTGAATATAAATTTATTCAAAGAAATCTATTAAATTACAACATTTTTCATGTAATTTTGGTAAATATACCTGATAAAGTGAAATATCAGTTTATTTTCATGTTTGTGTAATTAAGATGACAATTTATCAATCGCACACAGTATCGGTTGCCTTTGCAAGTGACAGTTTGTCGGATAGTGATGTTAGGGTTTTTATAAAGTTTGTCAGCTTGAAAGTTAGAAAAAAAGGATGACCACCGTTAAATGTTCCGTGGTCTTTTAACCACACACACACACACACACACACACACATACACACACACATACATATATATATATATATATATATATATATATATATAGTCATTGGCCACCGTCATAAATACGAAATATCCTAGCCGAAAAGCAGACTCAAATTGTAACTTCAACTCACGTGTAAAAGAGTATGCAAAATATAGGTTCAGTCATGCATACGTATTTCCCTTCGGTATTTGTATCTAGGATTATATATATGATTGAATAAGTTTAATGTTTTTCTGCTGCCCTATTCAATCTCTGTCTCTGTCTCTGTCTGTCTGTCTGTCTGTCTCTCTCTGTCTCTGGCTCTGTCTCTCTGTCTCTGTCTCTCTCTGTCTCTCTCTGTCTGTCTGTCTCTCTCTCTAAATCGATTCTATTTTTATTCCCTTTAACTTTATAAAACTTTCAATTACAAGCGAATTAATTTGGTTTCCAACCGTTGTTCGTCATTTCCGCCATAATCTAGCGGAACTTATCATCCCCGTATGTCCTCTGCTTGATTTCTTATCTGTGAGTCTTTATCTCTCCTTCTTTCTCTTTTCTAGTTTCTAATGTTGTTGTAACCTTTCTGTAAACAGTATATATCAGTGTTTACCTTTTTACATTCCAAAGAAGTCTTTCTTAAGATCAGTCTTCTCCCCTTCTTTTACTCGCAATTCCAATTATCATTTTGTTCCCTAATCGTTTGACGTTCATAATATGACTCTCATTTTCCTTCTTAATCCATCAGTTTTCTTTAGGCTTGTCTATTCTCTTTGTTTTTTACTCTCTCTCTCTCTCTCTCTCTCTCTCTCTCTCTCTCTCTCTCTCTCTCTCTCTCTCTCTCTCTCTCTCTCTCTTATTTTGACTTTTTCTTTTTCTTCTTTCACTCACTTGATTCTATTCATACTTTTTCGTTGATTCGCCGATCGAAATTTCCAAGCCTGTCTTAAACGATTCGATTTTATCCTCCGTATTTCCCAAGGCGAACTCCTAGATACAATAAGATTGCATTTAAAGCTGGAAATTGATTCTAGTAAATCGCTGTGCGTGACAGGATTTCAAGATCCGACCACTGAGAATTCTACTGTAGTTTCGGTTATCTGAACTTTTGTTATTAATTAATAGTTTTAGTGTCTAACAAAAACATTTTTACCCATTTCGCTGCTTTCAATTGATCAGTGAACTTCATTTTCACATGTGTCCTCACACTTATGTGATCGTGAAACAAAAGGGAGGTATTTGTATCGAATTTGCGATATTAATATTCGTTACCGAATTTCCATAAAATTTATACTACAGGAATGAAGACAACGAAAGTATATACAGTCAATCTAAACAAATATATAAAAACAGATGTCTGAAAGTTTGTAACATAAACGGAAAATTGTTCGGAGAAAGCGGCACATATGTAATCCAACAGCAAAAAGTTAAATATCTTTTTTGTTAGGGAAAATAAAAGCAAAATGGTGACAAAAATAGCCATAAATGAAACGAGATGTTAACAAGAAGAGTACTAAGACTGTGTCTAATTTTTGAATGGTTTCTGGTATGTTAATGTTTTTTCTGGTATTTATGAACATGTGATATATAATCCGTACACATCATACAATCATAATATGATATACGAAAATTAAACTAATTATGGAAATTTAATGACATCCTTTTCTTCATCGATTATTGATATTATTTATTAAAATAGTTTTAGTAAAACAAGTATAAAAGAATTTTCTCATTAATTAACTCTATTTATTTAATCTTCTTAAAATGCCGTTTAATCGAGAGAATATTTAATAATTTTAAAGGATAATCCAATTAAAAATAAAAATAAAATTGCTATTTGGTGAAATAAAAAATAGAATAAAGGACAACCAAAAACAAAAATAAAATTATATCCCAAAAATATTTTCTAAATCAAAAATGTCTCGCTTTATTTTTTAGTATCACATCCTTAACTTTTTGTATGTAAAATTTATCCATGTTAAATGTTTATAAGTATTTTCAAAACATTTGATTTTCATTAAATGATACAGCTGTTTTAACAATCGAAAAATAAGGGTATTTATTAATCTCTGTCTGTTGTAATTTTAATGATAAATAATTTGATAATTACATCCACTTCCTACAATGATAACTATTACTATGAACGGGCATTAAAAACTCGAAGTACGAGTAATTATTCTAATAATTTGAAATTACTTATTCATTATTCTCCTTGCACTCTTTTAAAATATTGTTATCAATTAAAACTGGTTTGGCAATAGAAAAATGTAAATTTTAACAAAATTCATTGCTACGGTCATATTTAACGGAATTTTGTAAATTAAAAAAAAATATTGCAATAGCCTAAATTCTTTATATTTATTATTTTTCAGTAATTCTTATAATGCCATAGCCAAGGTTCAGCTTGGTAGTATAGTGACAATACACACCATATGCCACTGGCTTAGAGTCAAATCGATGATAACGAAGAGACGGGAGCCAATTCAGTTTTTCCTATTGGGGCCAAGTCAAGATCAAGTGATCGAACGTTGATCGAAGACGCCGCTTTTGTTTACCTCAGTAATTAATGGCGGCGTCCCTGTTCATGATTGCCAATGTTCCAAAAAGTCTGACTTACGTTGGAACCGAAGCAGAAGTGGATAAACGACCGGTCTGTGTTTTGATGGGAAAATAGACTCAAGTTTAGGTAGAAGGGTATCGTGGCGTTTTTAGGAAGGACGTTCTCTGGCTTATCGAGGGGTTAGTATTTCAGAATTGGACAGTATATTCTTATATTTCCTGCCTCATCTGTTAGCTTGATAAAATTACAAGATGCTACTCTGGTGATTTTGTGTCAAACTATATATTCCTAACCACGTTGCCATAGGTACCAGAACAGACATAATAGCCAGAATCAGTATTACTGTTTAAAGCATAAAAAGTGGAGAAGTGTGTCTCTGGATATTACAAACCGTTGCTTATGAGATCAATCCTCACTATATTATACAAGAATATGGTTTTGTGTAAGAGTTGGATTCGTATATTGAATAACTAATTTGTGAGCTGCTTCATGGGTCTCTCTTTATGCCAGACTTATTTTCATCTAAGAAACATCTAATTATCACTGAAGCAACTGTACTTGATAAAATTTCGGAAAAAAAGATTTACCTTTCTTCTACCTCAGCAACTCTAATTTGAGTAAAAATGATATCCAAAGGAGAAAAACAATGTAAAGGTATTAACATTTACATGTTCTTACCTATTTTATGAATTATTGCAAATGATTATACAATTTACAGGGCTTTTACGATTTGTATTTGTATGATCTGTTCCATGAGTGGGTGCTTACCATTAATAAAGCAATTCTCCCGCTTGTACTGGCAAATTCTTTTACATTCTTCTCAGTAGATTATGGACATTTAATTCCACAGTAGAAAGAAACGATCGAATTTCTTTTCAAACTATTTTCATTCGATTGTTCTATTAATCTCCTTTACATTTGAAATTAATTTTATTGTTTAAGACATATTCCAATTTTATTGTGTGTGTTCAAACCTGTTTAAGAAATATTCCTCATCATATTTTTAAGACATATTCCTGATCATATTTTCCTAACCAAAACATTCTTTAGATTAATCATTACACGTTGGTGATTACAGTTGTTGTCATGGAAATTAATTTTTATTGCATTTAAAGTTTGGGGGTTCCAGTAAATTGTTTTGTTGATATTTACTCACTGCTATATGTTTTCCTCGGAAAGGATCATCCTGATTATGTAGAATCGGTTTGAAACTAATCAAACTGCATAGAAAACTACATTTAACATTTTTCCTTCAGAATTTTATTTTTCATTCGTCAATTCTTTCTTTCAGATTTTTTGTTTTATTTCTGTCTTTTTCGCCTTGCTGCATTTTCCCCTCTTTTTATTTACAATTATTTCTTTTCTCTTCCTTCTTTTCAGCGATTCTTTCTTCTCTCACCTTTCTTAATTTATACACGACTATTCTATCTTACCTATAATTCAACACCTTTCATTTTAAATTCTGATAATATATTCAAGAATATCGAGAAAATGCCGATCAAAATTGTCTAAACCCCGACCACATAACAGATCACCTTCGGTAAAAGAGTACCTAAGGCTTTAAACAGGGCTATTTATCAACCAAATATCGTCTAAACGCACTAAAGTTATTTAAAGATCAGGAGAAAAACATACCAAGCAAAAACAGTTATCGAACAAACACAAGGATGAATTTGGCACCAAAATCGCTTGCTTACTTATCGTAAAGAAAAATATTTCCACCATCCCGAATGTTTACAATATGTGCTAATTGAAGAATTAATTTTTATAGTATAGAATTTAAAGGGACTTCAATACCTCTGTTATCGGTTTGGAGGGATTCTATTTTGACAAAATATTTTTCCCGGTGTTACGTACTAGTTTTTACAGTTATACTTCCAAAATCTGTATAAGATTTATTGTTGTGATGTGTAGTTTCGTACTTCTTGTTGCAGTAGTAGTAGTAGTAATTCTCTGAGCTTATCGTAGCTCTCTCTCTCCCTTAGCTTCTCGTAGCTAGTTAGTTTATGTCCTCCAAACTATCTCTATATATCTATCGCTGTAGGAGACATGTGCAAATGAGATAACACGCCATTGGCTATCTCACTACACCTCCCTGAAACGGAGAGGTTTTGTTCCCCTCGTCGACCTATTGCTTCTCCTAAATATCCTCGGGGGTGTTCTTCGTATTGATGATCGCGGTCTCATTTCATCAGAACTGGATCCCTCGTACGGCACATTGGAATCCGACATGCTTTCATCTATTGGCTCTATAACATCTCCATCATATTGGTTTATATCCTCGTTTCTTTCCGATTCCTCCATAATCATGTCTTCTTCATATCTATTCCTTATCTGATCAGCGTGGGCCAGTACCATTCTCTCATATGTTGTTATTATAGCTGTGTTGTTCCCTTTCTGCATAATAAAATAGGCTTTTTCAGGTTGCGCGTCCTTATTTTTTTTTGTACCACATTTTTTCATTAGTCGAAAAATACATGGTTATGGGAGATCTGATCTGTCTACCCATCAAGGCAGAAGGACTTAGTGTTCTGTCAGCATGGGGAATGGATCTGTAACTCATCAAGAGTTTAGGTAAAAAGGGGTCTATAGTCTCTCGAGACGGCTCAAATGCTTTTAATCCTAATTTAACTGTTCTAACCATGCTTTCCAGCTCAGGAATAGGATACGAATCTGAACAGATTTTATGATTTACACCAATCTTATAATCACCACATATTCTTAAATCCCCATCTTTTTTTCGTAAAACTACAATTGCGGACGCCCAGTTACTACCGGTGACTGGTACCGGTTCTAAAATTCCTTCTGCTACCATATCTTCCAATTTCTTTTTTACTAAAGGTCGCAAATGTATAGGTATCCTAGAGATTCATAATATGAGGGGTGATATTTTCTTTCACTCGTATTGTGGCTTTGTAACCTCTCAAGATTCCTATTTTTTGCTTTTTACTTTCTATGCTGTCGATTAAATTGTCCGTATATATTTTAATAATATCTGTGCCTATTAGTCCATGATTTTTAAACAACCCGCTACGGTTATAGGGACCAGTTCGAATCTCCTATTGGCCTCAAACGTGGCGTTGAATTGTCCCAATGCCGTGATGTACGAGCCATCAAATTGTCTCAATTTCTCTTTAACTTGGGTTTCCCCATATGTTGCCAAAGGTTCTTTGGAATAAAAGTCACGTCACTACCTGTATCGACTTGCATATCAAATGGTATTTCGTTTAATTTTACTGTCAACTTTTGTTTGTTCGCCCGTACTTGATACACGCCTTCTATCGAATTTGTCCAATTCGACTTGACTTTGCATACGGTTCCAAAATGATTTTGTTTTTTGCATATATAACAAGTTTATCCATAAGCGGGACAGTTTGTTCTTTTGTCAAAATCGTGTTGAAAAATGCAGTACTTACAATTTTTTAGCCTTGTTTTTACTTGTAACACATCCGTGTTATTTGGTGCTTTTTCTATTTGAAATACCATTGAAGTCGAATATCATTTCCAGTTGTTGTACAAATTCCACGCATATTTCTAATGCCATGTTATTTGCCTGTAGACGTTCTAAAACTTTATCTTTTTGGTTCACGTCGTGCAGTTCTTCAATGAACCGTAACTGAATCAATTCCTCCTCTATAGTCATATCTGCTGCCCCAAGCTTTTCGACTTCACAAAATCTCAAGCCCTTTGTTAGTCTCTGAATGTAATTTCTTGCTGGTTCGTTGAGATTTTACTTCGTAGAGAGGAATTTCATTCTCTCTGCGATAACCAATTTTTTCTTAGGTCTTAAATTATTCCTTATGATGTGTCCAATTTCTTCAAAGGTGAGATCCTGCAAATATTTTGGATACGCCATGACGACTATTCTCATGTTTGCTTCCCATCCAGCGGACGCTAAAGATAAATCGGTAATCTCGTTCTCTCCACCAACGTTCTTTTTGTCTTGTAATTTCTTGCTTCTTGCATGAGCTGCAAAACATTTTAGCCACATCTCAACATAGTCCGGCTCCTCTAATCTTGTGAGTAAGCCTATCGACGACGCCATGTATTGTGAGGTGTAGTTTCGTACTCCTTGTTGTAGTCGTAGTAGTAATTCCCTGAGCTTATCGTAGCTCACTCTCTCTTAGCTTCTCGTAGCTAGTTAGTTTATGTCCTCCAAACTATCTCTATATATCTACCGCTGTAGGAGACATATGCAAATGAGATAATACGCCATTGGCTATCTCACTACATTTATGCTAAAGAAAAACTGTGTAAACTTCGTAAAAGAGATTTTTAATTTAAAATATTGTCAATGAAGAATTCTTTGCAGTACCATGACTATATGTGGCATGGTACTTGAAGAGGAGGTTGGTATTGCTCAAGAATTCAACTTGCTCGCGAGATGCTATGCGTCACACGACCGATTTCCAATGACATGCAATTAGTCAGTTAAAGTAATTTTTGTGGAGGAGGGTGAAGAGTTCATTATTACTTTGATTCACGATCTTATCACTTTGGAATTAGGGTAATGCTAATGTAGTTATTTAATAAGATTAGCTTAGTTGTGACATAAAGCCAGAATTATGGTGTCTTCAGTGAGAATTGAACTCACTAACTATTGTATTCCAATCTAGCTCGCTAGCCATTACACCACGTGAAGTACCCAAGACTAATGTATGATAAATGAAAGTGCGTATTGTTCAGGTAAATGAATTGTAATGAATTGTACGAGGTCTTTATGAATGCAGTTACTTTGATGTAACTTAATCAATCAAAACGATTCTACTGCGCTTGCGGAAATAGAGACTCTTTCGTGGGTTTACTAACTCGGTAATTATACGCCATTCAGGGAATGGCTGTAGTGTGATCGTTGCATTTACAATGACTATAGGAATAGATTATTGACGCCTCGTATAGGATTGGTGGCAAAATATCATATTACCTAATATTCAGTAACAGGTGTAGATAATTGGATTTCAATAACAATAAAAATGGAATCCCTCGGGACATCTTTACAATGGAGGAAGAAAGATAATACTTTTTAATGAGAGAGGGAGAAGGGGAGTAATAGTACGTTGAAATCAAGTAACAGCGAAAGCTTAATTTAATTGTTTTCAAAAATACACTTTCGATTTGAAATCAAATAATCAAACAGACTATCGTAAAAATATAATGATGTAATTGTTTACTTAGTCGTTAATAGACCGGCAAATTTTAAAGGAATTATCTTTAAAAATTAGAATAATTTCTAGTGAAACAACATATACGAGCAATATTTAGGGAATCTTAAATAAAAATCACAAACATTTTTTAGATAACATCACTTGTTTTCTTCCTTAATCAAAACGTCAAAATCAAGTTTTTATCAATTTAATTATTCAAACGTAAAATACTTTAAAAAATCGAAAATTAATGGAAGAAATTCAATGACGCAGTCGTTGTCAGTGTCGTAATACGTGTAATAAAAAAAGAATGAAACGGAAATAAGAAAGACTACGCAGTCGTCGGAATTACCTATAAACTTTTTAATGCAATATTATTTTAAGATCATTTAACTTTACAGGACACTATCTAGAACATAAAATTCTGATTTTGTATCAAACTTTTGGTGTTTTATCTCGGGTTATGTCTACTATAGGGGAAAACGTCATGGTGTTATTTAATTGCTTCAGTCATTTGAAATGCTTTACAAACGGTTATATACAGGGTGCTTGAATAGTACCTGAATATGTTCACTTGGTTATAATTTCTTTAATAATTGTGAAGACTTCCTAAATTGTTCTGTGTTTGTTCTTGAGTGCTTAGGCAGTATGTTTGCTATTATTATACATACGGTTGTTGAATAGGTTTGATATTGTTCGAGCCCAAACATTCCTGATTTATTCATTCTGAATGAAGAAAGCTGGATGGAAGAAGGACTTATGACTGGTTGCATCAGTATAGGCACCCAAGTTAGCAATCATTTTCAGGTGCACTCTGAAAACTGCGAATAAATCCAGCTTTCCCGGGTATAGCAGCTAGTATATATATATATATATATATATATATATATATATATATATATATATATATATGTTTGTGTGTGTGTGTGTGTGATGAAAAATAAAAAATAAAATTAGTGTTTTTTGAGCATGAATGAATGGTGAATGTCAGTGTTAAAATAGCCTAATAATTAAGAAATAGTGTCGATTTTCCAGTTGTGCCCGAATAAATACTGTAGATGATACTACACTACGCAGATATTTATACTCAATATAATTGTTGTTAGTCAATTAAGGCAGGAAAATCGCTTGATGTAATTCTTATGAAATTAAAGAAATTGGATAATTCTTAAATTGTGAGGAGTTGTAAGTAAAATTTACATCAAACGATTCTACTACCTTAATCGGATTGATATATACAAACTAAAGAGCTTTATAGATGGGTGTATCGTTCTCACAGCTGATAAAAGTGTATGTCACCATTTAAGCAACACACTAATTCATAAATTCAATCCTATATAATAACTGTAAAAACTATTAGAACATTGACCGAGAAGAGATATTTAGTTATATAAATATGTAGATGAGTAAATAGATATGAGCAGAATGAAATAGATAGATAGATAGATATGAATAGAATGAGATAGATGGGTAGATAAATAGATAGATAGGTAGAAATCCGTCTGGGGTGAGATTAGTAATCAAGATTTCACTATATGTTTTCGTGCATAATTTCTGTGAAGTGTACATGGATTTTTCTGTCACCTGTTTTTGTCGATGAGAACAAATAAAAATATTTTCATCCAATCAACTAGTAGCTATTTATTAGCTTTCAGCCTAATTTCTCACTCACCGATTTTTTTTTTTTGCGATTGCATTGCATGTATCTAAATGGATTTAATAGCTTTCGTTGTCTGCAAATTTTTTAAAACTAAAGCAAATATTTAGCTCAACATCGGTAATCAGCCTTTTCAGGCTTTTTAGACAGATGTTAAGCACATGATCAGCATCCACAATTTGTCACGTTTACAGCAGAACCTGTTGCTGTCTACTTATCAACATCTTTTGTCATTTTACTTCAAACACACACACACACACACACACACACACACACACACACAACACAGAGAGAGAGAGAGAGAGAGAGAGAGAGAGAGAGAGAAGAGAGAGAGAGAGAGAGAGAGAGAGAGAGTCGTATTAGTAGATAAGTGGCACATATACAGCGTGAATATTATTTTCTGGCTACACATAAGTTGCATGATGTGTTTAGTGCATACTGCTAGACTTTTAGCTGTTGCACTTGTTTTCGACAGCAAATACAAAAACAATTGATTTGTTAAATCTCTTAAAGAGCATGTAATTGAATTTTCAAACATAACGTTCATATGTTTAATTAATAAACACAACAGAACTAATCATAATCATGCTCAATAGAAACAAGAAAGTCTTTGAACAAACTGATTAATTAGTGCATTTGCTTTTTAAGATATCACTACTTTTAATTAGCTTACAATATATGTAACATAAAACAAGGGTCTCGAATACGCGGTCCGCGAGCTGCATAGGTCTACAAACTACTTTTCTGTAGCATCCGGCGGCACGTAAATTTCTATGGCTCATATTTTCCTAAAACTCGCCTATGAAAGAGAAGGGTGGAACATAATTTAATATTTCAGTAGCTTTCACTTCAAAATCAAAAGCTGAAAAGTAGAAATAATACAATTTTATATGCATTTAAAAAATTCTTAATAAGAACGTTAGATTAATATAGATTAGCTTGCTTCAAAGAATTATTGTGGAGAACGAATTACTGAAAAGTTAAGTCACATAATAGAAATGTGTTTTATTTCATAACGCGAGAAGTAGATTTGACAACTCATATTTGTGTGTGTGTGTGGGGGGGGTACTTGGCATAACAAATAACAATAGAAAATGTTTGAGTGGATTGTTGAATAAACAAATTATATCTTTAATGTGATAAAACTTTTAATTGTGACTTTTTTTTCTGTTTTAATAATATTTTTGTACAATTTATTGCAATTTACCCATGGAACGCAATAACATGGTTAAAACGGAATTCATCAAAAGTGAAAACGAAAAAGAGAAAAAAAGGAGTTACTAAAAGTAAAAACGAAATTTAGGAATATTTGAAACGTAAACTCTCCCTACATTTTGTACTAATTCACATATCCCACTTACTATCATATGCGTATTCATTTTGATGAAAAAAGGCAGCCTATCAGCTTTATCCACATGGAGTAAGTTTTCTAGGAAGTAACTTCTATGTGACTATTACTGCAAGGTTTACTCTGACCAGGAGCGATAGTAATTATTAGGGTGCTATTTATGGGTTAAATAGATATGATTAAAATTTATTTGCATTAATTATGAATACCTAAAACGATATAAAGGTCTGAATATTATTTGTATTAGTAATAGTTATTTGAAACTATAATTGTTTACAAAGAATTAGTAGTAGTAATTACTTAAAACCATATTATTGCTTTACATACTTCAACCATATAATTGTGCACAAATTATTAATGCTAGATATAAATACTTGAAACCATTTAACGGTGTGCAAATTATTTGTTTTAGGAATACTAGAGACCATATAACTATATGCAAATTATTATATTAAGAATATTTTCGCGATTTATTTGAAAACGATTATTAGAATTGGTTACTCATTCATGACATACCTTGAATACGTATTTAGAACATATTAGATCCCATGAAAGAAAAAGGCCTCACACTAAAAAAGCAAGTAGCAAGCGATATCCCGCACAGACTATTACGGATGTGCACTATGCAAATGATCTAGCACGTTTTGCAAACATACCTAAACAAGCCGAATCATTGTTACACAGCCTAGAAAGAGCTGCACGGAATATCAGCCTTTACCGGAACTCCAACAAAACTGAGTTCATGTGTTTTAAAAATTACGAAGACATCTCCACACTCGATGGTAAACTCCTAAACTCGGTGGAACAATTCCTTCCCTAGTTAGTAATATCTCATCCATAGAAATCGATGTTAATGCATGCATAGAAAGGGCATGGTCTGCTATAAACAGATCAGCAATATGTTTTAACAAACATACATTTTATAGCTGCAGTTACCTTTGCTTGAATTTGAAAATACAGAAGAATTGACCGTATTTTGGTTTTAATTTGTTTTTCATTTCAACGAAATTACATTTTCTGATTTACAATTTTTCTTTTCTCATTAATAAATTGTAAACGTTAGCAGAAATCTTCGTTGTAGCACAGTGAATAATAGTTTCCGATAGATTATAAGTAAATACTTAATCTACCAAACAGGCCGAAAATATGTCACAAGGATATTAGTATCAGCTAAGAAACTTTATATACTAACGTCTATGATATTATTCCATTTTAAGAACTGGTAAATTGAGACTGGGAAAAGCCTCGCATACTTCATACTAAGGAAAATTTCGTAAAACCCACGAATGTCTATAACTTGATGTATATATAAGAAGATTGATAGCTAAAGTTGAGAGCATTTTACATATATCCACAGATCTTTGGTGGCTTTTTAGCCAGACCAAACTTTGATACAAATCTGACTGACTGACAGTTGACATTCTTAGACAAAGTAAAAGTACTGTCTGATCACAATGGAATTGGAAATGGTTCGTCAGAACACCGACGATTCTACTTTATTTACATAGGCAGGTTCTCTAAGCAAGGCCAGTAGCCTTCTTAAGCAAGTCATTGTGAAAGACATTTCTCATGTTTAACCCAAGCCTTTGAGAAGGACGATGCGTCACAAGACGTGTCCAATCTTATCTCATTTTCTTGCTAGAAGAATGACATTTTCATCTTTATCTAGACACAAAGGCACGTGTCTACAGTCAGCATACATTGATATGAAGTGACGTAAGTGGGCGCAGTTAGTATCAAATCTGAACAGAAATCAATGAATTGATTTTATATTCAGCTGACAATTTCTTGCTTTGGGAAAAGCATGTGTTCCTTTGGCATTTTAGTCATATCTCCAGTCCTCTTCAGGCATTCTTGCCAGCAAAAGTGAAACAATGAAAGTGCATAATGATTTATTTGAGAAAATATTTTTCGGGCTGAATCTGAAAGCCCTATCGTCGGGATCATGTTTGAATATATATATATATATATATATATATAATATATATATATATATATATATATATATATATACTATTAAGGGTTATAACTCTTAAAGAATTGTAAACACTACTTGTAGAAACGATCTACGACAGAAGTACAGCCACAAACTTAACGATTAGAAAGATTTATTACTGTTGGTTTAGACTCACGGGTTTAGAATCTACTGGTTTGGGGGGAAACGCAAGGACTGAGTGCAACATTCTCAAATTAAGATGTAAAGGCTGACTTAATGCGTAGTGTGAATTAATGATTTTAGTTCAATAGTCAGGTTTAGGGATGTTATTACTATATAAATACCTTACTCAATGGAAAACAATTATGTTGAACCGTGTAAAACACGAGGGGATAAAAATATAGAAAGAAAGAAAGAACGAAAAATGAAGAAAAAAGAAAATAAGGGAGGAATTGAAAAGTGAAGAAAGTAAACAAATTAGGAAGAGAGAAAAAAAGAAATAACTGAAATAAGCACAAAATAAAAAAAATGGAGAAGAAACAATAAAAAACCAAATACCAAATGGGAAAATAAATCAATAAACTAATTATTGTTGACAACAAGTTTTACTGGCTCCATATTTAGAATTATGGCTTTACCTTGTGTAGATATTTTGTATTCATCAGTCTTAATAAAGTAAATAAGAAATAAAACTCTCTCAGCAACATAAAACATACATGTCTCAGTTATTACCAGTATACTAACAGTTTTAACGACTAAAATAAGCATAGTGAACAAGACCTGAGTGTGTGATCTTAACTACAGTTTAAATTTATACTTGACACAAAGGCAATAGAAGCAGTTCATAGCATCTGCACAGCGTTTGATGAAGGTAGATCTTTCAAACAAAAATGACTCACTGGAAAATAAAGTTCGTAAAAATGGGTTTGTAAACATTGATGGTGTTTTTTGGCACAATAGTGTTTGTATAAGATTCAAACCAAAACCAAAAAGAAAATAGAATATATTTAGGCACATATTATAAGTAATAAAAAAGCAGATGAGGTCCATGCATGTATATAGATATATGTACATGCGTTTTTGTGTGTGCGTACGTAAAAGAAGAGAGGACCACTTGTGTCAATCAAAGAAATATATAAAGCTATAGATATCGGAAGGCTTATGTGACTGAAATCTGTCCATCTTCTAAAAAAATCACAAAAACCAGATATATGTGCACCGGTCAAGAGGAGTTAGGAAAACAATTAGAAATATAAGCAAAGCCCTACATCATATGAAGCCAGTGAAACTTATAAATTCCAACAGTCATGCTTTTGAACCAGCACGGAATATTTGAACTGCTACGCGAAAACTTCTGTTGAATCTAATGCTTTCCAATCTTGTCAAATGTATTCATGAAGATTGAAACGATGAAATTATAAGTACTAACATGCTTCTCATCAGAAAATATATTCAGTGATAAAATGATTATCATCCTGAGAATAGAAAACAAACACTAAACTAACATTTCTGGTTACTAGATCTCGCCCTCCCCTGACTTTAGATATATATATATATATATATATATATATATATATATATATATATATATATATATATATATATCAGTAATGTCTAGGAGGGTAAGGCTTTTCAGAGTCAGGGCAAAGATTTATTTTGAAGCTATCAGAAATTATTTGGTAGGAAGGCATTTTCCTTGACTTTGGTTCGACTCAATGTTCTGGCTCCAACACTTATGAACAATTATTTTAACTCAGTAACTTTTTTTTTTAATTTCATGTCATTAGATGTTTATTTTGATAATTTTTACTGACAGTGCTCATAATAATGTCGTACGAAAGAAATAATATCGTGGCTACATATTTTGGGGCCATGAAAATGAAGATTTTGTTTTTGATTTTACAAACAAAATCCTGCTAATAACATTAGATTTCTGGTTGAATTTAGCATCAAATATTCTTTTAAAGAAATGATAAGGTGCTTCATCATGATCAAATACATCTGCTTTGAAAAATACAACCGACGAAGAGAATATATATATATATATATATATATATATATATATAATATATATATATATATATATATATAATTAAGGGAAATGAAAACTGTCCCTTTTTCTGTATGTTTTATTTCTCTGTCCGTAACTCCATATATTGAATAAAAAGCAAAAATCGAATTCAACCGTTTAACATGAGATAAACAAACAAGAGTCATATATATTACTCTAATGTCTTATTGCTAGAACTTAGAAATGTGAAGGTATGCAGATCACACATACTACAGTGTAATCTTAGGCAGAAAATCCTCGACGGTGCAAAAATTCTCTTAAGCAGATGTACTTGTCTATATGTCAATAATTCTAGCAGTTTTGATGAGTATTATGCAGGCATTTAAATAAAATCTACTTTAATTTAAATAGCGTGTACGTCAAACGAATTTAAATTTACACACAACTCATTGTAAGTGTAAAGCGCAGTGTTATAAAGCAACAGAAATCGTGAAAAATCTCTAAAGGTTTTTAGTAGCTATTTCATCTCATAAAACACATAACTCGAAAAGAAAAAAAAAACCTTTCCTCAACTTTTACGCTTCAACTTACAATAATTATATTGTTGTTGTATTATTTGTGTAAGGTTATCAAATAGATTTTCCGGTGTCTAAAACTATAAAAACATCAGTCTTTTTCGCAAGAAATTAAAATTGCTAAGTAAAATTATAGCTGTTGGACAAAGCTACATAGTTATGTTGAAAAAGAACGACACCGAAATTTGGTTTCTGAAAAAAAAATGAGTCAAAGTAGCTTGGTAGAAAAATGAATTCAACAAAAATGAGGTAAATTAGTTTCCTCGGTAGAAAATGAAACAAAATTAGGATAAATAGTTCCCTTCAGATGAAAATGGGAGAACTATGGCTAAGGAGTGATAACTAAAAATATTTGCTGCTCTCATCAATAAAATTGTTGACTAATTTAGGATTTCTAAAATTAACAACACATATCTAGAAATATCACAGGATTGGGAACCGCAAATAAGCTAATAATCTTTGTATTTCAACGTAGAACAGAACATAAGACAATAATTTGTAATGATCATATATTTCATACTTTTTTTGTTTGTTTCAAAGTATAATCGCTTTTATATTGACTAATAATTCCATAATGCAAATATTATCAAAGTCCCAAAAGTAAAGCCTATTTATTTCCACACTACAACTGATACTGAGAGAATAGAACTGTTAAATAAAACTGAAATTCAAATACAAAACATGATTTTTTCACATCTTCGTCACATTGGCTATACACTTTCGCCAGGATTTTGCAAGTTAAGCTCGCGCTTATAGGAAGGTGGCTTTGAAAATAACACCTATTGTGTTATTAGATGATCTCATATCATCAGAAATGGTTGCTATTTGTATGGTAGTAGGGATCAACACTTGCGCCAATAACTCATAGTTGTTTGCCTTGTTATAAATAGCACCTAATCAACAGTTTAGCAAAATGTGGCCTGGTCTGATAGTGGAGGTGTGTCATTGAATCTCACCCATTAGTATTCATCGACGTTTTGTGAACTTTTATGTCGACCCAACAGTCGGTATGAGCACAGTAAGGTGGTGGGTAATACAACTCAGCTAATAGCGCCTCAATAATCTCAGCGGCATGAACAGGGCCAATAAAAGATAGACTACGTGAATATTTTTTGACAATGACCGCCGTGAAAAAGTCGTTCGTTTCCAGTTGGACACATCTGTTCAAGCAAGACATGCATTGAGAAGAAAAATAAAAGATAAGAAACAGATCTAATCTGAAAACCAACTGGAGAAGATTTTCCTTGTAAAGTTTTCAGATTTTAAACATTAATCTGACAATTTCTGAAAAATTGTCTTAAATCTGGACAAAAATGGCTGAGCTATTTTTATATAAAGCTGTGCAATGTGCACATCCCTAATTAGAAAGGCGTATCACAGGTTTATTTGTTTAAATAAAGGAATAAATAAAAACTATGCAATAATATCAACTGTAAAAATGTTCTCGGTAGATCTTTTGGCTTAACTTTTAAAATAAACTTTAAAATACACACAAAATGAAATCGTTAGAAAGAGTACTCATTCACTGAGTTTAGTTTGGTAGATTAAAATTATCAAGTACAATATCAGAAGTATGAGACATCTAGTGAGAATGAAATTCACTAATAATAGTCATCTTGCCAAGTTTCTTAATCATTATAGTACAAAAGGCTCCAGTGCATTAGATCCTAGTTTATATTTAATGGATCATCTTTAACAGCCTTCAATTGTTCAATACAGGCATTCACTGAATTATTTATCTTCTGTAAAAAATCAATAGATAAAAAATTCCACGGATTCTGGAGTGCATTCCTCAAACTATCTTTACTGTTAGTTAATTTCCTATCTATCAATTTGGACTTTATAAATCTCTAAATGTTCTCAATTAGGTTCATATTCAGTGATTGAACAGACTAGAAGATAATTCCAAAGTTGTTTATTCCGCCAAGTTTTGATGGGTCTAGCAGATTGGCAATGAGACATTTCCATCTGGAAAAAGTTTCTGTATGTTAGCAAACTTTCCCAACATAAAACCATATGGTATGCTACACATTTAAGAATTTCCGATAACAAAATGCCACAAAATGTTTGGCAAGTCCAAAAGAGATACCCGGTATAATAGTTTTAGCGGAAAGTCTTGGACCTTCTAAGGCATAACATTACAGAGCATAACAAAATGAAATTTGCTTTCATTATTAAATATTATACTGAAAAACAATATTCTTTATTGTCTTTGTAATATGAGTTGCCTGTTTTGAATTTCAATTCTCACTCAGCTAGTCAAAGAATTTAAATCCGTCAAAAATCAGTCATGTTGTCTTTATTGATGGTAGCTATTATTTTCTAAACGGGTTTTTCAACCCAGAAACTGAACAAGAAAAACCTCCCTGAATCAAACGTGGCTCCACTTTACTTATTTCATGAAATCCGCTCTGAATTTTAACTTACATCATATAAATTGAAATACCAAGCACCAAAGACAACTATAATTTCAGTTAAGAGTCTATAAGGCTATTATCCACTCATTGAATAGATAGATATTTTAACTGTAACTGAAATATCCTTCCTTTAAGATATATCTACTCAAGATTTTTAGAACAACCTAGTCTTGAATTATACTAACCTTCACCTAAAACATTTACCATGTAAAACATACTAAACAAAAATGTACTTAAAGATTATATAAATTAAATTCAATGCACCTGAAGCTGTAAACATCAAAGGCAAAATACTCATCATTTATTATTTCTGAGGAATCAGAAAGTTTTAAGTATATTCGATAGCCTATTTTAAAGAGAACATTATCTCCCGGTCTTGTCTGATTTAGGGTTAAATTATAGAGTAGATTCTTCACAGAAATATCCGGGAAATTAAAGAAGCGGCATATATGACTTTCTCGAAAATAATAAAAATAAAACCAATATATTTTCGTGTCTCCATATGGGCAAATATTAAAATCTAATAACAATACATAGACTTATATTAGAGTGGTTTCTGAGAAATTCATTCAAACATTTAATGAATAGTCCTCATGGATCAACTCTAATACAGTCATCATATATTCTGTTGTTTATAACTCTAGGGTCACTCCAACCAAAATCTTCAAGAATAGGATTCATTTTTGTCATTATTTGCGGTGGAATCCATGGCAAAGGCTATCAGCAACTATACACCTGAAGATGGATTGAAAATCAACTTGATGAAACGTAACGATCAAAACAGTAAAGTTGAGAATGCTAGTTTTAATAATTACCTTTTTAAAATTCCTATTACTTTAGATATTTAGAATACAGATTAGTTTTCCTTATAAATGGAAAGAAAGAAAGAGGGGATGTTTAATACATCAAGCTTCAATCAAAACTTTTAGAAATATATTTGCCTTCAGTTTTGACCCTTAAGTAAAATATATTTTCAGAACTGAAAAATAATTCAATATGAATAAGACGATCCTAACTTTTTAACCATGTATATTATTCTTAGGTACTGCAAATATGTCGGGCAATTTCATAGAATTGTCGAACCGAGTTCAAATTTTGGCTAAGGCGCTTTTTGTTTACTTTCAATAAATATTCAGGAGAAAAGTGCTCTCTCTTCAGTCGCATTATAGTTATGTACTCTGCTTAGCATGGATTTAGCATGAGGCCACTTATATGGAGCTTCTAAAAAAGATTGAACATAAAAATCAGTTAGTAGTCATTTACTAAGTTTAGTTTAATTTGACACGTGATCAGATGCGTGGAGAACTCAGTGAGAACCGAACTCACTAACAATGATCTGCTAGACTATCTCGCTAACCGTTATATCCCGAGAGGCATCTCTAAATTTAATCGTTACTTCCATTGAATGGGGAACATAATGAAGATTGAAATCATTGCACAGTAACGATTAATCTTCAAACTAGCCTGCAAACAATTACACACCCACGACAGGGAATCCACCAGTCGCTGAATATCTTGATAAAAGTTTTGTCGATTACATTCCCCAATGAGTAACGAAAAGGTATATTAAGGGATTTGCTCTTTCTTGTATAATCATGTAACCAATGACAATTGTTTGGAAAAATGGGCACTACCAATAAGTCCAAGTTATTGAAGACCCAACAACCAATAAAATTATAACATTTTTTAAACTGCAGAATTTCCCCTTCAATCAATTTGTAACAAAAATAATCATATTTACA
>CM042146.1:41076392-41106392 GCA_023376005.1 Doryteuthis pealeii | reverse complement strand
ATATATCTTCATGTAATTTCCACTTTAGCAGTCACATTCCCAGCAAAAATTACCAGCGAGTGTTTCAATTATCTTTGTCTACACAGAGACGGGCAGTAAAAAAAATGTAGACTGCCTCAAGGACATTAAGGTGGTGGCTTGTCCTAGTCCTGTGTAGAACGGAAAATTGCTGATCATTGTAATTTATTTTACAACTATTTATGCTACAACGGTGGTCACCGATGGCAGAATCATGTGCCTGAGAAATCCCGGATGTGGTTTGGGGTTGCTTCTTATACCCCTCGGGACATGGTTGATTCGGACGCTCAACCTCTGTGTCATCCTACCAATATAACTGGCAGCACAGATGGGAATATATATATATATATATATATATATATATATATTCCCGTCTGATGATGATTGAGTAATTCAAATGGAACTAAATAACAGATCTTAAGAGAACATGTTTTGAATATTTTAGGTTTTAGACATGCACTGCCATACGAGCATAGAGCACCTTTAATGTCCTTTATTTATATACATTTTATCTTCTTATCACACACACACACACACACACACACACACACACACACACACACACACACACATCTAAAAAAAAGAATAATGAATAAGCTCTCTTGTTTCTGCTACGCGTTATTTCTCTATATCGTAGAAGTGTGTAAAACCCAAGTAGAAAATGAAGGATAATACTAGTCAAAATTATTGATAGTAGAGAATAAAACTTTTACACCTTATACAAAGAAAGTCAAACTTCTGTACCTAGAAAAATGCAAATACTATTTAAACAGCTTAGCTTAGTTTACCATAAGGCGAAAATTAGGGGTCAACCAGTTATAATCGAACTCACTATTTAACTAGCTTGTTAAAGCATGGCACCTTTATAAAACTAAGCAGGGCTTGTATTTGGTACACAACAGCAAGTATGAAGCACCCATACAATCAGTAGTCAGTAATAAATGATGTGGCATAATAGCTTGGTATCCATTCACAGCATATCAATGTACATGCAAATATGAATAGAATATTTTTATCAAGAATTGGTCGGAAGATATGACTACCATCTATAGTATGGATTGATGGAAACACAATAATGCATAAAAATTGTATCTCTACTACAAAATAAGGCTCATTCTGTTAGTGAATATATGTGGGAGACACAAAGACAGAGAGAGAGAATGAATTTGAAAAAAGAAAGGCAGATAAAAGATAGATAGATACATAGATAGATAGATAAACACTAACATTAATACAAATACGGTGATAATATTACAAATTCTGGCCTCTGAGACTCTCGTTTCTGAAAAGAATGAAAAGATATCTCGTAAAAAGAAGAAAAACTGTTATTTACATGCATTCTTGAGCAGCGAAATAAAAGACAATTGATGCCGTTCTTTTGCTTGATATATATATATATATATATATATATATATATATATATATATATATATATATATATATATCCGTGTATGTATGGGTGTGTTAAATAAAATTAGTATAGTGATGACTGTATACAGTTCCATAATGTGAATAACGCCTGTCTGTATGTGTAAATTATTAATATAAAGACCATTGTGCGCATGTAGAAGGTGAGGGTCATATATCAGTGCAAGGAGCTACGTATATGTGTAAAAAAATCCTTATAAAAACACGATGGCTGTTCGTTCGTTTGTGTGGGCGTCACGGAAGTAGTCGTCTGGTATGCTTATAATCAACCTGTTTTGTCTTTTGTTTTTTTTTTTGTTTTTTTTAAGTGAATAGACTGTGTAGTAAAATGAACTACTACTACTACTACTACTACTACTACTAATAATAATAATAATAATAATAATAATAATAATAATAAGAAGAAGAAGAAGAAGAAGAAGAAGAAGAAGAAGAAGAAGAAGCGGTGAATGAGTAAGGAAAATGGAAATTAGAGGAGAGAGAAAGGAAAATTAGGACGAAAGTAATTTTCAAATAAAAATATAGGAAAGGAATAGGGGGTTATAATAATATAAATGATTAGACTCTGACAAGGTTGACAATAGAGTTGCTATCGTCTTATAGAATAGAATGTAGTTATGGCAGTGATTTACCACATACTCTCTATGCTCTCTCTTTCTGATCATTGTATGAGAGAGAAGTGATATTTTTCAAGATAAATGGAGATTCTTATGATGTCATCAGTTTACATCGATCCATACACGTGCAGTGATGAAGTGTTGCTCTGGTATTAAACTTCCCGGGGACATAGCGGCTTGTGTTATAAAGGAAATAACACGACAGATGAATATATGCTACACTGATTCTACCACGAATGCAAGTTAGATTCGAGGTCCGAGAAGTGACGTTTTGATCCTAGGCAGAGAGAACTATTACTCTTAGCTAAGACCAGTGAGGGGAGAAATTACTCCACAGTAAATCGTCTGTTAGATTAACTGTGCAAGCAATTACCTCAAGGTGAAGTGACAAATAAAACTTTCCTAATTAAGAATAAAACTTATAATGGATAACTAATGTATCTCGCACAGGAGTTCTCTTCGACGGAAACAAATTTAATCAGCCAAATATCTCACCCAATTTTTTTAGATTATAAATTAAATGTGTAATTCAAAAAAAGATTTAATGATTTAAATGGGATTAGCATTATTTGTATTATTCGGATTATTGCCTTCATATTCAATTTAATCTGTACAAAGTTTCGGTCGATGTGCCCTCCGGCCTTCTTCAGGTATTTCTTGTCGGACTCGGGAACCTTCTTTTCGAACTCGAGAAACTTTTTGTCGTAATCGGAAGCCATCACAGAACTTTGAACTTAACCCTTTATTCAGTCCACGGAGGTATCCTGTTCTCATTCCGCTAACCATAGGTGTTAAGCTGTGTTAATTATTATTCTATGTTACTGCTACCCCTGCCCATGATTGAACTTGCAGTTAGAGATAACTGTCACTTAGACCTAACTCCTTTCTCCATTAAACTATGTGTCCAATTGAGCCATCCAGTGTGAATTTTGGGAACTCATAAACCTAATGTCATGTTGTGCCTAGAATATCTACCTATTCACATATGAATGATTTTTTACCTAGACTCATATTGTTTTTTTATCTAATCTTTTTTAATTTTGATTTTCTCTATGAAGTGGGCATAGTAATTGACATATGATGAGGACTTACCTCGGGTTCGAGGAGAAATAGAAAAGTCGGGTATGGCTGACCATATATGGAATGAAAAGGGAAACCTTATGGGATGACGTTAAGATAATAGATAGGGAAGAACATTGAAAGAGAAGACGCCTCAAAGTAATCTCTTAAGTAGACCAATCATAGATATGAACACAATATAGGAACCTATAATTAAAAAGGCTAGATTAGATTAAAAAAACAACAATATGAGTCTAGGTAAAAAAATCATACATAAGTGAATAGGTAGATATTCTAGGCAAAACATGTCATTAGGTTTATAATTTCCCAAAATTCACACTAGATTGTCCAAATTGGACACATAGCCTAGTGGATAAAGGAGTTAGGTTAAGACAGTTCTAAGTGACATTTATCTCTACACAGCAGATTCAATCCTGGTCAGGAGCAGCAGTAACAGAGAATAATAATTAAGACAGTTTAACACCTGTACCCCAGCTATGGCTAGCGGAATGAGAACAGGATACCCCCGTGGATTGAATAAAGGGATAGCTTCAAAGTTCTGTGATGGCTCCCGATTATGACAAGAAGGTTCCCGTGTTCAAAAAGGTTCCTGAGTCCGACAAAAAATACCTGAAAAAGGCCGGAGGGCACATCGGCCGAAACATTGTACATATAACAATGAAGAGAACAATAGTCCGAATAATATGAATGATACTAATTATCAAGCTTCGTCTCAATATCTCTGAATTTTTATTCAGATATTGATTTAAATGGGGTTCAACATAGCAAGGGATTACAAAATCGAGAGATGGTATTACAAACATCAACCGGCATTAGAGATAACTATAGCACAAATAAAATACAGACGATGATTAATGCATCTTAGGACTTATTAATTTATAATTTTTTTTAGGTATTTAGAAGAATCTATCGTTTTCTACATACACACATATGCACGCGCGCACACACCTACATATAACTTTACGTTTCAAATAAGCTTAACTTGTAGGACAAACTGAACTCTTTATCGTTGGTACGGAAACCTCTCTAGGAGAAAGAAATCTCTGAATTCAAACGAGATATACACTGCTTAAAAATTGTCCTTAACTGTAAGAGGAGGGGGGTGGATAAATACACACACAGATATGAGGGGTCATCATAACGCTTTTGAGTGACGCATAGTTATCAAAACGAATTTATCAAAACTTTTATCTTACATTTTCACTGTACAATGTTCGCTCTTTAACATCCCCATTGAATTAAATGCAATATCAAAGAAGGTGACGATGTTGAAAAAGTAAAATATTTTCCATTATTAGATTGTGGATCATTGTGTATATATATATATATAATATATATATATATATATATATATATATATATATATATATATCACAAACAATTTACATCAATCCAAAGAAGTGTTTTTTAATGAAGTCAACAAAATATAAATAAGTGTTTGAAATCAGAAGATAACGTCACAATTACAAAATATTACATGAACTTACATAATTCAAAAACAATAATATGTTAATTTCAATCTTGAAGATGATGAATTATATTTGAAAGCCCCGGAAAAAAAAGCTTTGAATAATTTCTACACCAGGTTCAACCAAAAAATCGTAATATTTTACCAAGATGGGAGGAATTTATTAAAATAATTTTTAAAATAAACCTTATCAGTGTTTTTTAATAAAAACTTGTATAAAAGAAGCATTGCCACACATATATATATATATATATATATATATATATATATATATTATATATATATATATTAGAAACCACAAGGTTCCTAGTTCGATCCACGCCCTCGCCAACTCAGCGTATGAGTAGCACAGGGATCTGTGCGGTAAAGTAAGGAGCTGATGGTAGGTTTGGCGCTCCACCTCAGACGCTAAAATAATCTCCTTGATCTAGCGCTAGTAAAAAGGGGATAGACTCCCTCGCTGCATGGCTGATACCGACATTAGGCCGCCCCGACGACTTTACTTACTATATATATATATATATATATATATATATATATATATATATATATATATATATATATATATATATGCGGGGTACAGCAGATTTGAATAAATTATTTTCATTCTAGAATGACTGCCATACCACTAGCCTACTATTTATCCATAGCTGGAAGAAGAGGAGATAGATTAATGCCTTTTTCCAAAGGTGAAACGCAAACAACCCCGTTCTCGATTTGAACACGAGTCCCCGAGTCCCTTTCCTATGACGATATGTATGTGTGTGCGCACGCAAACTTTTATACATATTTTTATACATACATTTTTAACTACTTATTTAAATAAGAGAAAATATCATATTTGGATGCAATATAATGGCTAAAATCAGAAATGATAGATCGATAGACAGATAGGAGCAGAATCAAGGTGAAATATTTCTAACAAGTATTTTAAATAAATCATGCCCTCAATTGTAACATTGTAATCACAGAAAATAAGAGTCAGTTTCCCTTTATTCATAACGAGAAATAAGAAACTAAACAATCCAAGAAAAATATTTGTACTGAATTCGATTTATATGAGACGAAATCCAATAATCGCCAATGAAAATATTGTAAATGTTGTATCCTAAATATCAGAGGATTTTTATCTTTTGGCAATATATTATTTGTACAGATTTTTTACTTTATTTTCTATTTCCTTTAACAGCAATATGTTATTAAATTATAACTAAAAATGAAATACATTACAAGGAAATATTTGGTCAATTGTTGACACTTAGTTTATAGTTGTAAAAATTGGCATACTCTCTTGAATTTACAATCTATAGGGAAAAGAAGTCGATAAATTCAGTATGTTAAAGGTAAAATCCAAGAAAAAATATTTAAAAAAGAATGTAAATTAAACTAATTCATTTTTATCACTTTAACGTACCAAGCAATTAAGTTTTTCTTTTCAAGCAATTAAAAACTGAATTTAAGTTTTTGTCATATGCACAAAAATGTTTTTGAAAAAAAAAACTGTTTCAAAACATTCAAGTATAGAAATATAGTTTTAAAAATGATATTTTAAATGTAAAAAAAAAAAAAACAACCTAAAATACAAGTAAAAACCCAAAAACATTGTACTATATAAATTCTCAATGATCTTATTTTTGTTTTGATGAATCATTTTCGTCTTATTCTCTCTCTCTCTCTCTCTCTCTCTCTCTCTCTCTCTCTCTCTCTCTCTCTCTCTCTCTCTCTCTCTCTCTCTCTCTCTCTCTCTGTTTTTCTCTTTCTCACTCACATTCTGGTGTTCCTAATTTTTTAGTCCGGTCATTACCTTAAAACTCCCTGATATCATTAGCATTAAAGTCAGTATATATATATATATATATATATATATATAATATATATATATTGTTGAACTGTGCAATCATTTTCTGTCTGCAAATCTTGTTTCATGGTCTTTTCGAGTTGCCGGATTGATGTAACTATATCAATCCGACAGAAAATGGCTGCACAGTTCAAGTTAAGGAAGAACTAACTTCAAGTTAAGAAAGAACTACACACACACACACACACACACACACACACACACACACACACATATATATATATATATAATATATATATATATATATATATATATGCCTGGTGTCTGGGAACTAGTCCTCCCGAAAGCACATATTGATTGACCTAAGCATAACCATGTTGCGCTCTGGTATATGAGGTAATGGATGTGGGAACTGAAGCAATTTCTGGACGACCGACCGTAGAATGAGACACGTGCATCGTATCGTGTTGTCAATACTGATTCCTCTCCGGTTAAAAATGGTCGCTGTGTCATATTTTGTGTTAACAGTTGATATGTTCAGCACTTGTAGCCTTCTGCGCATCCGTCCAAAAACAAAACTCCCGCGTGCAGCTTGTGCTTGAATCCGTTGTTAATTCAAATCGAATTATTAACGAGAAGTGTTCATTTTGCTATTCGTCATTGCGTGAAAATGAAGAAATGGTTTTCCAAGGGCGGTCAAATTCGAGATGCATCAAAACTATATGTCAATCGGATCGGATGTCAGTGGATTTGATGACTGTACGAGAAAAATGTAAGATGTTGCATGTGTACTGTATAAATTTAAGCGCACAAAAAATTACCTTAGCTTCTATTCACATCCATGAATGTACATTTCAGTTGAGTTACATAAGAAATGAATAGCAACAGAGACTAAAACGAGGGGCATATCAACTATCGATCGGATTTCAATCCCGGTCTAGCTTACAAAGGTCTAGCTACACTGATGAGACTTGATAAGTCGAAACACGTGTCTGTAGATGACTATATATGCTCCCCGTCCCCCTGGGGTTGAGCATTTTGGAGGGGGGTTTCGCTGACGACCGCAACCTAAAGCGTAAACGCAACGCTCTCCTATATAAGGGATGGAGCACTAAACGGCGGCCTTCACATACATAGAGATGTGTGTATTAAAAACAGTTAAAATCCCCTTCGCATTCTGGTTGTATGGTCCAAATTTTGTATTTATGCATAATCCCCAGTGGATTACCTTCCAAACCCAGTCGTGCCTAGCTTTGTATTCCCGTTGTGCTAGTTTTCTACATTCGCTTAATACATGGTTTATGGTCTCATCTCTATCACCACACACTATACCTTTACTGTTTTGTTGTGTGTTATAATTTTTTACTTTGATATAATTTGTTCTTATGGCATTGTTTTGTGCATCAATTATTAGCGATTCAGTTTCTCCCTTGAGGTTTCCTTTTCCCAACCAAGTCTTTTCATGTGCAGCCTCTCCAATTTGTCGTTTAAAGTATCGATATAATTGTTTTTTTCTTCCCTCCTTTGTTTTTTGTTTTCGTTGTTTTTCTGTTTGTCCATACATCTGCTGTTATTGGCTGTCATAAGTAATTTTTACATATTATATATATATATATATATATATATATATATATATATAAAGCATTAGATTTAAAAATAATATATATTTCTCTCAGTCCAAACACTCTTTGGCACTCCATTAAACAATTTTTATCCATTCAGCATTCTCTTTCCTATATTATTTTTTTCAACATTTTGTCGAATTCACTTCCATTTTTTCAACTTACACAGAGATAGATAGATAGATAGATAGATAGATAGAGAGAGAGAGAGAGAGAGAGAGAGAGAGAGAGACTCACACACACACACACACACACACACACACATATATATATATATTTATATATATATATATATATATGGGGTGTTGTGTGTATCCGTGTGTAATTATGGTGGTTAGAGCTGCTGTCAAGCAACCATTATTCTTGTGCTGGTGAACATGTTTTCTTTCGCATCGTTTGTCATGGTACCTTCATTAGAAGACAGTAAATGAACATCTATTTGTTGGTCGATAACCGCAAGGTTGATTCGAGTTGAATATATTAAAAGGCTTCGATTGCGTATCCTGCCAAAAACAAGCAGGTTCAACTTCGATGGTTTTAATCAATTATCCGGGAAGAAGAAGAAGAAGAAGAAGAAGAAGAAAGAAGAAGAAGAAGAAGAAGTAATAAATTCATAATGATCTAAGGAATATGAAAAAGGTTTTGCCATAAGGGACAGTGACATACTTGGAATTAGGTGAACTAATTGGTCTTGAACAAATGCTATCAACAAAGCATGTCAGTCTTTGAAAAAAAAAACAGATAAATTTAGGCCTTCATATCCAAAACGACTAGTTCGTTTGGGACTAGATCTAATGGATGTATTCAAGGATAAAAGATTACATGGATCATAAGTTTAACATTAAAAAACAAGCGAAAATTGGAAAATTAATCGGGCTTTGACCAGGATCTGAAAAGCTGTTTAACATAATATTTCTATCATTACTATTATCCTTTATTTACTCCTTGTGAAACTTTCACAACAGGTTTAATTGGTGATCTGTCACTGTAGTCTGAATGACAAGTCTCCTCGGGTCTCCATTCTCTATTCTTAGTATTCTAGCCGATCGCAACAATGCTATGGACTATGGTATCAACTATTCCTCTGATTTCCAAGTTCTCTACTCTTTTTTCATGTCCCTGGGGACAGTTGGTATCGGAGTTAATTTCATGTTCGACAGATTTAGTCAGTACTCTAGGAAGGTTCAAGTATCTGTATATTCTTCGCTTAATTTTTGTTTTACTATGGTTCCCCATGACGTATTATTCTCATAGTCTGAGTGACTGAAAATCTTCTCCGAGTCTCAGTTGAGTATTCTAGCCAATGCCGTATAGTAGTCTGAATTGTCTCTATTCTTCCTCTGATTTCTAATTTCCTCAGCTTTGGTGACTATTCTAAGGGCATCAAGTACGCTTAGTATCACCTTCAGCCTCATGATCCTCAGTTTTATAAGTTCTCTGGCAAGGTCTGGGTAATTTTTTCTTTCATTTTTTCAAACACTTCCTTATACATTAGACTCAAATGTTTTAAAGTGGTCTACATTTGCTTCGTAAAGAATAGTCCTTGAAGTTTCAGCTTTATTAGTTAAATACCTACCACCTATCTTAAAATGTGGCATTAGCATATTCTCATATTTAAGGAAATTTCATTTAGTCAGCTGGAGGCAATTTGTATTATTAAAAAAGCACCCTTCTTCAAGGTCTTCTATCTCCGTTTTCTGGTTAATTAAAAGAAAAACATTGTCCTCTGACGCATCCAATCAGTTGCCTTCAAATTCGAGTTCTGTTTTCTCTTGATTAAATATTTCAATTTTTTAAGGAAAAAAAGGGAAACAGCCCAAGTTTTAACAAAAAACATTATTGTTAAGAAAGTTTCAAATGATTAAAAGGAATGGTAGAGTTCTTCCATTGGTTCCGGAACCCCAGAAAATAAATCCAAACTTTATTAGTATCGATTATATTTATTATGTGAAAGTTAAGAAAACACTTTCTTAATAAACAATGAATGATTTCAAGTTTATAAAGAAAAATGTTCAATTTTTGTGTCAAAATGATTCGTTGTTTTATGAATTCCAATTAAAAAAACGAAAAACTAAACTGAAGAAACTGTTTAGATATATTTCATTAACAGAACCAAGTGATTGGATAATTGCAAGAAATTAATTAGCTGATGTTTATTATAATATTGAGACTTCATTATTTGAATTAATTAATTTTCATCTCATAACAGCTGCTCTATTGTATTAAAGAGGAGGAAGTGCTGATAAGTTCTCAACCCGACCAAGAATAACACGTACCCAAATTCATGAAACGTACATGTTATTCTACATATAAATTCTAAAGTTTTACTCACTTAGCACATAGTTTCTCGAGTTTTTAAAAAATCCTCCTCAAAACATCAAATAGAAATTAAAATAAGAATATCATTCTCTTTTTGGTTAGAACATTTCATTCCCCACTCCTGTCGTTGAGTGTTAATACATTTTGAGAATGTCATATATACTTACTTAGATACATATGTGCGTGTATGTATTTATAGGAAGGTATAGATATTTATTTCATAATTACAATTATGTTATTGCCAGAAAGGTAAATGCAATCATTATTCTCTCATTATCTTCGTATGTGTGTGTGTGTGTGTGTGTGTGTATGTGTGTGTGTGTGTGTGCGTGCGTGCGCACGCGCGCGGTTGTTTATCCAACGTCTCAACAATGAGTAAGATGCAACCCAATGTCAGTATTTTATTAGAGTACAGCTGGTTTAAATTCAGAATTTTTTCTCCTTCTAGACGAGTTGCCGTGCCAACGCTAAAGAGTCCAGTTTGCTTTATTTATCCATAGCTGTAAATGGAAGACGAGATAGAGTCATGTCTTCCCAAGGATATTAATGCGAAGTGAAATGTAAACAGCCTCGTTCTGGATTTGAACTTGGATTCCATCCTTCACGTGTGTGTGTTTAGAAAAAAAGACTCTAAACAGAAATTGAATTACCACAAACATAGGTAAGACAGAAGTTTACATTTTCCATAAATAAATTCACTCCATAAATTAACTTTATATAAAATGTTAATTTTTTTCTAAACCAAATAAACATTCATATTATTATTTTAAATGAAACATTATACAATCAACATATTTATTAATAGACATTATTAATTAATAAACTCTAGAGTATTGAAAGTCTGTCCATGAAAATATTTAGCATTGCAAAAATTACTACACTCCTTCTATGAATATTTTGCTTACATATTTCCACTATGGTAGAATGTTAATACCTTGTCATATCTATTTTGATTCTATATTTTCCCATATCCTGCGTTGCCATTGATCTCAGATTCACTCTGACCCGGAGTGTAATATCTTATAAGGTTCCATCTATGGATCAAATATATCTGTTTGTAAATGATCAGTATTAGATAGGAATACTTGAAACCATACAACTGTGTGTGAATTATTTATATTAAGAATATTTAATTTAAGCTATAATTATTTACAAATGTTTATCATTATTTATTTGCTTACAAAAAATACAGACTTCAGCATTAAATAACCCAATAAAGACTGACATACCGAAAAACTAATCAACCAATTTTAATGTCTTCGTAGAAATAATAAAATGATGGTGCTAATGGTTTGTGAAAAAAAAAGCTTTTTACTAAGAAAATATCAGAAAGGTGTTACTGAATAAATAAATAAATAAAAATGAAGAACGTAGAAAATCCCCATTGTTAAAATAATGATAAATTACTTTAACAATTAGATTACAAGTTCTTTTTTCTTGTTAGTTAATACTTGATCTGGTCAGAATTAGGTCATCCGTTTGTATTTCAAAATCCCAGAATATTTTATGCGTCTCATTCTCAAGTACGAAATCTGGTTTGTGCATATACTATTTTTTTATTATGGTCAAAATCTAATGTCTCGCACAGTTCCCAGAGGATTACATTCCCCACTCAGTCGTACCTAGTCTTGTACTCTTTGTGTGCTAATTTACTATATTGTCTTATAATGGAATTAACCGTTTCGTCTCTGTACACACCGCCTATATTTACTATTTTGTTGCGTCTTATCTATTTTCACTTTGATATGATTGGTCAATATGGCATTATTTTGTGCTACTATTATAAGAGATTCAATCTTTCTCTTTGGGTTTCCCTTTCTTAGTTCTTATGCAGAATTTCCCCAGTTTGTTGCTTGAAGTATCCGCATAATTGATTTTATTTCCCTTTCTGTTTTCTAGTTTTTGTATTCCTCGAGTCTAGGATAATCGCATCTACGTAATCCTCAATGCTGGTGAATATTCTTCCTCTTTTTTTTATTGGCAAATATACTCTGTCATCCCTTGTATGCATTGTCATCAATTTCCTTCTCTTTTGTTCATTCTTGGAATGGCACAGAATAACTTTGGAATTGCCTTAAGAGGGATTATCCAGGTGTTTATCATTATTAGAAGTAGTAGTATGTAGGTATGTAGTAACGGGCGATATTTGACATTAGGTAAATCTGTTAACAGATTAAAGCTGGTTGCCGTTTTAAAGAATCCAGTTTTTCATACAATTTACCAATAGCTGGTAGGATAACATATGGATTAATGCCTTTCGCGAACCCCTTCGCGTGAAGTGTTGTGTGTGTGTGTGTGTGTGTGTGTGTGTGTGTGTGTGTGTGTATGCGCATGTCTGTTGAGGACGGTCTTGGTTGGTTGGTTGATTGATTTTTTTTGTTGGTTTAACGGTATGCGGAAGTCACTTTTCTTTTTGCAAGCTCTATTAAGGCTTTCATTACTAATAATAATATATACCCAGTTATAGCTTCAAGTAACTATTCTTAATACAAAATTCGCACAGATATGGTTTCAAGTATTCCTAATAATAATTTTCGAACTGGTCTATTCGACCCACAGAAGGGATCCTAACAGGTCGTATCACTCCAAGTCAGAGGGAACCTGGGAATAATGGGAACAAATTTCAAGAAATAGAGCTCTACCACCTGATGCAGATTATTCTCATACACATAACACTATATGTAACATATAAATATGTATACAATCATAACCCAGAAAATAGTAAATCATAGCAGAATTCATATTAAAACAATACACTTCAAATGCCCCAAATTAAAGAATAAAGCAATTCCCAGCCTATTTAGTAAGGGAATGAATCTTTTGTGAAGTCTACATTGCCATAAAACGTCATTTTAATTAGTTTTGTTTTTTATTTGTTGTTTTTATTTGTTCTGTTTTTGTTTTTTTTATAAAAGAGAGATAAGTATAACATGTTAATTGCTGTCTTTTACTCTATATCTTATTAATATTATCATGGACTGCTGTTATAGTGAGACGCCACCGGCTCGACGTGTAGTATAGTTAAATCTAAACTTGGAACAATAAATTTGGAAGTCGACTGTTGAGCAACGTTGATACTAACGCCGATTTGACAGCGGGACTAAAGTTGTCTAGTTAAACCTAAATTTGGAAGCATAAAGCTAGAGGTTGACTTTTAATTTCAATCGAACTCAACGCTGATTTGACAGCGGGACTCCAACGGGTTAACGGGTCGTCTAGTTATACCTAAACTTGGAATCAAGTTGGAGGTCAAAATTCAATTTGACAGCGGTAACGACAAGTTGACAGGTCGTATTGTTAAATGTCAACTTGGAACCATAAAGTTGGAGGTTGACTTTTCATCCTGGTCAACCTCAACGCCGACTTGAGATAGACATTGTATTATCTTTTACGTGGGTCGATTTTTAAAACCAACGTTGCTTATACGTCAAATCGACTTGCACTTTATATCTGCTGCTATTTACAATATCAATTCACATACAGGGTTGTCTTTGTTCGAAACTGTGTTTTTTTAAACGAGGTAGAATTGCAATAACGAGTAAAGAGAAAGAATAACGTACGTGTTCTTTTATAAACGAAAACTATAAAGCCAAATGTCCAAGTGATTTAATCACGACAAATGGTTTGAGATTTAGTTTTCTTTTCAGTAGATCAAATGTAATTGGTTGGAAATAAGATGATTGCCACATCGTTGGTGATTATATAAATCACTTTTCTTCCAAGTAAAAGAATCCACATCGTTTGAAAGGCCAGCATCACACAACTGGGAATGTCGACTTGGGAATGCGTTACAAGCTGAACCTTTGCAATGTTGATTCAGATAAATTTTTTAACAGACCTACTTTGATTAGATTGTTTATGCTTTATGATCGTATAATTTACATGATAGCACGTAATCTCAAGATAGTTCACCTCAATAGTGTTGTGGGGCGGCTGGACACGTTACTTATTTACCAACGAACTCCAGGTGTCGATGTTCAGAGGCCGAATTTAAAAGTTTTCAATTCGTTCCAAATTTGAAACTCCATTTTGATTCATTTAGCTCTATATCAGACTAAGGTAATTTACGTAAATATCCACACATTCACTGCCATAGGAACAATACACGCACAGACATAAATATATAGAGAGAGACAATCTGACGTTGTGACCAGTTTAATATTTGTTTTTAAATTAGCTATGGTCTATAAGAACATAGGTCACTTTAAAAATACTTATATATCTTAAGCAGTACTTTCTTAAAACTCTTATACTACTACTACTACTACTACTACTACTACTAATAATAATAATAATAATAATAATAATATCGTACTCAAGAAATATTATTGTACTCAAGAAAGTAGCAAATTGGGAAACACCAGGCCACGATGGCATACATGGATTCTGGTTCAAAAAATTACTTCTATCCACGACAGAATGGCTAGTAATGAAACAGGGTGAAAGAAAATTAATGAACGGAATACAACTGCCAAATCAAGACACTATAAAATCACTTGATGAAAATGAAAATAATAAATACTCAGGAATTTTAGAAGCGGACAATTACAACAAACAGAAATAAAATGAAAAGTTTAAAAAAAGAATATCTCAGGAGAACTAGAAAACTGCTAGAAACCAAACTTTACGGCAGAAATCTAATCAAAGGAATCAATACCTAGGCTGTCCCCATTATGATACTCAGGACCATTCTTAAAATGGACAAAAGAAGAACTCAGACAGATTGACCAAAGGACGAGAAAGTTAATGACCATGCACAAGGCTCTTCACCCTAGAGACGATAGAGATAGTTTATATGTGCCAAGAAAGGAAGGGAGAAGAGGTCTTGCCAACATAGAGGACTGGTAGAAACCACAATCCAACAACTTGAAGATTACACAAGAAAGAGCAAAGACAAACTACTTATGGCGGCCAACAATAGTAGAAGTGACAGATGGACAAACAGAAAAACAACAAAGACTAGAAAACAAAAATGGGAAGAAAAAAAATTATATGGACACTTCAAACGACAAATGGAAAAGGTTGCAGATGAAAAGACTTGGACATGGTTAAGAAAAGGAAACCTCAAAAGAGAAACTGAATCATTAATAATTGCTGCACAAAATAATACCATAAGGACAAACTCTATCAAAGCGAAAATTGATAAGACCCAACAAAATTGTAAATGTAGACTTTGCAGTAATAGAGATGAGACTGTAAACCATGTACTATGCGAATGTAGCAAACTAGCACAACGGGAGTACAAAACTAGACATGACTGGGTTGGGAAAGTGATCCACTGGGAATTATGCAAGAGATTTAATTTTGACCATACAACAAAATGGTATATGCATAAACCAGAATCTGTTCTTGAGAACAAAACACATGAAATTCTCTGGGACTTTGATGTAAAAACGGATCACCTTATCCCAGCAAAAATACCAGACCTAGTGTTGATAAACAAAAAAGAAAGAACTTGTCAACTGGTGGATTTTGCAGTGCCAGCAAGACACAGGTGAAGCTAAAGGAAAATGAAAAGATGGAAAAATATCTGGACCTTGCCAGAGAACTAAAAAAGCTATGGAATATGAAAGTCAAAGTGATACCAATTGTAGTTGGTGCACTTGGAACAGTCCCAACAGGATTGGAAAGGGGTTTGTAAAGTTTGGAAATCAGAGGAAGGATTGAAACCATTCAGAACACTGCACTGCTGCAATCTGCCAGAATACTCAGAAGAGTCCTGGAGACCTGAGGAGACTTGCTGTCACTCAGACTCCAGTGAAAGATCATTAGCTAACGCTGATGTGAAAACTCAAAAGGAATAAATAATAATAATATTGTAATGGTCATCGATGAACCGAAATCAAATCCTGGACGAGGCTGTTTGCGTTTCACTACATGCATTTGGGAAAGGCATAAACACATCTCTTCTACCTCAGCTATGAGTAAATAGTAGGGAAAACAGGGTTATTTAGTCTTGGTAGGCAGTCAGTCTAGTAGAAAGGAAGCTCTGAATTCAAACCAGCTGTAGTTTCTTAACGCCTCACACATATACACAGTCACACACACACACTTATATATATTATATATATATATATATATATATATATATATATATATATATATATATATATATTGTAATACATTGATAATTGTGTGTTTATTAATAATTACAAGTTTATTCAATCACCTCCTATTATGTATGATTAGATCATCATTAAACCTGGCTGTGAATTTAATCTATTATGCTATCGTAAAATTGCACAAATTTTAGTTTAAAATAATTAGGAATGTCTACTTTTGTGAGTTATAAAGAAATGTTGTACAGGATGTTCTTATTTCTTAAATTACTAATGCCATTCTACTTTTTCTGGTTTTTCAATTATTCCTGCTTTTACATATTTTTCTTCTTCAATTGATACTACTACTACTTCAATAACTATAACTACTACAACTTCAATCACTGCAATTACTACTTCTTCAACTAAAATTGCTACTACATCGATCCCTTCTTCCTCAAATCCTACTACTACTTCTTCAATTACTATCACCTCATTCACTTCTTCAATTACTACTCCTTTGACCTCATCTTTTTTTGCATAATTCCATTTCAATTAATACTACTTCATTCCATTGATAATTATGATAATAATCCTTTGTAAACAGCTCTAGCTTTAAGTAACTATTCTTAATACAAATAATTTGAACGCAGTTACATGGTTTCAAGTATTACTGCCTAATATTATTATAATGGATATTCGGTGTCTGTCTGTAACCGGAACTACGTCACTGCTTACGTCAAAATACCCTAGGAATTGCGTAAGTTTATCAATTATCATTTAATTTATATTACACTCAAAATCCTTAATACATAGAATAAAGTTAGATTGGCCTCAAAACAGACTATGTTATTAGTGTGCTAAAATCATGCAATGTGTCATATATATCACTAAGACGTAGTTGGTTTACATGGTATATAGTGTAGTTAATTTACATACCGGTTTTAACAAAACCGGGTTTAATAAATAATTACTAATAATTGATCTTTAATATCATTGCTTTTTTCTCTAACGTCAATCCAATGAATGATTTTATATAGAAACAATTAAAATATAATTAGAATAAATGTAATCCTTTTATATAAAGTTCTTACTTAATTTCGTTACTCTTTATAATTTAACATATTTCATTATATTAAAAATGTAATATTTACGCACGGAGAGCACATATTCTTGCTAATATTAATAATTTTCGAACAGGTATGTTTAATTTAGGGTCAAAGACCGTATTTTTGTGTTGAGAAATGTTGAAACCTGGATGAGATTTTTTATGTTATAAACGTAAAGTCGTCGGGTGGCCTAAAGTCGGTATCAGCCAATCTGCGGGGGAGTCTATCCCCTTTTCACTAGCGCTAGATAAAGGAGATTGTTTTTGCGTCTGGGGTGGAGCGCCACACCTACCATCAGCTCCTCACTTTACCGCACAGATCCCTGTGCTACTCACATGCTGAGTTGGAGATGGCCGGTATTGAACTTGGTACATTGTGGTTTCTAGCCGAACGCTCTACCGACTGACCCATGGGAAAGGCATGGATCATGTTCTCCCCTCCCAACAGCTATGGGTAAATAGTAGGGAAAAATCGTGTTCTTGAGCCATGGTTATATAATCAGTGTAGAAGAAAAAGTCTGAATTTAAACTGACTTTACTCCACTTAAATATTAATCTTGTGTCATATCCTGTCCGTTGTGAAGGGGTTGGGTAAATAAATATTTTACTGGTTTCCACAAGTGACTGTCACTTCAATTTTGAACCTTTTCTTCAATCCATGCAGGCATATTGATCTAACTCAGTTGTCTATGTTAGAGGGTATCTCATGGTTAATTTTTACGAGTTAATTTATCCTTGTGGTGTCGCTTTTCAATTTTCAGAAAACAGATAATATGTCCATTTGGAGAAAGTCCCAGACTACAACAGACAAGAGAGTTCAAGAGCCGAAACTGTTTTATCTAGCTGCCACATTAAGGACACTGATCGGAGTAATTCAGTGTATAACCTCCTATGATAATTCATCAAATATCACTAATGTCATTGTTGGTTAGATTTCAACCAAATTTTGAACAAGTGTTAATATCATCGCTGAAAATTTTTTAAACAATACAAGAAGATTGTCCATAAAAATCGCGTTTAACCACTCTTTTAATGGTAATTCCGAGAAACAGATGACCCTTTCTCTGCCTTTCGAAGAAATGTCCTGTTCGTGCCAATTCACGAAAAGGGAATTTATGTCATTCAAACGGTCACCTAACTCTAAAAAACAAAAGGAATAAAAACCAGATTTTCTTTAAATGACATTATTACTATCCTCCCACGTCTCGAAAATAATAAAGTTAAATAATAATTCGAAATATTTATTAATTTGTAAGGGATTGAACTCACAAAAAGCAGAAAAAGGATTAGGGAGATTAACCTGTTCGCCATGACTATTTGTACGGTTTGCAGTATTCATTAGTATCTATATATAACGGTGATTCGGACACTATTAGTCTGTAACTGAAACTACATCACTGCTTACGTCAGAGTCATTTAAGGAATTATGCAAGTTCATCGATGAGTATTTAATTCATAGTCAATTCCATTTCATCATATTACATTAGAATAAAGAGAAATATCATCATATAAGCTTGTTTTACTTTAATTTTTAAAACGGTAATTTAATCCGTAAGATTCAAACGGAAGTACTTTGTTTACATTTGGTATTATTTGGATTATTCGGACTATTGTCCTCATCTTCATTGTTATCTGTACAACGTTTCGATCGATGTACCCTCCTGTTCTCATTCCTTTAACCATAGCTGGGGTACAGGTGTTAAGCTGTGTTAATTATTATTCTATGTTACTGCCGCTCCTGACCAGGATTGAACCTAAAGTCTAGAGATAACTATCACTTAGAACTGTCTTAACCTAACTCCTTTATCCATTAGGCTATGTGTCCAATAGGGAACTTATAAACCTTATCTTTTGTTTTACCTAGAATATCTTCCAATCTACTTATATATGATTTTTTACAGTTAGGTTAAGACAGTTCTAAGTGACAGTTATTTCTAGACTGCAGGTTCAATCCTTGTCAGGGGTAGCAGTAACATAGAATAATAATTAACAGAGCTTAACACCTATACCCCAGCTATGGTTAGCGGAACGAGAACAGGATACTCCCGTGGACTAAATAAAGGATTAAATTCAAAGCTTCGTGATGGCTCCCGATTACGACAAGAAGGTTCCCGAGTCCGAAAAGAAATACCTGAAGAAGGTCGGAGGGTACATCGGGCGAAACATTCTACAGATAACAATTAAGATGAGGACAATAGTCTGAATAATCCAAATAATGCTAATTATTAAGCCTCATCTCAAAAATTCCCAGAAATTGTTTACATTTGTTTTTAAGAATGCAAAAACTACCGTTTAATTTTCTTCGAATTTAGATTATCAAAATAGATTATAATTTTAATTCATATAAATTTTATTTTGTTCTTTAAAAATTAAATAAAGTTATTCAATTAAGTGTGGAAAAAATATCTACTCAAGCATGACGTTGGCTGGAGTGGCAGAGTCTGGTTCGAAATACGGAAGGCGAGATTTGTGCCGGACGGTAGTTTTAAGCCTTTCTACTGGAGTGTGCACGGGTCTGCCTTTGGTATGAATGGACTTCAACTGACAGAGAGTGGGGCCATCGTTTCACGTCATTCATCGTTTTCTCGTCGTACTGGTCGTTTGTTACCTGACCAGTCTTCTTGAGATTGATAAAGAGAAAGAAGCCATGTCACCCTAGAAAGGATGGTTAATTGACCGTTCATTGTTCCAGAGGGTTGCAAAACTGGCATTGTTTCGCAAGGAGTCGGATAACTGACCACAGACTCTATTGTCCTTGTCCCCTTTTCTTTTTATCATCCCCTCATAATCGAAATATTTTCGACATAAGTTAATGCTTACTTTGAATTAGTAAGACTCAACCGGATGTTTACAAAAAAAAACCCCAAAAAAACTACGGTTAATTTAATGCTTACTTTGATAAATATGAAAGTTATTAAATCTCTAAGAAAATGCATTAAGAACGTAACAACATATAATATTGGTTGTTTTTATTATCTATTATATTTATTTTTAATCTTAACAATGCATAGAGTTGTATTCTTTATTACTGATGCTATCTTACATATGCAATATATTTATTTTAATCAATTTTAGCGAAGTAATTTGATATAATGAATATGTTAATATGTACCACCTCACTATAATCTGATTGGACAGTGTCATGTATAAATTGTCGACACTGTGTTGGTACAGGCACCTCTACCTATACCTAGAGTGTTTCGGCTACTGGACAGGTTGAGTTGGTTGGTATAGTCGATCCCAGGAGGCCGTCCCCCAGGCAATACCTGCCCCCTCGATTTAAAAGGGCAGGGCTGGGTTTATTGCCCAGCGCCTGAGGCGCCCCCCTTGGGGGAATGCCGACGGGATCGACGCAATTTTTCTACCTACCACCCATGAGTCTCGGCTTGTAGGTGGGCCCACGTAAAAAGGCCTTGTGCCGTATCGTGTACAAGTGGGGTACATGTAAATACCCCTATACCTATACCTAAGCCTACAACCTAAGCTTACTCGCCAGACTACCCAACGACTGCTCGGAATACGATTTACTATTCGACGCACCAACTACTACTGCGATAATATACCAAATACCAACTTTAGAATATATCCCTTAACCCGGATATATCATAATTAATAGTTAGTAGTATATTCATTATTTAAACAATACATATTTACGTTTAATTTTTATACAGTATTAGATTATTAGAATAACTTTTTAATTTTAATTCACATAAATTTTGTTTTGTTCTTTAAAAATTAAATAAAGTCTTTTAACTAATGCAATGATTACTTCAATAAATAAACGCTTACTTTAATAAATATGAAATTTAATACATTCATTCATCGATTGTGCAAATATTTTTAAATACATTTTATTTAACGAAAAGAATTGTTAAATGACTTATGTTTCTATAAAATTGAACTGAATAAAATTTAGATTATTGAAATTGAGGTTTTAACTCCCACCCATCTCAGGCAATATTTTTCAAAAATGTATTTTTACATCGCCCGGAGTTTTTATCTTATTTTGCTAGTAAATATAATATCATCTATTCTTAACCGAAAACACCTTCCCACAAATTCTATTAACAATAGTTAAACTATGCTTGAACATCACAAAATGCCCAATGTTGATCAATAATCAACAGCCAATTTCACTTTGATCTGAATCAGCCCACAATTCTAGCATTTTTACGATTGTGATCCATTTTCAGTTCCAAAGGAGCATCGTTGTAAGATTTAACTTTTCAACTAGCCGATAAAACAATTCCATATACTCTCCCCCCCCCTCTCTCTCTCTCTCTCTCTCTCTCTCTCTCTCTCTCTCTCTCTCTCTCTCTCTCTCTCATATATATATATATATATATATATATATATACATATATATATATATAGTGTGTGTGTGGTGTGTGTGTGTGTGTGTGTGTGTGTGTGTGTGCTTTTTCATCAGACATATCAGCAACATACAGAAACAACAGTTTTATCCTTGTTGAATGAAAAAGTGGCACAAATGTCACATAACATTCTAAACATCGAACAACTTTCGAATAAAAAAAAACGATATTTTTCAAAATTATATTTATCTTTTAGGAATTGATTTGAATAAATTATGGAATATATCTCTTAAATATAAGAGATTATAAAAACAGTATTCATTTGCTCTAAAGATATGCTATTAATTTGTGTGTGTGTGTTTGCGATTGTCTGTCTGTGTGTCTGGATCTATTTTCCTGTAATTGATTTGCAGTGCATGATCCAATCAGGATATTGAAGTAATTACGTATTAATAAATATTGAAATAAGTCTTGGCAATTGCTCAATATGGAAAAGTAATTAAAAATGAAGATTTTCGATTAATCATCAAATTAAACAAGAGCGTAGGAAAATAATAATAAAAACTAATGGTTAGTAGATATCCATCACTCCAAAATGCCGTTATATAGAAAAAAATATAAGAAAAAAACAAACCTCCCCCCCCCCAAAAAAAAAGCAAAACAAAACAAATTCATTGAGGGAATCAATGTTGTAAGGAGAAATATTCACCTTGCAAAATCTTTTAGTTGAAAGATTGTTGGAAATGAGATACTTTGCAACCGGTTCAGTGTTTCAGAATTTATAGCAAAGTTATTTTTAAATGTTCAATCGTCATTTCTGTTCAGTCTGGTACATAGGCATCAGATTGCTTACGGCACCCTACTCTTCCTAAGTGGTTACACATCGAAATACAGAGCAGGCTCATGACTGTTTAATATTTCGATTTTATATATATTATATATATATATATATATATATATATATATATATATATATATATATACTTATATATATATATATGGATACTCCCTAGGCTTAGTCTGGCAAGTTACAACAGTTAAAAGGACTATACAACTTGCGAAATGCACTAGTAATATATATATATATATACATGTTGGATGTTTGATATTTTTGCTAGAGGCAAACATAAAATGATTTTTTTTATGTTCAAAAATTATTTTTTAAATTAATTGTTTGTTAACTGAACACACACACACACACACACACACACACACACACACACATACATACACGCGCGTGCGCGCGCACACACACTATTGGACCCTGCTAGTGTTGCCTATGGGTGTAAGCGTTTTTGATCTTAGTACTTTGCTAAGTATTGCAAGTTTATGGAAAGCTGTTTATTTCCATGTTTTCATTCACCATTGAGGTGAATAATATATATATATATATATATATATATATATATATATATATATATATACATTCAAGTATGTGTAAATGTTTAAACCAGGTGTTTTATGAGTGTCTGAAACATTTCTTTAAAACAAAACTCGAGACAGAAATGGAAACAATAACTGGAAGAGAAAGAAAGAGGGGTAATGATTGAAATATGTAAAAGAGGAAGAGAAAGTAAAGTAATGTAGCCCTTCGGAAAATGAATGGTCATGTTATAGAGGGAAGGTGAAAATAGAATCAGAGAAAACAAGAGAAAATTATTGAGGAAGAAAATCAGTGAAGGAAAGAAAAAAAAAAGAAATGCATAGAATGAGACATTTAGAGAACCAATGAAAATACTTCGACAATGTGGACTTTTCTCATTTCTTTTCCACAATGACTTATGCTAACTCACACTGACGCATAGCATAAAAAGAAAAATGTAGAGAAATTCATTAAGGTTATAATATTTATAACCCATATGATACATTCATGAAGGAAAATTATATATATATATATATATATATATATTTATATATATATAAAAGACTTAGAGATTTAGCATTATAGTCTATTTCAGGGAGCTTAGACAAATAGTCTAATATATATTTATATTGATTTATATATAGTTTCTTTTATTTTAATATATATAAGTTATCTAATGTATAGAACTTTTCGAGAAAATTATCTAGAATAAAAATATTATCATATTAACTTGTCTTAGCCTAAATTGTAATAACGGAAATTTAATCCGTAATATTCAACCGGAAGTAGTTTGTTTACATTCATTTTTTAAATACAAAAACAACGGTTTAATTTTATTTGGTTGTAAATTATTTAAATAGCTTTTTAAATTTTAATTTATATACATTTTATTTTCTTCTTTAAAGATTAAATAAAGTTATTCAATTAATTTAATGCTTACTATGAATCCGCAAGATTCAACCGGAAGTAATTTGTTTAGATTTATTTAAAAAAATGCAAAAACTAAGGTTTGTTTTTATTCGGTATTATTAGATTTTATAGCTTTTTAATTTTAATTTATATAAATTTTATTTTGTTCTTGGAGCGTAACAACATGTATTCTAATTTATTCTTATTATTTATTATATTTATTTTTATTGTTAAAAATGCATAGAGTTGTTATTCTTTATTCCTGAAATATATTTATCTAAATTAATTTTAGCGAAGTAATTAATAGTTAGTAGTAATTTGTTCAATGTTTAAACAACATATTAACGTTTAATTTTATTTCGTAATAGATTATTAAAATAGCTTTTTAATTTTAGTTTATATGATTGATTTTATTCTTTAAGAATTAAGTAAAGCTATTTAATCAATTTAAGGCTTACTACGAATAATAAATGCTTACTTTAATCAACAGGAAATTTATTAAATCTCAAAGAAAATAAATTAAGAGCGTAGCAACATTTATTACATTTATTCATTGATTGTACAAATATTCTTAAATACATTTTATTTAACGAGAGGAATTGTTAATGAATTTATTTTTCTACACAGTTGAATTGTATAAAATTTAGTTTATTGAAATTGAATTTTAATTTTTTTAATGTATTTTTAAATCGCCCGGGGGGCATTTTTTATTTTGCTAGTAATGCTAACTATCACAGACTTTGAATATGTTACATCAGCCGAACTGTGACATTTTTATTTCTATTCCAGACACATCGACAGCACAAGATGGCATATTACTGACATATAAAATGAAAAGGCACAATATGCTTTTGATATTATCAAGTTGTCCGGTAGCTCGAGGACATCGTCAACTACGATCACACTAGGGTTTGACCTCGTACTAGACAGTGCCCCAGTCCTGAACTGAAAGAATGCCTAGCCTAAAGTAAGCCGTACGTTTTCTAATTACTTTTCCAACTGCACGTAACGTGGTTGACATAAAATTTTCCCAATTATGCCCCACCCAATATGTAGGTTCATACCCCTGTTGATTTGAATTCACAAGAGAGACCAACCAGAGGCAGCACAATTTTAAGGTGCATTTGAAGGTCGCTATCATAAAAGTGATGGTCAACACAAAAAAGAACCACCTACCGTAGCTTTCGAGGCCACATCGAGAGAGGTTTACTCTATGATATGTTCCTGTTTTTCTAAAATGAATATCAGTTCAAATCCTGGATGAGTTTGGATTTATTTCACACAGCGCTAATACACTTGGGAACGGTTTGAATTTAATTATTCTCCCTCCAACTATGGGTAAATAGTAGGGTAGAATGTATCTTGGTATGGCAACTATTCTAAGAGAAGAAAAACTCTGAATTCAAATAGCCATATATATGAGTTCCGCCAAGAAATCATAAGTATCACTCCCTTTATTAAACCAGTTTATGAACTCAGTGAAGAAGAAAATGAACTGGAGTATTTTTTAATTTACTATTTTTTTCTGTTGAATATCCCTTTTTTATTTATAATCAAATTTGTTCTCATTTCCATAGTATATACTGTAGTAACGAGTCGAACTTACCAGACTCAAAGCGTCCTAGATGCCTGGCCTTCGAAACTGTCTCTGGCAAGGAAAGGAATGTGGTTGGGGGGAGAAGGAATGCGGTACACCATTATGCCCACTCTGAGTAAGAAGTGACAAGAAATTGGAGGGGGCAGAATGGACTTTTTATAGAGGTTGCGAGGCATTATGGGTGACTACCCATGGTGCATTGCAACTTTTATTTGACTATAAAAGCGACCTATTTTGGCCTGAACGACACACTGCATTTTTGTTCTTCAGTACCAGTATCGAGAGAGTGAAAGAGGAAGTGAAAGAAGAAGAAGAAGAAGAAGAAGAAGAAGAAGAAGAAGAAGAAGAAGAAGAAGAAGAAGAAGAAAGCTGGTGGACAATTTTCATATACTTTATGATAGTTAACATTTCCACTTTAAAGTTTAAAACGACGGGGTAACCGAAAAGAAACTGGGATTGCAGGGATTCTGAGAACAGTTTCTTTAAAATGTGTTACTCCAAAATTCCCAAATATCATGAAGTTACTGCCTGGAGAATCAGCATTCGTGATTGTAGTAATTAACTCAGTTCGAATGCTGACATATATCCCAATATCAATGATGTTGCAGGTCATATACTTTAGCAAAGTAGAGAGAGCTTGCGTAATGAGGTAGCCTAAAGATATTCGGTAAATTTTACTTAGTCAGGCACAAGGAAACAAGTATAGGTCATCCACTAAAAAAAAATAGCATTAAAATCGTAACTGTCTGTGATACGCTTTATCAGAAAGATAAAGTATCACGCTTTCAAACTTACATTTTCGGTTATCTACCACAGGCTTACATGCCACTCAGTGTGTGGTGTTATGTAGTAGCTATTGTATTACAAACAGCAATATTGGACGGGTTCTGGTGCGTGCTCCTTGATATACAAGTTTTCCTCCCCCGACTTTCAAGTGTCTTCATTCTCAGAGGATCTATTTCTCTGCAAGCAAGTGCACACAGACACAGAAACATGCACACCGATAACATATATTTGCACATGCATGCATAGACAGGCTCTTGTTAGTGCAGTGATACATGATGCAGAATAGTTTCTATCATTCCTTTTATTCAAGCTTATTTTGAAAGGTAAACACGTTTATTCATTCAGTTCAAAGATATATGGACGAGTCTATTTACAACAAGAAGCATGTACAGAGTAGGTTATGCTATATCTGGAACAGGGTCATATTTAAAAAGAGGAATGGTAAAAATGGCTTGCATGACAAACTAATTAATCTGCACAGTGTCTATTCAGGTATTAAATAATATATATATAAAAATAAACTGGGTTTATCGGAGGATGAAAGAATAAAATACACATTCTAATTTGTTTTAATGTAGCGAGATGTGTATTATACTCATAAACATGAAATCAATTTTTTTTTTTTGTAACTGTTCAATCCATTTTTTAATTTAAGTTTAAATCATATTGTATTCGGATGCATTTTAACGGCTAAAACCTACTAAATATTCTCAACAGGAAACTAATAAATACATTTCGCTACATTTTAAGGCCTCCTAAACTCATATCATTCCGAATCTGATGTAGGCAGGGTCGGATAAGTAACTAACATAATAAACTTATTTATAGATAGGCCTCGAGAGCTCTGGTTATTGTTAATGCTATTTCCCAGAACTTTTCTGGTCAAACTTTGTTTTCAAAACAAGGGATTGTCCATTACATACCGTACCTCTTTTTTTATTTACTAAAGAAAGAATTTATCCCGAGGTAAAAGCCATGGTGGACCGTAAACAAAATACAGGGGCACAGCTTAAGACAATATAAAAAGTGAAAGTACTTTGATGTACTTCAACTAATGGACAATTCACTGGAATAGGTGATTTAAATGCCAACAAGAACGTTTTGAAGAAAATAACGTTTAATTCATTATTTATTTCAGTCTCAGTAAATACGACTTTTGTCTCGATACATTTTGAACTCAAGTAACAGGAGAAACAGTCATATACACCACACACACACACACACACACACACACACACACACACACACACACACATATATATATATATATATATATATATATATATATATATATATATAATACTTATTTTATCATTTCACTCTTTTTATGGTTTTATTTTTATTTTTTATTTTTCATTTCTTATTTTATTTATTTGATCATTTTTATTAACTTATTTTATCTTTTTGTGCTTTTAAATGAGTAAAATGTCCTCGGCAAAATATATGTTTTTGCTTTTCTCCATTGTGTGTATGGCTATATGAAGCTGCTGACTCTTTTTAAAAAGATGCCAGCTTAAATAAATTTATTTATAATAGCCAAAATGACCAATTGTTAAGTTTTTCCCTTTTATGGAAGTGTAAATATTGCGCCGTATGAAATATAATTGTCATACATTTAGCTCTCCGGAGGACTTGAAAGAATCTTCATATATGTCAATGGGTATATATATATATATATATATATATATATATATATGTGTGTGTGTGTGTGTGTGTGTGAGAGAGAGAGAGAGTGTGTGTATGTATGTGTTAATGTTTACATATATATATATATATATATATATATATATATATATATATATATATATATATATAATATATATATATATTGGTATGAATATGCATTGTAAGTATATGGAAGATAAAGAAGGTATGAAATAGAATACACACACACACACACACACGCACACACACGTATATATATATATATATATATTATATATATATATATATATATATATATATATAATTTTTCAAAGAAAGAAAAATTTAAACTGTCATCCCGTAATAATTTATTTCCACCAGAAACTCAAAAGATTATTAAAAAATTTCTTTAAAAGTTACATTTTTAAGAGCCCAACCTCATCACACGGATTTTACAAAAATAAAGGGATTCACTTAAAGAAGGAGTCAGATAACCAGAAAATTTGTCAGATAGAAAGTATAAAGTTAAAATTCTAAATCTAAGAAAAAGATACAATATATATTCTAGTTTCCTGTTCAACTGACTTCCTCAAAAAACAAATTTAAAAAAATAAAACATTATAAAAAATATACATATACATAACTAAATTTTTTTTAAATTTTGTCTAGACGATTTTTATAAAAAAATTTTTTGAAATGATTAAAAAGGGTTTTTAACTTCAAGTTAATCTACGTTAGAATTTAATATATAAATCTGATATTTAATATCTTATATGAAATAAAGAATATAAAATATAAAGAAATAAGAATATAAAGAGTAAAATTATTGTTATGGTTTTAATTCTTCCTCTGATTTCCAGATTTTCCGGTCTTTTTTCCAAGCTTTTTGGGACGTTCCAAGTGCACCAACTACAATTGGTATCACTTTGACTTTCATATTCCATAGCTTTTTCAGTTCTCTGGCAAGGTCTAGGTGTTTTGTCCAGGTATTTGTTATTCATAACCCAAAATCTACTCCAGGATTAAAAATAACAATTCTTAAAAATGTTATAATCATATAAATTGACCAAAATATCTAATTGACCAAAAATAAATTTAAATAACCATGACTAATGTAAAATATTAAGTACCAACGTTATATATATATATATATATATATATATATATATATATATATATATATATATATATATATGCCGACATGAAAATAAACACTTACTATCACACTTTTATCCATATACATAACCCACATACACCCCACCATATATATATATATATATATATATATATATATTATATATATATATCTATAGCGATACTAACTTAACAATTTGATGTCAATTTAGATCTAAACATAATCACAAACAACATGAGAAACTTAAATATATTAACGTAAATTCCAACCATCCACCATTAGTCTTAAAAAACCTAGTCCTTAATATTAGCCGTAGGATGTCCGAACTATCATCTAATAAATATATTTTTGAAAAAGCAGCCCCTTATTATGATAAAGCCCTAAAAGATAGCGGATTCAAAGAAAAAATAAATTATATAGATAACACCCCATACAAAATAATTAAAAAAACAGAAAAAGAAAGATAATTTGGTTTACACCCCCCTTTTCTAAAACAGTTAAAACAAATGTTGGTAAAAATTCCTAGACTTAATAGATAAACACTTCCCACCTCAAAACAAATATAATAAAATATTTAACAGGAATACTATAAAACCTAGCTATTCATGTGGACCTTCTATGAAGTCCCTAATTACTACAAAAAAATCTAAGCCAAATACAAACCCTACATGTTCATGCAGAATTAAGGATGAATATCCCCTGAGCCAAAAATGTAATATTGAATCGGTTATATATGAAGCGGAAGTCCAACCACCTG
>CM042146.1:41058892-41073892 GCA_023376005.1 Doryteuthis pealeii | reverse complement strand
CACCAAAATTTTCCCAATTTCTTTCAACACTACAAGGTGCCATCTTTAGGGGGTTACATGTAATCGAGTGTGAAGGAATTAGTAGAATTGAGAGTAAGCAGGAGAGGAAACTCAAAATAACCTTGTAAAGTGGTATGGGGATTGGCAGGAGAATTGGGACAATGTGAGCTAAGAACAGGAGAAAATGGCTGCTATATTCGAAATTAATTCTATTTTGAGTAAGGTTAATAAATAGGGCTCCTAGAATTAGAAGTTTTTGCTTTTTTTAAAAATCTTGTATGTGTTTCCCGTAAGTATTATTCTGTAATAATGTAATGTAAGTGAGCATGTTGAAATTCATTAAAACAACCCTATATATCCGCCAATAAAATTAACCCCAACATTCTTTTAAAATTCCTCCTATACTGCACACCTGAAGTCCCATTCTATGATCATCAATAGAATTTATGTATATGGCATAGTAATGGGTTCTGCGGCTCTCCCCCAAAACAAAGTATTTAATAGCATAAAAAGACCCCACCATCTACTACTTCATGATATTCTCTGCTTAGTAAATAGCACAAATGAACAACACGACCTACAAGTCTTCCAACGAAACTCCATTAGCAATTTAACATGTGAACTCAACAATAATGATAATAAATTCCCATTCTCAGACATCTTTATTGACACTAACAGCAACACTTTCACCACCTATCCATGCAAAAAGTTACTTGTACAAATCTATGTTCTCTAAATTATAGTAGTGAATGTGCTGAACAATATTAAAAAGCTATTATAAAAACTTTAAATATCGCGCCAAACTTATATCCATATACAAAACAATCATCTATTCCTAACTTAAAAATATTAAACGAAACATCATCAACAATGATTTACCAAACCACGTTGTTATATATATATATATATATATATTATATTATATATATATATATATATATATATATATATATTTTGACTTTCAATGCCAGCGTAATAAAGCAATTATCGTCTATTGTTTGCGGATTTAATATCTTTAGTGATTGTAAAATATATACACTGATGTATATATTTACAAGTTAAAACACCGCTCCTTAATGGCAGCTGTTAACGGCTGAGAGATTAAGGAACCGGGTTGATGAAAAGTCAGTCTGATTTCGCTCCTGGTCAGAAGTAGTTGCTGTGTTTAGCCACATTTATGGGACGCGAAATGCCGAAACACTGTGTCTGTGGATGATTTACACACACACACACACACACACATATATATATATGAAATATAACATTTTGAAAAAACATATGATGTTTGTTATGTGATTGCTGACAGGCCTGTTTCGACCGAAACGATAAGTTGGTCTTCATCAAAGAGCGACATAGACGAGAAGAAAATATCCGTTAAAAAGACTGTTTACAAAACGAACGCTGACACCAACCGCTGAAAACTTCTTGAAAATGCATGTTCTGCTTTAAAAACAAAAACAAAATAAATTTTTTTTTTCCTTTTTTTTAAATTAAAATCAGAAGCAAGGTAAAACTCAAAAGAGTTCATTGTAAAAATTGCAAAAATATATAAAAAATGTAAAGTGGGCATCAAAACAGTATAGTATATATATTTCAGCTGCCAACAATATACAAGTCCACATGGTAATTTGAAGAAAGATGCTAGGTCTCCAAAATTTACTAGTGGTGTTGAAGTCCGTAGATTTATATATGAAAGTCTTCAAGGTGTAAAATTCCAGATATAACGTTTTTTCATTTGACAAATATGAAATTTTTTTCAAAATATTTTTTTCATATATATATATATATATATATATATATATATGCTTAATTGGAGTCGTACCTAATTTTGAAAATTAATTAATTAATAATGAATTAGGCGGGAATACCTATTAAATGTATGGCTAAACAATCGAGAAAAATCAATCTCTGTATGTACATTTCGGCCTATTAGGCCTCATCAGCAGAGCTATAGATCGGAAGACCGCCCTGTGCGTGATTTGAAACCGGACTGCCAAGCTGACAGGCCGATCCCATAACCTCTACACTAAACGGACTTCTTAGATTTTATGATTTGTTTAGAGTAGGTTAATATTCCACTTCTAGTGACTTTTTTATTACACGATAGGTCTAGCGCTAGTGAAAAGGGAATAGACTCCTCTCTTTTTGGCTGAGACAACATATATATATATATATAATATATATATATATGTAAACACGGTTTGTTCTGAATGGCTTTTTGCCGATAATTTTTGGGAGAATAAGTGCTTATTGGATCCTACTTATAGCTCTGCTGATGAGGCCTAATAGGCCGAAATGTACATACAGAGATTGATTTTCTCGATTTGTTTAGCCATACATTTAATAGGTATTCCCGCCTAATTCATTATTAATTAATTAATTTTCAAAATTAGGTACGACTCCAATTAGGCACTTATTCTCCCAAAAATTATCGGCAAAAAGCCATTCAAACAACCGTGTTTACATATATATATATATATATATATATATATATATATATATATATATGTTGGTCTCAGCCAAACAGAGAGGGAGTCTATTCCCTTTTCACTAGCGCTAGACCAAGGAGATTATTTTTAGCGTCTGAGGTGGAGCGCCACACCTACCATCAGCTTCTCACTTTATCGCACAGATCTCTGTGCTACTCATACGCTGAGTATATATATATATATATATATATTATATATGTGTGTGTGTGTGTGTGTGTGTGTGTGTGTGTGTGTGTGTGTGTGGGATGTGTGTGGTACATATATTAGTACACTTAAACATGCGCACTCGCTTATAAACTAATATGAAAAAGAGACTTTGAGATATCACTATAAGCAACATTTTTTATAGAGAAACATATCCCAGCCTAGTTTTCATAAAATAATTGATACACACACACATATACATATGAATACATACACATTATATAAACACACACACACACACACACATATATATATATATAATATACACACACACACACATACAAGGTGTATAAAATATATCGAGATTTTTAGTACTTTTTGACACACCTTGTATTCTGTAAAAATAAAATTCCATTCATTTTTCATTTCTAAAATAAAAGAAATACAGCTTTAATCTCGACACTTTATGGCACATTTTGTATATTTATAAATACACACACACACATAGACACACACACACACACACACACTCACATACACATATGATATAATAATCAATTTCTATTTATGTCAACTTATATCGTATCTCTATAAGTATATATTATCTAATTATATGAAAAGAAAATGATTATACACACAAAATATAAGTATGTAACAAAATATTTTAGATTATTTTTATAACGTAATGCAATCTAGTAATATACAGCCTATCACTTATGAGATTAGATATTTGAATATACAATTAAATCTTATCATCTATATGAATGGATAAAAAAAAAAGAACACGTAGAATATTTGAGATTTTCATCATAGAAAAAATAACGCTTTCAATATTATAATAGCCCGTTTATCCCTTAAGAGATTTGACACTAGGCGATACAATTAAAGCTTATCATTCGTAGACAAGAATGGAAAAAGGAAGACAAAAGATTTCTGAAGGTAATCATTATTTAGATATAAAATAATATTTTCAATCTTATAGAAGATACCATGAAAGACTAAAATGACTAAAAAGACTAAAAGGAATGAAAAAAGGAAGGAAGAAAACAATATTACACACTAACCTTATATAGATTCTTTTTAAATACAGTACCGTAATAAACGGGGGGATGGTGGTAAGTTCCTGACCACACCAATAAGGATATCATCTAGACTCATAAAAATACTCTTGTTTCCGTCAAGAAAATTTATCATAATTTCTTTCTTGGCTGAAGAGAAGTATCTATGAGTCTACTTTTTCAGTCTTTCTGTGAATCTGTGTCATCTTATTTCTTTCCATCTCCTCAGATCTCTTACACTTGAGATGGTTTTTCAATTTAGGATATAAAGAAAACTCGTAGGGTGCTAGATGTGATGATGCAACAAATGACTGTTCATTATCAACACCGGTTGCATAATTACCTTTCAAATATATATGCAAGCTTATCATTCATTTACAAAACGGATAAAGAAAGAAGATTTCTGGAGATAATTATTTAAATATCAAAGTATATTTTCAATATTATACTATAATATAATAAACTTTTATTTCATAGATCAGACAATGGAAGACACCATGAAAGTGTTAAACTATACCATGAAGGAGGAAACTTCAATACTTTATCATATTAGTCATTTAAAATAATGAAATTAAAACTTCACTAATGATAATTTTGATCACACCTCCTGTGTATTCAAAATCGGCCCAATGAACAAGTATGTCTTTACTTAACCCTTCCTCTATGCTCATTATTTAACACAATGTTTTATGCGAAGTACAGTTATTTTGAATTTGTAAAAGGAACATAAAAACCCGTCAATTACAGTATTGATTCAATTTGCTTCAATACATTCATCAACCCTTTATGTTTCACAGATGCGCTTACCTCTCGATATAATAATTCCGGGATTTGTAAGCAAGAATCGACAATTTTTTGTGTGAATTGATGGCTCGTCTTGCTGCTATGTGCGTAAATTGTATTTTTAATTCACCGCAAAGAAATAATTCTGGAGGGGTATATATTTACCCAACCCTTGTGACACAAGTTCAATTTCTAAGCAAAGTTTAATGAGTTTGAATTCAGAGTTTTCCTTCTCCTATGCTGGTTACCATGCTAAGATTAAAGAATCCTGTTAAACCTAGCTGGAGAGAGAGTAGTTGGATTCATATATTTTCCAATGGTATGAGCGCTATGTAAAATGCAAATATCCTTGTCCAAGATTTGAAATCGCTTCACCGTATCCATGTCCAACAGATCTTTTGAGAAACTGTAAAGTCAAATATTATAACTTTTTCAACTTTTTTTTCTATTTACTATTTATTTTTTCTATCTGTGGATAACTATATATATATTATATATATATATATATATATATATATATATATATATATATATATATATAAGTAAATCCGACAGTTTGAATTTAACATTTTTAGAAAAAACAAATGATGTTAATAGTTTGCTGACAGAATCTGTTTCGACCTTTTTAATAGAGCGGTCTTCATCAAGAGCAAAATATGAAGGAAAGTCGGAAAAAATAACTGTTAGAAGGGGGGTACAAACGAACGCTGGTTTTCGATGCCGGAATTTTTTAAAAAAATGCGTATTCTGTGTTAGAAATAAAATAAATTTTATTAAAAAAAAAAGCAGAAGCATTATAATCCATAATAAAAACTCAAAAGAGTTTGATGCAAAAATATATTTAAAAAGTGTATAATAAGTATCAAAAATGTTCATGATGCATTCCAGCTATAAAAAGTAAGTTAAAAGTCCACAGCACAATTAAAAATTAACATCATTTGTTTTTTCTAAAAATGTTAAATTCATACTATCGGATTAACTTCCATTTAACTTCATATTGATTATGGTTTAACTCCCATTTACTTCATATTTTCTATTGAAAAAACAAAATATCTGGATTTTTACATCTCCGGAGGCTAATATGATCTACAACACTACGGATTTGTCAACAATACAAATTCTTTGAAACTTTACATCTTTCTTCAATTGTGCTGTGGACTTTTAACTTACTTTTTGTAGCTGGAATGCATCATGAACATGTTTGATTCTTATTGTACACTTTTTTTATATATTTTTATATCAAACTCTTTGAGTTTTTATTATGGATTATATTGCTTCTGTTTTTAAAAAATAAAATTTACGCATTCAAAAAAAAATCCAGCATCGAAAACCAGCATTCGTTTGTCCCCCCCCCTTCTAACGGTTATTTTTTCTGTTTTTCCTTCATATTTTGCTTTTGATGAAGACCGCTCTATTAAAAAGGTCGAAACAGATTCTGTCAGCAAACTATTAACATCATTTGTTTTTTCTAAAAATGTTAAATTCATATACACACACACACACACACATATATATATATATATATATATATATATATATATATGGTATATAAGGACCCATATATATATATATATATATATATATATATATATATATTGGTTGGGTGGTACGTTTTGAAGGCTATCACAATGCAACTGTAAAGAAAAATTAGGTAATTTTGGCCTCGATTTTGACTGTTATGCTTCTATCCGGCCAGAGAGAAAAATCTAGCCAACCTTCCCGAGCCAGAGAGAGAAATCTAGACAACCTTCGAATTAAGGAGGCGCTATTGATAGTTAGATTGCGCACAGTGATCAATAGACCCACAATAGATCACAACCAACGCACACACGTACACGCATACGCACACAAGCACGCAACATACACTCACGTGCCCAATGGAGAATGCATAATGCAACAAACCTACAACGAGAAGACAAATGCAAAATACCCCCACATCCATAGACCAGTACACACACACATTCACAAGCCAATGCACAATAGTCCACCTATCTAGTTATCTATCTATCTATATATCTATCTATGTCTAATTTTGTTCATATCCATCTATCCATCTACATATATTAGGTAAACCTTTACTTTGTAGTTGTATATTACACATTGTCGGATTTTAAAATTCACTAATAACATGGGCTGTTCTTAGAACAATCTATCTCAGATCCTAATAGAGACCTTGTTAATAAATAAGATTTACTCTAGATATTAATAAATTTGACTATAAATGAAATACTCTGTGTTAAATGTATACAATTCATAACATAATTCGCCATAAACAGCGTATCCCCATTATAACAAGATAATTTTAATTAAATAACTGACCTTACATAAAATAATATGAATTTTCGTTGCCATTTCCATAATAATTAATTCATCTGATCAGATTATGTATAATATATATATATATAATAAGGGTGAAAATAATATATATATATTAAGGAAAAAAATCACAGAAGTTACAAGTATTAACCTACATTTTACCTGAACCTCTTACAGACAAAGTTAGCAGAATCTATAATTATAATTTTTGATAAAAATTATTTTTATTCTACCCTTTTTGAAATGCAACACACGCATACACACACAAACGCATATAGGCAAGGCACGCACATACACAAACGCATATGGGCAAGGCACACACACATACACAACCCAACAAACATACACACACATGGAAAACAAATTAAAGGCAAAATGTATGTATATATATATATATATATATATATATATATATATATATATATATATACACACAATATATATAATTTAAAAATGAAATAAAATCTAGCAGAATCTATAATTAAAATGTTTGATAAAAATTAGTTTTATTCTAACCTTTTCTAAATCCACCCCCCAAAAAAACACATACACACATGGGCAACACAAATAACACACACACATATAGTAAACAAGTAAAGTCAATATGTATGTATATATATATATGCATACACACAATATATTTAATTTGAAAAGAAACTATCTGGGACTTAAGAACAAACACACAAACACACAAACACACAGAAGTAACTCCCTACAGACCAACGGGTGAATGTGATGGGCATGGAAATTACACACACACACACACCACACACACACACACATGCACATACACACACACTTTTATTCAAATTCCAAGAAAAAAGCCCTCAAAATATACTCAAACACGAAACCAAAAACATCACTATTACCACCACACCAACTAGGTCCCCCCGCAGACCTCTACCCCTACTACCTACACAACAAACTACTCTGTGACAAACTAACCGTTCTAGGAATAAAAGTCATACAAACCACCTCCTAAACAATTAAGGACCTCACCAGCTCTTTCACACACACAAACGCTCCTAACACCCCCAACGGCAGCACCCCAACGCTGGCATCTACAACATTCCATGCAACGATTGCAACAAATACTACATTGGTGAAACCCAACTCAGTCCCGATAACGGTGTCTACGAGCATAAGAGATCGATAAAGATATACGACAACCAAAATGCCCTATTCACGCACACAGTTGACTTCAAACATACATTCAACTTCAACCACGCATCGCTGCTCAAACCCATACATAATAGGAACCTACACCGTCTCTGCGAATCGGCAATCATAACAAATAACGAAACAATAAAACAAAGACTGGGGTTCTTCAACCTCGATACAGCTATTGCAAAAATCATTATACACAAAATCAAAATCAAATTCAAAAAAAGTAAAAAAAAAATCAAAACAAAAATATTCCACCCCAAAACTCTCAAACTTGTCTGCCAACTAAAGACTGTTGACCTACTTTTCCTCACTACCAAATTACCTATTTCCACGCACTCTGTACCGACCGACTATCAAATTCCCTCTAACACACACATCCGATATGACCCCCAGGCCAATATCAAATTTCTCTTCTAAGTCAACCGACTGACCCTACAGAAGAAATCCCTACACACAAACTCACCCATCAGTGCCTCACCCCTCACCCATTCACCTCTTTTACTATAAAAGCAAATGTATGTGTGTCTATGTTCAATAAAGCTGAGGAAGCTTTATTCAATATGAGGCGAAATATCCACTTAATTTTACGCTGTTTTTGTGCTGTTTTTGTCCACACTTTCTTCTATTCTCAACTAAATTTTGTCGGATTAATTCAAATTCTTACACACACACACACACACACACACACACACACACATATATATATATATATATATATATATATATATAATATATATAGAGAGAGAGAGAGAGAGAGAGAGATGGTATATCAGGATATATATATTATATATATATATATATATATATATATATATATATATATGGTATATCTCAATGTTTATTTTTCATAAACAGAGCAAAGTAATTTGTAAAGAAAAAAGGCTTAAAGACCAGGTATTCAGTGATTATGGTCCATTTCCACCCGTGGGTATCTGAGACCCTACGAGTTTCTTCAGATCACTTTCTTTACTCAAATTGGTAAACAATTAAATTCAGCTTATTTATTTATACATTTTCCCTTCTCCCAGTGATGGTATCGGGTTTCACTCCCTCTTCACTATTTCAGGGTGGTAGTTCTTTGATGTTCTGCCGTTTCTTTTCTTGGTAGTCTTTTTCCTCATAAGGTGGTGCAGAGATTGGTCAATTTGATTCTCGTGTTTCTTTTCAAATATTCTGATCCATTTTTCCTAATATGGATGATTAATATGCGGGGCCTCAATTAACGACCTTGTTTGGGTGGATTCTCCACCCCTGCTAAAGGAGGTCAGCTTAGATTTAAATCATTTCTTTCATTTGTCCTACTTAACTGATATTTTATGTGTTTTATCCCCCTCCTACACCAACGAACATACGTGCGTACGTCTATGATTTCACATATGTACATATTCACATATTCTCGATTAATATAATTACGTATATATTTTCCATACCCAATTACATATGTACCAATCTATACATATATACATACACACACACGCATATATATATATATATATATGCACACAAATACATACATATATAATATATATATATATATATATTATATATGCACACAATACATAATATACATATGCACATATATATATATATATATATATATATATATGCACAAAATACATACATATATACACATATGCACATATACATATATACATCCATACAGACACACATATGCATCTTCATGTGTGATATTTACATTTCAACCTTTAAGCTTGGGTGTATCGATACACCTATAATATTCTATCATCCCTTCTTGAGTGTCTCCTATTACCTGTATTTTAGCATAGTCTCATCTCTACTCACATTTTAGTTAGTGCTTATTTTTTATTTGGTTCCAGTAACTTAGTATATCTTTGGATTAGATAATTTGCAGGGTAAGTTCCCAAATTTACTTAAAATGGTCATGCTTTCTAATCTCTAGGTACCCATTTTGATTAGATTGTATTGATTTATTTCTTTATTTCACTCCAAGTATCTACTCGTATATACACCCGTACCCATAGCAGCCTACACTTATGATTATGCGCTCGTGAGTTCATATGTATATATTCCACGAGTATTCAAAACCATATATATCTACTTCTTCCTTTTCTCCTGTATTTATCTACATATACGCACATATACGCATGTTAGATCCCTCTCTACATTTTTCCTAGTGATCTTAACAACTTTATACGTCTATTTTTCAACTTAGCTACTTTCACGAGGATTACATTTCATATTTAATAGAACATAATATCATTTCTACTTACTTTTAGGTTTGTGTTTTTTGCTTGATTCAAATATAGAGATGAACCTTGGAAGGTGGCTTTTTCTTTTTGGTATTATATATATATATATAATATATATATATATATATATATATATATATATATGAATTTGTTTTTATGCCTGCACATCGCCACAATCTCATCTCTTTGATTTAGCAGTTTGTCTCTATCTTTGAATTTTATGATTTGTATTTTCTCTTCCAGGCATAAATTGCATCTGCCACCCCAGCTCCTAGGTATTGTCGATTTTTTTAGGAACTTCCATTCAATATGCGGATTTAATCCACTCTCCTTCAATCTCCAAAACGTTTCGATAGTGCTGTTTGGTTCCTCAGCGACTCTGGTGTGAAAGAGTGCCTGTTGGTTGTAAAGTCTTTGCTACCAATTTCCTGCGGAGATTCCGATATAGTCTTTTTTGTCTGTTTCACTTTTTTAGGGAATATGGTCGCGTGGTACACAACACTCTCAGAATTACAATTCCCCATGAATGGGCAGTCACTCCTGACTCTGCAGATGCAGTTATTCTTACTGTTTACTCTTCCCTTGTTATGGTGATTTTCTAGGGTATTTATGTTATGGTTGTTAATTGATATAACATGGTATATATATATATATATACATATATATATTAATATATATATATGGTATATCAGGATATACATATATATACAGAATATTAGGATATATATGGATATATATATAATATATATATATATATATATATATATATATATATATATATATATATATATATATATATTAATAGTTAGGTGTCTATTATATATATCTCCTACAAGGGATGTCATTAAATGATTAAAGTAGAATTGTAACAGTAAAGATTGATTTTACTTGTCACGATAGAAGTGCTAATTGCTTCTTTTGATTACCAGACGGACTGATTGTGATAACCATATGACTATATTTATGCTATTATTAATTCAAAAATCGCAAGAGAACGTAGCTTGACGGTTACTTATATTCTTCCTTTTCTGTGCAATTTTGTCTGTTCTTCAATGCTATGTGCAGATTCATTACTGATAATTTTTTGAACACATTGAGTGTTCTTATCGCTCGAGCCCAAAGAATTGTTAGTTTATCGTTGGTTTTATTATTATAGCGGCGAATTCTTCTCAGTTGCTTCTAGCTTAGTTGAACCATTTATCCATTGTTGACAATAGTTATAATGTCCAACCAACATATAATAATAAGTTATTTTATTTTCGGTGCCTTTATACTTTCAGTTGAACATGTTATATCTTTATAGCTAAATAATCACGTCCACTTGAACAAACATCATCATAACCAATGTTTTCGTATAAGCTTTCTCCTTGTTTTTTTTTTTTGCTGCTTTTTTGACTAAATGTATTTCTTTAAACATATTCAATTTCTAAAATGAAAAGTAGATTTAAAAGTCTTTATCTATTGTAATGTAATTTGGCAGATGTCTCAAAGTCTGAAGGAAAAATTATATCCGAGCTTAGCCGTCCCTCGTAATCCGAGAGAGATGATTAAATTCCCATTACTAGCTAGAAATAAACAAAAATAAGATCCTAAGTTTTCCTGTATAAATAATTTTGCCAAAAATCAGACTTAATGGCGACTGCAAATGGGCTAGTCTGGGTGACCAGGTGGTGGGAGTGACCAAGATAATTAACACATGTTTCGGAATGTTCACGAATCTTCTCGAAGCTTCTGAACGAAAAGACATAAAATACATCTGCCCTGAGAAGTAGTTGGGGTCAGGTGCTCGGACAGAACGGAGCCGAGTTAGATTTTTTGGGCTTAAAGGCTGGTACTAAGTTAATAAGAGCCGGAGACAAATCGGTTAAGTCGGACTTAACGAAGAATACAAAGGAAACTTAAGCAAGATATATAGAACAAAACTGAATGAGATTTTCCTCTCTCTCTTGAATATCTGTTCTGGGAAAATAAATTTTATAAAGAAAGAAATTCCTGTGTACTACACTTCATCGATCTGTGAAAATTTGTGAATGAAATAGAACGCAAAGGTCAAAATGTTAGGATTAAACAGTAATCAGTTTCACACAAAGCCAAGACGAGAAACAGAAAAATAATCTGTGGACTTAAGTCAATTGACCATGACGACAACGCGTGTCCACTGATCTTCTACTCCTCTGGCCACTGTAACTAAATATCTCCTGATAGGGGGAAGAAAGGCCTCAAACGCGAACTGCTAGAAACTTGTGTTGGTAAACAGTCCCAAAGTGTTGCGTCCCATACTAAAAGACTACTTGACTTGTAAACGCCTTCTTAGCGCAGTGGTCAGTGCATCTGCAGCAGTAGGCCACGTTACACTATATTATCCACAATCTCTTATCAAAATGAGTATCTGCAAATTTAAAAAAATCTTTTTATAATAAAATAACAACAACAAAAACTGTTGGATGTATATCATCATACATCAGGATTATTAACACTGCGTTTGTGAGGTAATTAAACACCCCGTAAAAATTAGCAAGTCTATACATAAAAGGTTTCAAGTACTTTCCTAAATAAATGATTGTGAAATGAACATAATTTTTTTCTGTATGCCAAAAGATGAAATGCCTATAACTAATATGACAAGTTTTCATTTATGTTGCTGATTTGCTTTTTACCTCAAAATCATACAATATATAAGTAATATGAATGTATTAACACTATTTGCATTATAGAAGTTTTCTAATGTTTTGTAAATATAAACATTTTTCCAATAAAAATGATGATATAAAATCGTATAAATAGTTGAACGCATACACCTTCAACAATTTTCTTCACACAGACACATATGAAACTTATAATATTAGACAGTCCTTATTAACCGTAATACTTTAGGCCAAGTCTCTGGCCCCCAGATTCATAGTGGCCCCGAGTAAATCACCGCCTAAAATTAAGGATTAAACTTCAGTGTGTAAAACAAGTTGGTAGATTCTTTTCCCATAAAAGTTAAAAATCATTTTAATCATCTTAATCCCCTTATCAATTATGAAGACACCAGAAAAATAATGAATCAGAGGTTAAAAGACCAGGATTTATTTGTAATAAACATCTATTCATTTTAGGATATTTGAAATTAGGAAAAGGGTAGCTGGGCAGTAGAAGAACCTAAGTTGTCCAATAAATATAGACATGAGACACGTTTAGCATAATTGTTGTCGTTGTAGAAAATGAAATCAGCCATCCGATTGCAAATCGTTGATGAGGCTGTTTGCATTTTACTTAACGCTAATTCCATTGAGAAATCCATGATTCAATCTATTTTCCCGCCATCCAGGAATAAGTAGTAGGATAGACTGTACAACTAGTCTAGGAAAAGGGAATCTATGATACATGAGGCAACCAGTCTGGGAGAAGGAAACTCTGGACTTAATGAGTGTTGTTCGGGGTACTCCTTGTATTATCGGCTTATCTGTTCCTATACAAATAATTTGTATAGGGAAGTAGCAGTTCACATTGTTAATTGAACCGTTGAGCATTCATACGTTGAGATCAATTGAAGAGTCCATCAGACACGCACGCGCGCGCACACACATACACACACACGCGCACGCGCACACACACACACACACACACATATATATATATATATATATATATATATGTGTGTGTATGCATATGCACACTTCGGTGAGTTTCTTTATATATATATGTATATGTGTGTGTGTGTGTGTGTGTGTGTGTGTGTGTGCGCGCGCGCACTTCGGTGAGTCTCTCTCTCTCTCTCTATATATATATATATATATATATATATAAGTAAAGTAAAGTCGACGGGGTGGCCTAATGTCGGTATCAGCCAGTCAGCAAGGGAGTCTATCTCCTGTTCAATAGCGCTAGACCAAGGAGATTGTTTTTTAGCATCTGAGGTAGAGCACCACACCTACCATCAGCTCCTTACTTTACCGCACAGATCCCTGTGCTACTCATACGCTGAGTTGGCGGGGACCGGTATCGAACTAGGAACCTTGTGGTTTCTAGCCGAACGCTCTACCGACTGAGCTAATGTGTGTGTGTGTATGTATTTGATAAACTCAAGCATTTGTTTCCAGTAAGACAATATAAGAGTTACACAAGTAATAAAATACTTAATAGATATCAAAGTTACTCCTGTGATTTCCCTAACATTAAGATGTATACTTCGAAGATTTCCATAACATTTAATAGAAAATTTCAGCAGTTCATTGTATTTAGTTGTAAATAACTAATAAGATAAAATAATACCAGACTTAAAAGAAAGAAAAGAATGGAAACAAAAAAAGAATTTAGAAAAAAAAAGAGAATAAGAAAAAATGATTAAAAAGGTAATTTCTTCAGTCATAAAATATTCTTGAACTTTATTGACATTGTCACGTAGAGAGAGTACGATAAATAGAATGTTAATATCAAATAGACTTCATAATAATTTCAGTCGAAGAAATTTCAGTTAGAAAATATCTCTTTAATACTCATATTGCCTCGACACATTTACATGTGATAAATAGTAGGTTTCCCCATATTGTGCGCTCATTCTAATCTTAAAAGTGAATTAGAATTAATTAAATCGATTAATTAAGCTCAATTTATTCTTTTAGACGAAAAGAAGTAACATAAAAAAGTAAAAAAGGCAAAATAATATTACATATGAAATTTATTTTTAATACATTTTAAACAATTAAATTCACAATAAAAATGACTAAATGAAGATTTGTGACACACTTAAAACAAACCCTTTAGTCAACATTTTAAACTTTAAAAAATGTATTCTTAGAAATCAATAACAAAAAAAAAGATTAACTA